>OX422207.1:5115000-5362500 GCA_949130495.1 Sambucus nigra | reverse complement strand
TCCGTCTTCAATGATACCTGTCCACAACACTCGACTGAACGAATGTATCGAAATCCACCGATTGACTTTGATTCGTCTACGATGTCGAACACGAAGTCCTTCTCTTTTATTCACCGAAAAACCCTTATGTTCAATGATAGAACAAACTTATTTGGTACCGCAAGATCACGTAAACATAAACTAATGATAACTCGGATCTTTGCAAACTTCTAAGGATGTGTTTAGGCTTTGAAACCTTAGAAAACATGTGTAAAAAATGTACTGGAATGTATTCTATTTTTTCCAGATGCACACTTACGAAACTCTGATAGAAACAAGCTTTAAATAAGATCTAAACGCCGCCTCAAAAATCGTGTCGTTCGAACGACAATGCCACTGCGTTTGCGCAACTTAGGCATCTCGTTCGAGCGAGATCCTTATGTCGCTTGAACGAGCTGACGTGTGAGTTTGACTTTTAGTTCAAAACGTCTCTTTTAAAGGAGATCCAAATAAGTCAAACTCTATTTCGAGTATATCAGAATAAAACTTAGTGTAAACCGTTAAAACACTTTTAAAAACATTTTAAAATATTTTTCTTTATAAAAATACATCCTTATCTTTTATAAAAACAATTCCGAGCACCATTAATTATATGCATTCATACCTGAGTGATATCGGAATGCAATTAACTTTGAAGACAATTAAAGTAGCACCAATTAAACTTCAACATGATTTAATTCCTTTAAGCTTTGCCGCAACGTCTTCAATTTTCTTCAATACGTCATAAACCATGTGGGATTATGACAAAAAAAACATTTCCCTATGACATATTACAAACACAGTTTTGTTCATGGAATTAACTCAAAATAATGCAGGGACTCAATTGGAAATTTATGTCCTTACAAACCTCCCCATTTGACTATTCCGGGACAAAACTAAACCGTGAAATGCCTAAGCCAGTTCGTTATGCCATATGACGCCTAAATCCCATGCCATAAACCCAAAATAGAAATTACAGGACACAGACTAGTATATGTAGCACCAACGAGCATAAACTGTTTGAATGTGATGTAGACTTGAAATCTTGAATCACTGATGCATACCTACACACATGAAACAGACAAACAAATACCCAGTGAAATATTGAGGAAAAAATGAAACCAATATATATATCCACATGATACCAAATAATAATAGATACCAATATGAATAATCTTTGAAAAATCATTTGTTAAACAATTTGAGCAAAAAACTGATACCAATGTGTACTACCAATATGAGATGACAATTTGTAAGATATGTAAACCAAAACATGCTCAAATCTCCCTCTACATCACATACATCTCTCCCCCTTTTTGTCTCGAATAGACAATCCGGTGAAAAGATAAACCAAACCAAAGTATCTTGCATTAGAATATACCAATTTAAATCAATTGGATACTAATTTGAGAATTAAAAATGCTAGATAACCATGCAACAACTAGCTAAAAATGATCAAGAGATGATAAGTCAGTAACTAGTAAACCAGGAATCACACAAAGAGTATAGCAATCTAAACAGGTGTGATAAACGGACTATATGCAAAAATATGAATTTTGATCCAATAAGACCTGCATATAAACTAGTCAGTCCAGAAACACTTCCAGCAGTACCAAAAATAGAACAATATAACTCAAAGGACTGCAAAGTAATCAGAAGCCAGGAATCAGGCTCTCGTTCGAACAAGCCAGGGACGTCGCTCAAACGGGTTGAGGACATTGCTCGAACGAAGTACACATGCCATTCATGCGAGATGGATATGTCGCTTGAATGACTTCTCGCGACCTGCACAAATTTCCCAGATTCCCAAAAATATTATATAATATTGCCAAGTGAAAAAAATTCCACAAAAAAAATCCAGGAAGGGCCTGACAGAAGCAAAAAAATAGGTTTTTAACACAAAACACAAGAACTCAGAAAAACTAATAATGTGAGTTACATGCAAACATAGTATCGATGAGCTCAAACATGGATATGAAGTGAATGGGCATGAAACTACAACAAATGAGTCACAATTCCAACACATCGAAACGATCAGGAAGCTCTAATTGATAGCGATAAATCATTAAACTTTATCATAGCCATATGACAATAAAACTGTGAGCTTAATGAACTAAACATACTACATGAAGACAAATACAGAATTTTGAAGATTCTACAAACAATAGCGTCAAATTGCAATGTTTCAACATTAGGAGTAGTTGTGCAAACCCGTTTAAATTTTAATCCATCCAAACTCCCTCAATAATATCATATTTTCTTTGGAATGAACTAAACTAATTTGGCCCTTTTCTTAGCATATTGCATTTTCTTTTGGGATCTTTTAAACAGTGGCTTTCACGACGAGTTAATTTTGAACTCTCGGAGCCCTTTCTCGTGAATCAATCATTATTTTTACCAATTTAAATCCTTACGGTAAACGGTTCTTACATGCACACTTCTCCTTAAGTCTACTAACGCATAGATGACAAGATTGAGATAAGAACGCCTCACTAGATTCACATAAACAAGAGAAGTCAAACATCCATATAAACAATGGTTAAGATCATTCTAAGTATCGATAATAATGACTAAATGTCCTAGCCATATGGATATGAAATGATTGGTGGGGGGGGGGTCCAAACACACCAATATGCCACATCAAACATGTAAACTCAAAAACAAAAACTGAAAATCTTTTTGGCTTTTCATATTTTGACTCAAATAAAAGCAAAATCTTTTTGGTTTTTCAGAAGTTTTCTAAATAAAAACAAAATCTTTTTGGATTTTTTAAAAAATTTCTAAAAAATAAAATCTTTTTGTATTTTTCAAATGAGACTCAAACAAATGAAAACTATAATACAAAATGATGCACATGTCATTATACTAGCAATGATATATCATGAAGAAAACTAGTATATGACAAACATGGAAACACTATCATCCTTTAGATTTAGCATGGGAAGAATCAAGTGCAACCAAATGAGAATCATGAAGTTTAATTCCTAAAGCCACTAAATCTGATTTCCTAACCCAAGTAGGTGTAAAACGACGCATGGGGGTTTGGGGAACCGGGGCAACTTTATTTCTAAACTTCCTAGGAGCTTGTCCAAGGTTGTAACAATAAGGCCTAAGGTAACCTTTCCTACCACAAAATGAGCAAGTGTAGCGATGGTAGGAATGGTTACCTATATGTGGACCTTTTCTAACCTTCCTAGTGTTTCTCACATGTGCGGGGGGAATGGGAACAACTCTCTCACCAAAACCTATACCCCTTATCTCCCTTATTTTGGACGGTGCCTAGGATCTTATCTAACTTCTCCGACCTAGCCTTCAAATCAAACTTGACTCTAGACGAGTCTCTCAAACTCTCCTCCAACTCGTGAATCCTAGACTCGAGCAAATGCCTAGACTCAAACTCTAAAATCTCCTTTTTCAAGGACTCCATCAAACCACATAGATTATCTCTCTCTTTCTCCACAAACTCTAATTTCTCCCTAAACTTCTTCTCTCATGCCCTAAGATCCTCAATCAAACTATCATTATTTTCTATGGCACGCTCATTCATCTTAGCTTGCAATTTTGAGTTAGCCTTTTTCACCTTCACCGTTTCGGTATACAACTCATTAAATGCATTTTGCAACTCTTTCACATCTACCTCCTCATCATCACTCTCTTCACCCTCACTAACATGGGATTCACTCAAAACCTACTCGGAAGTGTCATGCACATGAGAATCTTCGTCGCTCACATGACATGCCATAAACGCAGCAAAGTTACGATCAATGGGGGAACTCTCTCCCTCTTTCGGATCATTATCACTTAAGGTGGCATTATAGACAATGGGTTACTTGCCCTCTTTCTTAAGTCTAGTGGGACACTCCTTAACTTTGTGACCGTACCCTTCACACCCAAAACACTTATCCGACTCATCTTCCAATAAGTGTAATTAGTGCCATAAAAAATAGGAGTTCGAGAAAATTCATTACATCCAGAATTCATTTTTGAAAACACACGGGATCACAAAACAAATAAAATATGTTTTCTAGCTCTGATACCAATTTGAAGGTGCCCAATATGTGTGTGTTTTAAACAAAACCAATTTTCTCTGAAAATTATCCAACTTTTAATTATGCACCAAACCAAGTTGTGAAAACCTAATTCTTTCTTTATAAACCAATTTTATCTTGATTAATCCTGAACATGCATCTAGTGATTAAAGAAAGTAAAATAAATTAAAGAATACTCACAATGCCGGATGCACGAGAAAAAAACCCAGAACGGGAAAACAACCTCGGACGGCCTAAGCCAGACAATCACTATGAACAATGGTTTTATAAATACAGATTAGCCTTACTCAATGACACGATCCCCATGGGTATTGATGCTCCTTCTGATCTTCAACCATTCTTCAATAGTGCCCAAGCAGAAATTCCGTCTTCCACGATACCTGTCCCAACACTCGACTCCACGAATGTCTCGGTATCCATCGATTGGCTTTGATTCGTTTACAATGTCGAACAAGAAGTCCTTCTATTTTCTTCACCATAAAAACCTTATGTTCAATTATAGAACAAACTTCTTTGGTGACGCAAGATCACCTAAACATAAACTAATGATAACTCGGATCTTTGCAAACTTCTAAGGATGTGTTTCGGCTTTGAAACCTTAGAAAACATGTGAAAATAACGTACTGGAATGTATTCTGTTTTTTCCAGATGCACACTTATGAAACTCTGATAGAAACACGCTTTAAATAAGATTTAAACGCCACCTCGAAAACCATGTCGTTCGAACGACAATTCCACATCATTCACGCGACTTAGGGATCTCATTCGAGCTAGATCCTTATGTCATTTGAACGAGCTGATGTGTCAGTTTGACTTTTTGACTTTTAGTTCAATACATCCCTTTTAAAGGAGATCCAAATAAGTCAAACTCTATTTCGAGTATATCAGAATAAAAGGTAGTGTAAACCATTAAAACACTTTTAAAAACATTTTAAAACATTTTTCGTTATAAAGATACATCCTTATCTTTTATAAAAATAATTCCGAGCACCATTAATTATACGCATTCATACCTGAGTGATCTGAAAATGCAATTAACTTTGAAGACGATTAAACTAGCACCAATTAAACTTCAGCATGATTTAATTCTTTGAATCTTTGCCGCAACGTCTTCAATTTTCTTCAATACGTCATAGACCAAGTGGGATTGTGACAAAACAAACATCTCCCTATGACATATTACAAATACAGTTTTGTTCACGGAATCAGGTCAAAACAATACAGGCACTCAATTGGAAATTTTTGTCCTTACATCATCCACCAATTTAAACAGATTCGAAATCAATTTTACATCGTTAACTATTTACGAGTTATAACAATAAGATATAGACCCATAAATTGGACTACACAACTTTTATACAACTTTCTTCCCAAATTTTATTTTTCCAACATTAATTTCACAAGATAATTTCTAGTTTTTTAACATAGTTTATATTCATACAATCATGAATCATATATATTGTCTAAGGATCCCTAATGGTGCAGTCTCAAAATAAAATTCTACGGTAATTCTAAGTATGGAAATAACAATCATATAATAAGAATGGCAAGAGAATCCTTGCCTGAAATTGCGTAGAGAAGCCTCTGTTCCTACTCCTAGGTTGTTCTTTCTCCTATTTTGGTGTTTCTCCTTCCCTCTCCCGTAGCTGTTGTTTTAGGTTTTCTCTAATGATAGTGGGGGATTGGTTTACCCCCACTTAAACACTTAATAAATGGCTAATCTCGAGTTGGACTTTAGGCCCCAACTTTGGACCCCCAAATGGGCCCAAATACTTATTCTAATTAGCCCGATAACTACCCAACTCATATATATATATATATATATATATATATATATATATATATATATATATATATATATATATATATATATATATATATATATATATACTCGGGACCATTTCTAAGGACCTAAAATGGCCAAATGATCCCATAATACCTCTCAAAGTGTGTTTCAAAATATTTTTATCCCCAAAATATATTTAATTGTGACGTGACATACCCCAATACTTTTTATAAAATTAAAAACCCTCTTGATTTATTCTCAAATCAATAAAGTCCAATTCTAAAATTTATAGATAACACTGAGTCTAATTACTCACAATCCGGATTAACTACTTTCACCGAATTAATTTAATCCTTATTAAATTTTATTTTATTCCAAAAATATATGGGGTATTACATCAGCTATCTCTTATAGGCCGGCAACTCATGCAAATCTGGTCACTATGAAAGAGTGTGATGGCCCCGTATCAAATAAAATCCTATCCTCAAGCCCGTGAATTGGAAATGTACCCTCTACTGCCAGTGGTGCCTATTGGGCCTACTGTATGGCTGCATCTTGGATATTATAGACACGGCCATACTGTAATTGCCCCTACTGCAGTGGGGTTGGTGGGACTGGTGTTGCAGGTGGTATCTGCGCCAGCTGCCCCTGCTGGGCACCCTGTTGCTGTGGTGCTCTACCCTGATGTGGGCAGTCTCTCCTCTTATGGCATGTTTGTCTATAAATAAAGCACGGGCCTGAGAAGTCTCTCTACCTCAGACCCTAATGGCCCTGATGGTATTTAACCTATTATTGGCCCTAATGGCCTCGACCCTGTTGGCCTCCCCCATTATTCCCTTGGCCCTGATAGCCCTGAGGAACCTACTGCTGTTGAGGAACCTGCTGGCCATGCTTGAAACCTCCATCGGGTTGGTAACCCCTAGATCTAAATCTCTTGGCCTGATCCCCCACTGTGAATCCTGCCCTTAGTGCCTACCCGATCGCTACTGCTATCTCGGTTCTCCGCTAGCTCTGCTCCCCCTTCCTTTCTCGGCTGACTAGGCTCTCCTCCTCTTTTGCTTCCATTTATATGGAAGCGATGGTCCTGACAATGTAGAAGTGAGACATTGACGATATCTGTATAAGTCCACAATGCCTGGTTGCCAATCAAATGTTGCCTGATCCTCCTAGCTAGTCCATCAATAAGCTTCAGCTTCTTCATTTCTTCACTCTTCACCTCATCTAGCACAAAATTAGCCAAACGAGTGAACTTCTTACTCAGCTACTGAGATATCACCTCAAGTCACCTCACTGAATCTCTTTCGCATATCAGTTTCAACGTATGGCAAAAAATACTTGGGTCAAACCGCACCCATAACTCAATAATAGACATCATGTCCCTCTCCTCGGCTGTAGTAATCGACTCCCACCACTGTAACGCTGCTCCAACAAGACTAAAATTGGCTAACATCTGCTTTTGCAAATCTCTATACTCAACCAAGCATAGGTGGAACTGAATATCTTTCTTCCACTGGCACACCAAAATCATGTATGAGCTATCCTGGAACTCGGGTGGGTGGCTTTTTGAAATGCCTCCCTCACTCTCTGCCAATCTGAGGGCCCCAGGTGGGCCTGGACAATCGGTGCCACTAGTTGCAATGGATGATGGACCTGAGGAAAGTAGAGAGACATGGAAGTCATAACGAGATTAACTTCCTGTGCCACAATAGCAGCCAACTTTGCTATCGTAAATGCCTCCTGCGGTGGCTATGGCTCCTATTGAGCCTCTCTCTCATCGAATCCCCCTGCTGCTCTCTCTGGTCGTCCTCTCTTAGGCAGCATCTGAAAACATATCGAATTGTATGAGTTCACAGTCAACACAAATATAATAGCAGAAGAAAGTAATCTCAAATACGTAATCATAAATGCAATAGTCTCAATAATAGGTCTCTATGTCAAAGAACGCTAAGCTAAAATTGTAGTAAGTCGTACAGATCTTATGGACACTAAAACCTGATGCTCTGATACCATATGTGACACCTCGCCTATTTTAACCACGTGTGATCAGTCCTTTATTAAAACAAACAGGAATCTCATTCGATTCATTCTTAGCATCATTGTCGACAAATTTTTAATTTACTAACTACCTATGTTAATTTAAGCCGGTGTCAAATTTTTTATCTTTCATTATAATGACAACATGCGGAAAATAAATAAAGTAATAAACCATCCACAATGTAAATGTCTGAATCCAACACATGGTAAATAAAAAATCAATAATATCGAATAAACCATTTGTTCCCATAACAAATCCAAATACAAATCTGAAATAATAAACTGAATCCACAAAGTCTAATAAATAAACTGTAGTATTAAGTAGTCTAAAGGGGCAACATGCCCAAATGAAATACTGAATGAAACTCGTAAACTAGGAATGAATAACTGCAGCGTCTACATCAACTCTTGCAAGCCTCCACAAGTGTTGCATTTATGCATCCCAAAAAGGGTTTGGAAAATAGATTTGACACGGGTCAAAGCCCAAGAAAACCTTTTGAAAAATATTGTGCAAATGTTTGAATCACAGTTTAAATTAGTCATTTGATACACACATTAGTATAACGTACCCTCCCTTGAGTTCCTCAACTCTCCTACTAAAGTACACACCTAACGTCTGCTTACTAGCTATGCTACCCAGACCAATTAGATAATGTATCTAACTAGCCACAAATGGTCTTTCTCCCTCATATTACACATATGACAAGCTACCACAATATCAAGAATTAATATTACCTGCTTATTATAATTGAGTCATTTATTTAAGTCTCTTTACTTAAATTACTTTTATGTATGCACAATCTTTCGGTTCTACCATCACACATAAGTAGATAAATCACACTCTTATATATATTCATCACACATATAATATATACAACTATAGCATTCCTTGGAATGGATGACATACTTTGCTATCATGTCGATGTACCTCTCATACCAAATCAAAGACAACCGATTCAGAATGTCTCCTCGAACCCAAAATAAAACAACACACAATGGAGGCGAACATAGTTTCAAGCCTTTGGACTATGCTAATACGTAACGTACCCAAATGACCTTTCAGTGCCACTAATATACGACACATAGTGAGCCGCCCTAAGTTCTATATTCTCGGACACACATCCAGATCTCCCTAGAATTTCCAGGTGGGATCGCTCTCTGTGGAGAACCTCCCGTGATAACAGGCAGCGTAGGTATGTTCACACACATAACCAAATCACAAAATAAGTATTCACACAACCAATTTATATGAAAATATTTAATAGGTATACACACAACCTAACTTATAACCCCATACGTAGTATTTATCTCTCTCGTATACTAAACATACTAATAATCCTCATATCATGTTTATTTCATATTTTTTGAGCATTACTTGCTATCCGAAAGGTCTCACTTACCCCTTATGTTAATTCAGTTGTTTATGCATCAATACACTACTGGTTTAAGTATTAGATTATAGTTCATTCTTCCCGTAACCCAAATTGTATATTCTCGATATGTCACCCAATCAATTAAGCATCATCGGTTCAAGTCTCAATTTGTCCTCATTAAGGATAACCAAACCTTAATCATGTACCTACTGACCTCCCCTAAGTCCTTGTATAAATATTAAACTTATCCCAAAGTTTTTCCTTAATTAATCTCTTAAAAGTTTAAACAAATAAATTCTCAGGACAACAGATCACCCAAACCGATTCTAGTATGGGCTGATCCTGGTTGAGGCCGCACCGATTCTAGAGGTAGCCAAACCGGTTCGAAACCCCTGACAGTCCATCTTCTACCCTGTTGCATATTTCCACCATATTTAACCAACACAACTTCCATGAATCGTACCCAAACACCAGTATAATTTTCCCCAGCATCAAATATGAGTATATAAACAAGTTCTAATGAATCTTTATCATTAAAACATTAGTAAATCCACAATTTTCAAGAATTCATTAAAGGTTTTTCTGCACAAACCCTACTTTTTTCTCTTCATGCATGTTCTTTATGAAACCCGAAAATAATTTCCTCATATCATCTCAATTATCTGAATTCGTATTTCTTAAACCCAGAAATCGAATCTCTAATGTTGATTCCAATTAATATATGAACTAGTTCCATTATTTTATCACAAAAACCCATGTTCATGCTAGATTTGATCAATTATACCATCGGTAGTATAACCTCTTTAAAACATGCAAGATAAACACTTTCCTTTGCACTAGCAGGTCTGATTTCGTGTCGTGTGTGATGAGGATGCCTACCTTTACTTCCGATTGCACTCCGATGGTAAAGGTGATGCGAGGAAGTGTTAAATCTCTAAGAACTCTCTCTTTCTCCTCTAGAATGGCTTCCTCTTGATTTCTTAGGATTTAGAATGTGTTTAGCTGCTGCCCCAACTAATTAAATTTAGGTTTATAATCTCTAATCCAAAATTTAGGTAACGGGCCAAACCCAAATGACCCGAACACCCCCGTGTGGGCTCAGTTATGACTAAAAAGGCCCCATAACCCAATTACTATCCCCGAGTATGCTATTTAGAATATATCGACCCATTCAGAATCAATTGTGAGCTCAAAACCTCCATCCGAGTCACTCTACAATAATTTTATCTCTCGACCCCAGATAGTCAACACGCATCTCCCGATTGAGATAAAATACTGTCACACACCATCACTCGCTATGACGTAAAATAATCATTTATTATTCTCTTAGTAATTTTATTCATAAACATTAATCATTCTCTCCGGAATGATATTTTAGTCAATAACATAATATTTAACTCATTTAAATTACGTCACGCGTGTAATTTTAAATAACCGAATTAATTAAATTTAATTCTAAAAAATACGGGGTGTTACACTGTCCAAGAAAGTAGTGTGACTTAACAAGGCTATGTTGAGGTACGTTGAGGCCTATAGAAGTATCACATTAGCCAACTTATCAAGAGAGCTTGTCAAGAGAGGCATAACATTTGAGGAGTTAGTCGTATCGTATGCAATTGTCTTATGCTCTTGTGTAGTGATCATTTTTCATTCCTTAATTATTATGGGATCTTACATGAAAAGTTTGTATTTTCAGAAAGTGACATTTTGTCCTGTACGTATTTTGGTAGTCCATTGTCTTTTTTAAACCACTTTTAAATGATTATTAATCTCAAATGTCAAATTTGGTTCGATCAAATGTCCATTTAAAAAGATTTTCGTTAAATAACTCCCATCTTATTCCTATTTTTTAAGAATTTTATTTGATAAATACACCATTATAAGCCAATCATCCATAACTACTGAGGGTGAGTTACTAAAGTGGTTAAACTTTTTTTTCTTATTTTTTAATATTCAAATGACCGTAACTTTTTATTTACAAATATATTTTTGTAAACTAATTAATTTTGAAATCTACTCACCAAGATCCATGAACACTACAAAATTATGCAGACAATATATATTTACTGCGTGCACTAGAAAATAAAACTATTTTATATTTTGAGACATTTTCACTAACAATAAACATTTAATGTGCTAACATTAGACAAACAATAAATATTTACTATCTGCATAAAAAAAAGAAGGAAATGCTTCATTTTTTTATTTTTTTATTATTTTCTTTCTAATAGAGATATTATTTTATAGGGCTAGATTAGTAGATTTCAAAAATACTAATTTTATAAATTTCGAATTTGTATATTGAAAGTTATAGTTCTTTAAAGTTTGAAAGAAAAAAAAGTAACTACCAATTTAAATTTGGAGGGAATATATAGTAGGGGTGTTTTAGTAAGAAAAAATCTTAAAGTAAAAAATAGAACTTAATTAGTGATTGACTAGTGATATGATTCAAATAATAAAATACTTTTCAAATAGAACTCGCATATTATAATACTTAATTATTATTTAATCATACCCCTGCAACATTTTCAGGCACTAAAATGAGCTTAAATTTGGGGGATTTCTAAGGGCACCACAACTTTTACTTCAAAATACCACAACTTTTTTTTACTACAAAATACCACATAAATTTAAAAGTTACTTCCAAATACTACTTAGAGGGACACCCCATATTTAAAGTTTTAAAATTCATTTTGAGCACTTTCCCACCTTCTCTCTACACATTCAAACCTTAAAACCTTTCAAACCTTTCATCTTCAAATTCATTCAACTTCAATTATAGATTTAGGTTGGTACATTGAACAAACTAACTATTGGAATCCCAATAGTTATTTTACATTAATCTCTACCCTCAAAATAACTATATATGATATATGAAAGTTGTAAAATGGAAACGTACTGTAAATCGACCTGAGTATTTGAACTCAAGTCCAAGACCTGAGTATTTGTAATTGTACTGCAAATCGACCAAGACTGGTTGAAAATCGACAGGAAAAATAAGACGTTTTTGAACTCATGTCCAACCTATATTTGAACTGAGGTCGCTAATTATTTTTTCTTTCGTAATCACATAGATTGTGGATAAAACAAAGATGTGCCTAATTAGGGTTTCATTCGGCATAAACCGCCTGAATTAATTGAGTTATCTCGGTATGTTTATGACGAATCAATCTTTGTTTAAACCTCGGGTTGATTCATTGTATTTACCCCGAACGCAACCTATTTATCGCTATGTTTATGACAAATCATCCCTTGCTTAAACTTACGCTTGATTTGTTGAATTTACCCCGAAACAAAACCCATTTCTCAGTATGTTCATGCCAAATGAACCTTTTATTTAACATATAATTCATTTGGTTGATTTTCCCGGAGATAGTTTTCTTATGTCGGTATGTTTATGCCGAATGAACCATTAATTTAACATATATGCCAAATGTTTGTCATTTGTTTATTTAATAGAAATTATACCTTATTGAACAACGTGAGATGTTAAGATTCCACCTTTAACATGTTATGTTGTTCTTTATAATGTTGTTATGCAAACTACTATTATCATATTATTATACCTTATAATATTCTTATGCAAACTGCTATTAGACATGGTGGATTTTTTTGTTGTTTTTCAAGGCCTGCCAAGTGTTACTCCCACATGGATTATACCTACAATGAATTCTTTGTTTCAAGTGTATTATGATATAGCGTTGACCACTCTTTAGGGGATTGTTATTGTCATATACAATAGTAGTTTTCATATTTGATGGCATTCTATTCATTATCAATCACCCATGTTTAATCCCTTTTGTTTTAAGGTAGGTCATCTATGGATAAAATACTATGCTACTCTCGTGGAAATAGGAAGTCGATTACTTCCTCAGAGAGGTAGCATCGTAAAGAGATCCACACTTTGTCTACTGCTGTTGCTACTCCCTTAGAGGGGATGTACCCACTTTGGTGATGGTGGTGGTGGTGGGGATGTCCTTATTGTGGAAATGGCTGAGGAGGTTCATGGTCAGGAGTGTCATGATGAGGAGGGTCATGGTGTTGGGGAGAGTCGTGGTGAGGAGGAGGAAGGTCATGATGATTATGAGGATGATGGTGAGGAGGAGGAGGATGTTGCTCAGGATGATGCTCCCACTGAGGGGGGGGGGGTGTAGATTCCCCTAGGTCGCCTAACCCGTTTAACATTCTACAAAAGACCATTTTTGAGTATAGTAAGAAGAAGAAGGTTGCTGAAGTTGGCCCCTCGTATGTGTATTGTGGAGGTCCTCGCTATCTGAGACTATTGAAACATTTCAAGGATCGCGTTGCTTACGACATATGGACTGCTTCATTGGTAATAAAATTTCCAATCTAACTTATGATTAGTGTTTGATATAATTCCTTATTATGAAAGTTTTACTATAAATTCTACTTATATTGTAGGCTGAGCGGGTGTCGTTACTTTGTATCAATCACTGGATGAAGATCCACGAGTGGGAATTCGATGATATAGGTCAAAGTGAGCATATAAGGGTAAAGGGTTAAGATTTATGAGTTGATAAAATATAGCCATAGGTACATAGACTACGCCCTTATTTAATCTTTTGTTGGGAGGTGGCATCCGCAGACCGACAACTTTCATATGCCATTCGGAGATATGACTATCACCCTCGACGATGTAGCACAAATCATAGGTATAACTATAGTTGGTTTACCTTTGTTCATCCCGCACATTTTAGTGGAGGATGATGAGGATGTTGAGGTCCCGTATGCTATTGACTTAGTAATGGAGACGTTAAGTGCTACTGGGTACACTGCCAAGCAAGAATGCGGTGTCTCATGTGCTGTACGCTTGAACTGGCTGACGAGGAATTTTTAGGAACAATCAAAGGCCGAGAATGCCACTATAGAAGTCAAAGACTACTATGCCAGTTCATATTTACATTACATTATCGAGTGCACTATTTTCCCTGATAAGACGAAAAAAAAATTCAATATTTTTCCTTTAAGTTTTGAAAGACTTGAAAAAGGTGGGCAAATTGGTCTGGGGAATGGGTATCCTAGCACACGTCTATAGGAAGATAGGCCTAGTCTCTTGCTCTGGTGTGAGGCAAATGAGCGGTTTCCTTTCTCTACTTCACGTAACTAATATACTAGTTTTATAATTTTCTACTTTCATATTCTAGTTTCATATTCCAGTTTCATTTTGTATATCTTGCATTCGTGGATTTATGATAAATTCTTTGGGTTGGGTAGCTTCCTCAACATGGAGTTTGATTACACAATGCCCAGGATTGCACATTGGGCATTACAATCTACCTCCTAGAAGAATGCTTTTCAAAATATAATCAACTATCGTGAGCAGTTAGATGACATGTCTATAGGGAATGTAATTGATTTTGTCTGATTATAAGTCTATGAGTTTTCTTCTAACATGACTATTCTCCGAATTAAAATTATATTTTTTTTATTTGTAGGTATTTTGGGATCCCTATAAAGATTCTGGGGAAGCTTATCCACTTCCCGATGTAACATTTTACAGAGGAATCATTGTATGTTTTGATGTTGGGGAGACCTACTACCCAGAACGCTGTTTGAGACTGTTCGATCGAGTCCAAATTATATCCTGTGAGCCCAAGGCACCTTTGAGTTATGAGAAGGGAAAGAAGGTTGTCCGATACAAGGTTAAATTCGAAATGTAGAAATGGTACTAGGAAAACTATCAAGACCACCTTCTAACGAAAAGGTCTAGGTCGGTTCCCATATCGAGCCTTTAGGGCTGTAGCAATGATTACATACAGTGGTTCCTGTCCATAGCCCATCCTATCGTTCAAAACCCCACTTTCCATCAGTCCAAACAAATAAAAACATCAATTGTAATTTTATAGTTTTTACTCATTTCATTACTTTTAACTACTTTGTCGGACTAAAGTGTATGATATTTGATAGGGGGATGAGGTACAAAAAGCGATGGAATTATTGAAGAATAACATGGATGATGGGATTGTTATAGAACCTGATACACTGATTGCACGCAATGTTCAAGCGTATGATATACTTGCTACAACTATAGGGGTTGGTCGGTCGATTGTCATCGAAGAGACGGGTAGAAAGAAAAGTAAGACAAAGGTAAGGGAAAGGAGAAGGTTATTGAGGGATCCTAAAAATGAAAAGGAAAATGAGAAGTTCCCTTGAAAGTTGTAACTGATAAAAGTTTTATACTTGCAAGTTATAATTGATACATCATTTTCTTATTTTTGAAAGTAGGTTCATATATATGTATGAACATCGTTGGTTAAAATTGGTTCAAAATGAAGTTGGTTGTAATTGGTTCAGTATAATGAACTATTTCTTTCTTGTTGGTTATAGTTGGTTGTAATTGGTTCATGGAAATTCTTTAGACTTTGTGTAATAATTCATACTTTACTTCTAAAAACTATGGAAATGAAATAATGTATAGAAACTGTGGAAATGAAATTATGTAAATAAACTATGGAAATGAAATAATGGAAATGTGATATGAAAATGAACTACAGAAATGCACTATGGAAATGATTTCATTCGCTACAAATATATTGAATGTACTTAATTGATTTCGGTATAAGCATAGTGAATGGGATTTTGTTTGGTATAAACATCCCTAACAATGGGTAAATCAAAATAGGGGGGAAGTATCATTCACTACAAATATAGCGATGGAGTGATGCATTTTGGGAATAGACATAGCGAATGGATTTAGTTCGCGATTAACATCCCTAACAGTGGGTAAATCTTTTTGAAGATGAAGTTCCATTCTCTACAATCATACCGAATAAAGCTTAATTATTCGCGGTGTTTGTAGATAATGAGGCCAACTTCACAATTTGATAGATCACCAAGTTTAATATAGCACCAAATACAATACATCACCAAGTTTGATAAGACACCAAGTTTGATACAACAAATTTGATACATCACCAAGTTTGATAAGAAACCAAGAATAATTTTAATACATTACCAAGAACTTCATTACATTATCAACAAGTTTAATACATCACCCACTTTAATACATTATCGACAAGTTTAATACATTACATAATTTTACATGTTTTTAAAAAATAAATGATATCCACAACTAGTTGATGTAGATAGGTTGATCATTGGTACTTTGGGCATATTTTTCGAAACTCTGATACTTGATTCGTGTATCTATTAATCTAAATTTTTTCTTCGGGTATTGAATAACTATGTCAGTGACTTGCTACTGATGGAATCGGACCACCGTGCTTCAACTTCAAAATGACAAAGTGATTCCTGAAAACATGAGTAATCTCCACGAACATTGGATGCACGATTTTTTTATGTCTCATCGGTAGAAATGTGAGACATTATCTCTTTGAGATGAGGACGCACACACATTTGTATGTTTCAGTGAAAAGGTGCCACACTCTGGCATGGTCATCCAATACTTGGACATACATGGGCTTATATAATCATCTAAATATGTAGCATAGTGTCCGAGAAACAACTACCAAACTTGTGTGCATAAAAATTATTATTTTCTTAAACTTCATCCATCATGTCTGATCTCACCTGTTTCCATCCATCGGGTCCAAACTTTAGGCATGTAGCAACGCATTTAAACTCATAATTACCGTTAGCATCAACCTCCATGATATATTCTATGAAACCTTTATAAAAGTCCAATATCTTGTTGATTTACTTCTTATAAGTAGGGGTCCGTAAAATCAATTTTCCTCTTAGGACTTTGGACAACACGATGTTCCTTCTCCATTGATTCCCTAGAAAGTTCGAAGCCCGAGGGATCCTTTTTAGTTGACTTCTCATGCTTTTGCTCACGAGAAGTTGGTTTTTGACCTCTCGATGACCCTTGCCTTACTTGAGCACGGACGACTCAAATAGTCTAGTAGTGGTGGGACACCCTATGTCCTTCAATTTTCATAGCATAGCCATTTTCTCATCGAGAGTTGACCTTTTTTAACTCTATTTAAATATTATCATTTCTAGCTCATAATCAACCATGTGGTACTTCACTAATTTGGGCACCATTTTTAATTTACTCCAGTGTGCATCCACATCTCCCCAAAGTATAGCCTTATCCTCCATCCTATAGATGACTAGATCATGAGTGCATGGTATATTGTAGACATTGCGCTCCACATGTAGGCACGATTGAAAATCCATTCCATTAGTGTCATAAGTTTTTAGCTCCTATACAATTAGGTCAATGGCATAGTGCAAAACCCGACCAATTAACTCACGCAAAATAGGAACCTTGTCCGAGTGCTTTAATTTATGCAATGAGTCCTCAAACTCCCTCATACTCTACATCACTTACAACTCAATTTAGTTGTGCATGCCGGAAAAAACCTTGTCAAAAGGTAGTTGATAACTCTCTAAGTGCCTCTTCAACTTACCATGAGCTCCTTCACATAGATTAGTAGTTCGGTTACCCTAATGCTTAATCATATTTGTCCAGGCATGAGTCAAGTTCTCTTTTACAGTATACCATGTGCGATTTATGTATTGAAGAGTGTTGGAGTAAACCTCCCCGTATACATTCCTATACATCTACTTACCAACCTAAGAGTGCCCCTTCTCGCCCACAGTGAACCAATGTAAAACCTTATCCCAAATAGGAAGTCCATCTAACTCTTATTTCTTATACATAGACTACCCATTTGGAACCCTCAAACCATCGGGTCCATTAACACATGTTACCCCTTATCTTGCCATGTTAAAAAAGTTAAATCTATTCTCCGCTTTGTTCTACATTTATGATTTAAAAAAATGTGTGGGGAAACTTCCCCTAGAGCTTCACCCGAAACTAATCACTAACTAATTGGTCCTGCTCTTCCAGCGTAGTGACAAACTTTTACTACCATAACATCATTCCTACTAGTCTAAATGGACTAACCTCTTCTTGTGTACTATCGTTCACTATCACATTCCTCTATTTCTCTAAATGTCTTCTTTTTAATTTCTAGGCACCAAATTCCCCGAACTTCTCGCAATTCTAGCAAATGACTCACACTAAGGTCTATATGGCTCTCTCCAATACTGACTCCTTTCCTGAATGGGTAGTAATGACTCACAAAGAATATAATGATACCTAGTCATAGGGCTCTACCACAAAGGACGCTAAGTATAACGTAACGAGCTCAAACACCACCTATAATATCTAACCACCTATAATAGTTCCGCATTTAATATTTGTGCCATAAACGTATTCTTAATAAAATCCTCATTTACCCAAACACTGTCTAACCCACCCGTATGATTTCCTAAAAATATTCTGAATTAAACCCCGGTCCCAACTCAACCTGCCCCAGGGGCCGAATTGATTCGGGTCTGGAGCCGAATCAATTCTCTAGGGGCCGAATTGATTCGCCAAGGAGACCAAATCGATTCGGATTTGGATAGAAGGCCAGATTTGCTACGTTTTTTTTAACCCAAAATTTCTTATTTATTCTTCATCTCCCATCCCAATGGTCTATACATTTAAATAAACATTAAAGCAGGTATTTATGGCTTAGTTTATCATCATAGGTTAGTTATTTTCATAAATTAACATGGATTTCAATCCCAAAAATTCCAGAATTTAACCCCATTACTTACCTACACAGATTAGACCTTATTCATTTAATCCCACTTTGTTTTATCCTATATAAGCATCCCGAATATCAAAGTTTCTAGAAATATAAACATGAATACCTATCCTCTACATATTAAACAATTTCTCTAAATTTTGCAAGTTTCTAATGCATGAATTTATCATTTAAAATCAACCTAGCCTCATCCTAATTTTTTGATTCAACTAACCAATCTCAGATTTGTATTGCCTACATACATTCGATTTGATTATATCATTTTGCCATCAATTCCCTATGAATTCAGAATCTACGTGGAAGAAAACTTCAATGTTAAATTTGAACAATTAAATTTAAGCAAGAGAATTCTTGCCTCATTATAATGGTTTGATGACTTGTTCTTGAATCCTTTTGCCTCCTCTCTTGTTTTGGACTTTGTTATCTTCCCCCTTGAGGCGTGGCTACTAGATTTAGGTTTTGATTATGTGTGGGGAGTTATTAACCCTACTTTTAAACTTATATTATTCCTAAATCCCGAGTTACGTCTTACATCCTATTTTTGAATCCCCAAATAGGCCCGAACCCATATCTTAACTAGCCCAATGACCTCTTAACTTATATACCTATACCCCGGGACCATTTCTTAAGGTTTAAAATACCTAAACAAGCCCATAAAGGCTCCCAAAATGAGTCCCAATTATTTCCATTCCACTTAGATATTTTTATTGTGTTTAAACCACACGCACCCATAAGTTTATTAATCTGTGATTTATTTTTCACTGATGAATTAATTAAGCCAAATTGAGTCTTGTCTTCATATAATTACGTATAAATATTTATTTTCAATTTAAATTTTACCCATTTAAATTTAAATCCATCCGATTTAATTTATTCCTAAAATTAATTCAAAATTATTAAATTTATTTATGTCGTAATATTTTATTCTGAAAATACGGGGTATTACACCTTACCTTCCATCCTGTTGTGACCAGCTCATGAGCGAACGGTATATCGTAGACATTGTACACCCCATATAGGCACGATTGAAAATCCATGCCAATAATGTCATAAGTTTTTGGCTCCCCTGCAATTAGGTCAATGACATAGTGCAAAAGATGACTAATTAACTCACGAAAAATAGGAATATTGTGTGAGTGCTTTAATTTCTGCAATGAGTCCTCAAACTCCCTCGTAATATACGTCACTTGCAACTCAACATAGTTGTGCATGCCCGGAAAAACCTTGTCAAAAGGTAGTTGAGAACTCTCCAAGTGCCTCTTCAACTTACCGTGAGCTCCTCACATCGATTGGTAGTTCGGTTACCCCAGTGCTTAATCATATTTGTCCAGGCATGAATGAAGTTCTCCTTCATATTGTACCATCTTCAATCTATGTAGTGAAGGGTGTTAGAGTATGCAAACCAATCAATGTGAAATAATATCCACGATTTGTTAAAATCGCTTTCGGTGGGGGATTCAACGAAATGCATCCAATCTGTCATGAACTTCTTTAAAGAATGCTCATCGTGGATCTCTTTTAGAGCATGGAGTTCCTCATTGCGATGCACGTGGAAAGTGCATACCATATATATCGCCTCGTGGAACACCACCCGAAATGCGTTAATGCACGCTTACTCACACTCGGGGATGAAGACCATAGGGCATGCAAATGGATTGAATAGGGATTTTAAGTGTCCCAATGCCCACCCGTAGTTATCTTTCTTCCCCGTTACTAAAAATGTGAAGGCAATGTTGAACGTCCTTCCATAAGATCTTATACCAACCATCTCGAACAAAGGCCTCTTTTATCGATTGGACTTGTAAGTTCAATTAATAATGAAAATGGACGAAAAACACTCTGCGAATTGGATGGAGTTTGGATGATCCCAAAAAATATCTTTCACCTCCATGGTAGACTCATTCGTTCTATACCAATACACGAAGTGTTTCTCCCCAATGAACTTCATTAATTATTTCATTTCCGTTCTACCCTATCTCTCGATAATCCTCAATTTCCCCTTGTCATTGTATGATTTTCATAGTCGGAACATTAGTAGCATTATGACCTTTTACCGTCGTTAGGATGGCGGTCGGCTTAACCCCACTCAACGACATCTCTTCAATAATTATTTTCTCTTTCGAAGTGAGACGACCTCCGTATGCATTTCCAACAAGTGATTCTGATAATTGATATTTATGAACACCATTAACAACAGACAACATCCACTATCCGTAACCAAGTAGAATGCCCTTCAACAGAAATGGGTAGTTTCACTTTCGAGTGGTGATGTTCCTCTTCCTACTTTTTTTCCCTTGACTACTATGTTCATTCATAACATTCTTCTTGTGATGATCACGGTACTTCCCTACCCTCCCCTCTCATAACACCTGTGTAAACTTCCTTTAGGCGTTGCAAAAAATGCTTCTGATTTGGTGATAACGATTACTATTTTAACAGATCGGGATTGCTCTTGAGCCCAGGCGACCAACGCTTGTCGGATGGGAAATAACTGAGTATAAAGAATAGAAATAATCAATACATTACAATTATAATATATAAAAATCTACATTTTTAAGAGGGTACTTTAGATTATAGATGGAGGCATAACCCCTGTTCGAGTATGGTAATGAAAAGCTAATTGGCCAAACATAAACCCCAATGAATATAGGACTCATTTTAAACTCACAAAGCTCTCGTGTATAACTCGAGAAATAGTAACGAACTTTAGAAGTAACTTAGCTAGAGGGAGAGAGAAGTAAGCACCCCAGATACACCTTGGTAGGCAGGTAGAAACACACCAAACACCCTCAAGAATCTCTGTCCAGTATTAAAAGCTTCGTAATAAATAACAATGGTGAGTGAGTAAACCCTATGGTTTGCAATAACTCTCTCTGATGTGTATTCTTTCTAGCAATAACTCCTCAACTTTAAAAAGATCCCCCTCTTCTCAGGGGTGGTTGGGGTCCTTAAATATCCCCCCACATCATCCCCGGGGCAACTCAGTCATTAAAGACTATGAAATACATCCCTCATACTTTAGGTCACAACATTAAATGCCTAATGCACTAGTTGTCTCCACGTCATAAACATTAAATGCCAAGACATGCCTTTTTCCTAACCACTGTGTGTCAGGGGGCTGTTGTCGTAGAGGTGGCTCACCAACTGCCTGACAACCCCAAATACCATGGTGGTTTACTCAAGTGCAATTCTGACATTATTTATCTTGCTAGTGACATCACCTACAGTAGATGTGATATTAAGTAGAGGGCTGTCTCTGTCACACCCCAAAACCCAATATCCATACTAATCATTTGTTATTGGAATAATTAGATCATAATCTTGATCCCATTGGAAATATGATTCATTCATCAATATTTTCCTACATAATGAACATAATATTATTCTTACATCATAAAATTCAATATCATAGTCATAATTAAGCAAACATGCAATACCGTGATTAACTATGATCAACCCAATCCATACTAAATCAATATATACAATGTGTGAGTATATTAAAATCTTCAGTGTGACAACGATAAAATCCCATTTTTAAATCCCAGCTCTCTCCAACGGTGCAACTCTCAAAGCTACCGATCATATGGTATCCTAGCTGGCAGCGTGTGAACCTGAAATTGTTAAAATATAAACCGTAAGCATTAAGCTTAGTGAGGTACTCCTTCCCTGCAATAGAATAACAATTCTATATCGAATATGTAGATATAAAATCCGAACAATCCTGCCCATTGGCAATAACAAATCATGGATCATAAGATCCAAATAATTCTGCCCATTGGCAATAACAAATCCTGGATCATAAGATCCAAATAATTCTGCCCGTTGGCAATAACAAATCCTGGATCATAAGATCCAAATAATTCTGCCCGTTGGCAATAACAAATCCTGGATATTTGAATATCCAAACAAATCCTGAATACCAAAGTATTCAAACCAATCCTGGATCATGAGACCCAAACAAATCCTGGATATTTTAATATCCAAACAAATCCTGAATACCGAAGTATTCAAACAAATCCACTCTTAGAGCTATATTCATATTTATATATGAAACAAATCATAAGTACACTCACCTTGGCAGTTTAACTGGCTTTGCCCTTGCCTTTATCCAGTACTTGTTCAATCAGATCTTCTTCCCTTCCTATCATTCTTAAAATATTAGTATCATCGTAATAATATCAATAATCCAAAGAACGATTTAAACATAATTCAATCCATAAGCATCACATGATTCCATTCAAATCATTTATCACAAGTGAAGTTTCATCCAAATCCATGCTAGCATATTCAACATATCCAAATCATAGACTAAATATAAATTCATTTATTCTTGGAAATTAAATCCTTGACATATTAGTATTCCAATACAAAAGACGGTACATCATTTTAGGTCTCGTAGAGCAAGATATGCTCATTTCTTACCACGTGGCAAATCTGCCCTATAGGCCCTCTTATCGTTCATTTAACTTCCACGAATTTCCATAATTTTTCTACATCATAAATTTATGTGATATTTCACCCAACATCAGTAAACATATTGAAAAATACAAAATTAAAGTTTCATAATTTTTAAGGTTCGTTTGCTATGTCAAGCAAAACACCGAACACATGGCGGGCATATTTTCACCCTTAGGGCAGATTCCATACCCGAACTTCAAACTCTCACCAAAGACTCATTTCTTGGTATTTTATCATGATTTTCGGATATGTCATACATATATGAGTCCAGGTTAATATCCAATTGGAATCAATCGATTCCATTAAATATACAAAAATATATGGAAGTTTGAATAAATAAAGTTTCTAAACAAAGCAATCTTAAGGTTTTGTACATTCAACTTAACTTAAACTTGCATATATCCATACATATGCATCCAAGTACGAAATTTCAATAAACAATCAAGGATTTATGTCATATAAATCATAATTGCAAGAAAAATAACAAGATTCATGATTGGAATTACCTTAGGGGCTTCTACGTAATTTTCTATGGATTTTCTTCAATTTTCTCCTCACTTTTTCTTCCTAACTTCCTCACAATTGTTCTTCCTCAACTTAAAACTCTCCAAAACTGAGTTTTGCTGAAGAAAGGAGGATATATCAAGGGTTTAAGTCGGCCAAAACAACCTCCAACCAATCAATTTATAACATGTGGCATCATATAAAACAAAATTTCATTTAAGGCTAAATGACTACTTTACCCCCAGTTCGTAAAAGGACAATATCTTCCCACTCGGATGTTCGTTCGATGAACCTTTTCTTTTGTTATAAACCTAACTCATATATATACAAATATCTAGTTTACACCTCAAGTTCATTTTTATGTCATAAAGGTCAAAACTAGCCTTAAACATGAACATTCCTACCGAAACCCTCAAAATTTTGTATTTGCAACTAATCCGACATTTCATGATTTTTGAAGGTAGGATTAGACTAAACATAGTAAGTTAACATCATATATACTAATAACACACTAATCATATCACATAAGCTAAGCATGACTTAAGCATAATTAATCGTAATTATATTCGGGTTGTCACAGTTTCGTTCTCAACTCAACGTCCAATGGAACTCCAAGATACTTCGCCTAGGGTTCCACAGTCAGGGTCCTTCGGTGTTTTACCAGGTGTATCTAAGATGGTCAGGACAAGACCTAACAGTGCCTCACTTCTCAATACTCCAAACTAAGTCCCTCTAAAGTTCCCACGGTGAGGTCATTCGATAGATCATGAAAGTTCTCCCAGGCCCTGCCAAGCCTGGTCTCTCGCGAGTACCGTTTGACCTCACACTAAAACTCGTTATTAATCTTGTTACAAAATTATAACCGTTATAACTTGCAATCAACATACACAAAAATACAATATGACTAATGCAACAAGCTAAAGTATGAGTTGCCATGCCAAGCTGCCTCGCTGAGTTACCATGCTTGAGCTGCCTCGGTTGCTTAATCTCGAACACTATTGCCTATTAGGGAATTATCCCTAATCTCAGGATTACCTTCAAGCCCCTTCTATATTTTCCCCTTCGTGGAGATATTTGTTGGAACAAGAAATGTCTGCACGAAACTTCTCAAACCGATGAACCACTCTGCGTGAAAAAAAAAATTCTAGCCTCCTCTATTCGTTAGAACTGCAGCATTATAATCTCTTGGAAAAAGTAAAATTCTTCCCGATGTACCTGAGCCGAAGGGCCATGAGGTATTGGGGCTTGGGCGAAGGGACATCACCATTTTTTCCTCATGCTGAGCCTCAACTGTTCTATCTTTATTTTTTAAAATTCTCCCGAAAGGCCTACTAACCTTCTCAAATACTCGTTTGGGATCTTGGTGAGTCAAATTCTCCCTCGGAATGCTTCGCCATGTTCAAAAAAGTAGAAATTCTCCCCGATGTACCTGAGTCACAAATTCTCAAATACTCGTTGGGACATCTTTTATGTTGGAATAATTATTGGATATGTCTAGCACCATTTTGGCGCCAAAACATAAACTTGGTTAGGAAGACAACCCTTTCTATTCCCCAGACGTCACTTCGTATTCGACGTAGCGCTGTCTTATCCACTATTAAAAACACTTCCCAAAGTGCCATGTGTGCCTTTGAAATGATTATAGGCGGTTTGGCACATGTGGGGGTGGGTGGGAAACTCAAACGACAAGTAAAAAGGGTTTAAAAGTTTCAAACATCTCTCTTCTTCTTCTTCTTCCTCTTCTTCTTCTTCTTCTTCTTCTTCTTCTTCTTCAAGCTTTCATATTTCCTCAGAGAGAGATCTTTTTTGCGAGCTGTATGTGACCTCCATTGTTGCCCCCTTCTTTGCTCAGCCTCCTTCTCTCATCTTTTGCACCACCATCTGCGGTTGTGACCCTCACTATTCATTTCCAACTCTTCTTTTACCAGACCTTTTCATACTTTGATTGTCTGTAATGGCCTCTTCAAGCAACCCTGCCACTCCTGCCACCAGTGCTCCTCCTACCGCCCCTTCTTCTGCCTCATTGATCGCTGCTCGTCAAGAATAGTTGTGTTTCTACCACCGGTCCCCCATTTTTAGCGAAGTTGATGACTTTGCTGTATTTTGCAAGAGCTGCATTTTTAATGCCAAGTATGATGCCCTGATGCTTGGTGAGGAAGACGAGAATTTTGATGAATGGGACTTTTTACCTCCCGATGGGACTTTCCATAGTCCCACATTGATTTTGAAAGTCCTGGGGGATCTCTTGACCACTTTGCTGCTTGGAACTCTCATACACAGAGTTCCCACATTAATACCCTCACTAAGATTGGGCTTCATTGAGCCAGGTGGTTTGGTGAGTTCACCCTCTCCAAAAACAATGCTGCTCTTCCTGTTATGGTATCTCCCTGGAATGTTATTATTCACACCTTCATCACTGCATGGGGAGAGTTTACAATAATGTTGGAGGATGTGTGCGAGCTTTAGGCCTTAAGGCAACAGGTCACGAACCCTATTTCGATGAAGCCCTGGATGCCCAAGCAATTGCTGACCGTTTGGAGTTGGACTATATATGTCGAAGGTGCATTGGTGCTTCAAACAAAGCCACATTCACTCCCCTTATCAACTACTTCTTCAAAGACCCTTAGGACGAAAGTTCCTCCGAGGTCGCCCCTGGACAAGGTACATCGTTAAATCTTCCTGCCTATATCCTTATCATTCTTTCTCGCTTCTTTTTAATGGGAAAACCCAATGACCAGCCTCAAAGGGACCTCATCAACCTATCTCTCCGATTGGTCGGGGGTATCAAGCTCCCTCTGGCTGTAATCGCCTTGGGGTCCCTCTACACATGGCTTGATAGGGTCCTTTTTGACATGGAGCGATCTCTGGGTCATTACCACCTAGCCAATTTTTCCAACTGCGTTCTCCTGATGGGTTTTCTGTATGTGCACTTCCCGGTCGTAGCCGCCAAGACTAATCGTCCTTCCTCTGGGGAAACAACCCTGCCCCCTCGCTCATTTGCTTACCACAAGAGGTAGAGCCGAAAGGAGCTGACCTCCTTTATTGATGACTTTTCAAGTTTTGTAATGAGCCCCTATGGGGAGGATATTTTCCTCTATACTTGTGATTTTTTCAATCATGGGGCAAGAGTGGTCCAGCCAACCACCGTAGACCTCATTACCGAAGACCCCTTATTGGTCGTTGTGCTTCTGATTTCACCGGGATACCTTCCCTCATACACTGAGTGGGGATACACCAGTGAACATTATAATCCCAACCGATGCACCCATTAATTTTTCTTTGATCATGGGGCTCCTCACCCGGTGTTTCAATTATCTAACCTCAAGGTATCTTTTGATGAGGCACGTTCCCTATTACCTCGACAGCCGCGTGGGGAGTGAGTTCGGCATTGGCTGGGCGAGTCACCATCCCTAGCATCACTAGGTAAGGGGACATGACCCCTATGTTTGCCACAAAGTATTGGCCAAGGCAGTTGGTCCAGATTGCTGAATTCATCGAGGGTAATCCCGTGCATCCCCCAGTTCTTTCATTTTCTTCCATGGAGCTAGACCTGAAGGGAAATTTCGTTCTCGGGGTTGAGTTCCCTATGAGTTAGACTCCCAAAGCACCTCCCACAGAACTTCCTCCATACTTACCTATGATCCCTATTTCCATGCCCAAAGCAAAGGCCACTGCGATCCCCAAACCATCTGTCCCCACGACCAAAGCTTCCACGGGAGAAGGGCCTTCTGATCCACCTGCCAAGAAAGCCAGAAAGTCCAAGTCTAAGAAGGTAAGGCCAAAGTTCAAAGGCAAACTCCATTGGAGGCATTCCCAATTTCATTCGTTCCCCCTCCTATGTCTCCAGAACTGGCAGAAGAGCTAAGGAGGCGGGTAGAGGCCGAAGTTGCCCGAATAAATGCTGAATTCCAATGGTGTGCAGTGGCCGTTCCTCCTCCGGGTACCTTCCCCAAAATCGTGGTTGAACCTACTGATTCATCGGCAAAAAGAAGAAAAAGATTGAAGGTGCCTGAAAGTGGTGGTGCCGTCGGCTCAAGAAGGAAGACGCTGGGTACTAAGCCCCAGAAGAAACAGACACTTGAGCGACCTTCATCACCAGATCCTTCTGCTGTTGCTTCTTCGCCATCTTCACTAGTGGTTATATCCTCTCGTTCTCCCTACGGATCTGAGGTATATGTGCATTATTTATTTCTCATTCTTTTTTTTTTGACACAGCGTCTTTACTTATTGCCTGATATCTTTGGTGCAGGGAGTTGAAGAAGTGAGGGTCAATCCTCCCAGTCCCCCAGTGAGTCATTTCGTGGGGGGACGTTGCAGTACTCCTCCAGCCACTGCCACCATTCCCCGTTATCCTTTAATAAGCCTCACCTATACGCGCCATTCCTCCTCCCATCGGTCCAGGGATGCCTCTACGGGTGCCGCTGCGATGTCTGCCCAGTCCGAGGCAACTATTCCAACTTCCTCTGAGTTACCCTCGGGGCGGGGGTCTCTCTGCCCCTAGTTGTGGTTGAAGAGAGTGTCCCATAGGTAAATGTCTTTTTGAGCCTTGCATATTTTTATTTGTGCCATTGATTTATTCCTCAATTGTAACATGTTGGGCTATTTTAGGTGGAAGTGGCGTTGCTGATAGCCAACATTCTCCTTCCTCCTGCATTGTCAAAACCCATTACTGTAGTTCCTCTCTTTAATTCCATAATGGGGGTAAGCTAAGTGCATTTCTATCTCTTATCCCTTTGAGGTTACTCCTTTCATCTAACATTTGTATTTACATTTGTAGCTTTCTCCGAGTCTTTCTCCGCCTTTCACGTTGAGTGGCCTTATCCCTTCTCAGGCCCAGGCTAGAGCAACTTCTCTCATTAGGGCATCTTTCGAAGGTCCAACATCTCCTTATGATGATGTGCTCGTGTTGGCCATAGTACCCTATGCTGGCAAGGGGAGTGTGCCTATCTTTGAGTCTTCTTCATCCAAGGGCTCCGTTGAGGCTGCTGAGGTAATGAGCCTGCCCCCCACAGTTTATAGCATTATGGCTTCCGCAGTGACTACCCCTCTCGCTCCTGCTGCTGCTGAGGAGGTACTTCTCTAATTTCTCAATTTCTAGAAATCCTCTTATAACGGTGACTTAACAACGAAAACACTTGTTAAGATTTTTCCATAAGCTCCACCTGTAACGGTGACTGAACAACGAAAACACTTGTTAAGATTTTTTTCACCAACTCCACCTATAACGGTGACTTGACAATGAAAACACTTGTTAAGATTTTTCCATAAGCTCCACCTATAACGGTGACTTAACAATGCAAGCACTTGTTAAGATTTTTCCATAAATTCCACCTGTACCGGTGAGTTAACAACGAAAACACTTGTTAAGATTTTTCACCAACTCCACCTATAACGGTGACTTAACAACGAAAACACTTGTTAAGATTTTTCAATAAGCTCCACCTGTAACGGTGACTCAACAACGCAAGCACTTGTTAAGATTTTTCCATAAACTCCACCTATAACGGTGACTTAACAACGAAAACACTTGTTAAGATTTTTTCACCAACTCCACCTATAAAGGTGACTTAACAACGAAAACACTTGTTAGGATTTTTCCATAAACTCCACCTATAACGGTGACTTAACAACGAAAACACTTGTTAAGTTTTTTCCGTAAACTCATTATTTCCCCTGCATGTTCCCAGGTTGCTCGAGAGGACTCTCCACTAGTTCCTTCGCCCATTGCCTCGCCACCTCGTGAACCTGTCTCTCCCGAGGAATCTAGCCATAATGATTAAGGTTCCATGACCGGTGCTACGGTGGAAAGAAAATCTGGGTGCGAGATTCCCCCACCTGACTTGGCTCCTCACGCCTTCTGCCTGATATTACTCCAGCGTTCTCCCTAAATACCCATGAATCATCGTTTAGTCATTGAGCAACTTGTGAGTTATCATCCTGAAACCTTCACTATGGACTGCCTTCATTCCAATGTCTCAGTTATGAGCTACAAGCTATAAGGCATGGCTACCGTTATTGCTGATATTGCCAACACTCCAACTGAGAACATGACCATACCCCTCTTTAACCAGTTCTTGGGCTATCTGAGGGAGTTAGGTCGTGACGGGTTCCATTTTGACTGGCTCATCGCACATTTGAAGACTTTGAAGAGCCAGCGATTGGACAACTAGAGGGAGCTTTATCGAAAACATCAGGAGGGTCAGAGGGCCAAGGAAGCCAAGCTGGTCGAGCTAGCACCTCTCCTAGGATCTATTGATACAGAGGTGGATGACCTCAAAGAAGCTCTTCGTTTGGAGAAGCTAAAATGAGAAAAACTTCTTATCGAACGTACGCAAGCACAGACTAGGTTGGAAGTTTCCATCAATACCCAACGGTCTTGCTTAAGCTTTTTCGAGCCTTACTGGAGATATTTTCTCTTCCCCAGATCTGTGGTTCCTCCTGGGTCAATGGGTTTTTGTATATGTATTTTTTTTCTTTCTTCTCATGCAATCCTTGGGCGATAGTTCCCAATTTTATAATGCCCCGAAGTATATGAATGGAAAAAGATACTTATTCTCCTGCCATTTCTTTGTGTTACAACTATTTATTATGAAATATGAAGTTCTGTAGTTCTTTCATCTCTACTTGAATTAAAATAAAGAGAACTTGCATACCCATCATAAGAAAGAACTTGCGTATTTATAACGACAGCCAATTACATCAGTGGTGAAACATAACTGCCTACACATGATAAACCTTCAACCACTTATTGTTAATCTTGAATGCTTTATCTTCTTCCATTTTTGAAATTAAGCAATAACCTGAGTCATGAGCCTCCTTTACGATGAAAGGTCCCTCCCAATTCGCTTTAAACTTAGGTAGAGGAAGCCCCCTAACATGTTTCACTGTTGCCTTTAATATGATATCTCCCTCCACGAATTTCCTTGGTCTCACCAAGTTATCATATGCCCTGAAGAGCTGCTTCGTGTACATTTGAAAGTGTTGCATTGCATTATCTCTATGTTTGTCCAATGCTTCCAACTGCACATGTCTATTTTGAGGGAGCAAGCTGTTTCGCAATGCATATCGAGCTGAGGGAACTTTTAACTCCACTGGGAGAATTGTCTCAGCCCCATAAATAAGAGAGAATGACGTATACCCTGTAGGCTTCCTCTTAGTCGTCTGATAGGCCCATAAGACGGTTGGTATCTTATCATCCCACGATCCTGGGAAATCCTCCATCGTTTTAGCCAAGATATTGATCAAAGTATTGTTAGTCGCTTCGGCTTGACCGTTTCCCTTTGGGTATGCCACCGTCGAAGTGTGATGGACAATGGAGTATTTGTTCGTGAGCATCGTTACCTCTGAATTGACGAAAGGGTTTTCGTTATCTAAAAGGATAACCTTTGGGATCCCAAAATGGCAAATGATTTATTCTCTAATGAAGTGAATCACTACTCCCGTTGTTTCCTTTCTCAGTGGTATCGCCTCGGCCCACTTTGTAAAACACTCAGTTGCTACTAGGATCCATATCTTCCCCCTCGAAAAAGGGTGTATTGCCCCTACCAGGTCGAACACCCAAGTGTTAAAAGGATAAGGCATTGCCAGGGAGTGTAAGTCCACTGAAGGGGCATGGATCATATTTCCATGAAGCTGGCAAGACTTGCACCTTCGAACGAACCCAAAATAATCTTTCTCTATCGTTGGCCAATAGTACCCTAAAGTCATCAACTGGTCATACAACTTGGCCCCTTCTATATGAGCTGGATCATGCGCCTGTTTAAGAACCTCAACCGCTTCTTCCTTCGTGATATAACGCAACGGCCTGTTGAAGTACCCCCTTCGATAAAGCTGCCCCTCTTGAACGTAGAATCTCGGGGCCCTTCGTCGGAGTCCCATCACATTAATTTTCTCTGTTGGGATAACTCCATCTTTAATGAAGTCAATATAGGGTTGTCTCCAGTCAGGCTGAGTTTTTACGAAATGATATTCTGTTGCCTCAAAGAACAACTGGCATTTATCGCATATCCGTTGTAACTCCGCTGCATCCTGTTTTATGCTAGGCCAGAAATACCCTTCCCTTTGAATTCTTCTATAAAGGGGGATCTCATTCGTTTCGCAGTGTTCTTCGTGCATTTTCTTCAATATCTGCCCTGCTTCCTCTGGGCCGACGCACCTTGACAGCCATCCTCCTGCATTTTTGAAGTAAAGGTTTCCCTGGTTTGTAAAGTACTCGGCTAATTCTTTGAGCCCCCTCGTTCCTTCAACTGACTCCAGGTGCTTCTTCATCTCTCCCCTCCAATCTGGGTCCTCCTCCATCGGCAAAATTGACTGTACTATCGACGGAGATGTTCTTCATTGGATCATGATGGTAGTTGTATCGCTTCTAATGATCATCTTCTGGGCAATGGTGGCATAAGCATCTGGATATCGGTTCATTGCTCTAGGCTGCCTTTTGACCTTGGTTCGATGGAACTGACAAAGAAGTCTCTGGATGATTGTTCTATATGGCGCCAAGCCCATATATTTCAACGCGTACTGATTCGTCACTTTTATTGTATTTTATACCCTGTTAATTTGTACATTCTAGCATTCCCGTGCATGTATTTCCCGGTTCTTATACTCATTTACTGACTAACCCCTGAATTCATCATATATACTTTGTATGTGTCTTTATTGAGCTTTTATAGGTCTCGGGAATGCATTTTGGGAAGTTTGGTTTTGATCCGGAAAAGTTCCGTTGACACTTGCACAGTCGGGGGTATTTTGGTAATTTCAGCACTCAGGTTTTGTTCCCGATTTCTTCACGGAAGTTGTATACCTTCTTCTTATCTTCGCATGGCCTTTGACGGTGCTTGAATCCGACCTCGAACGAAGAAGTTACGAAAGTTTTGGTGAAGCATGGGACAACTAATGCCTATATAGGCAACTCTCCTTCTCACAGCAGGACCGAATCGATTCTCCATTACTACCGAATCGATTCGGTTACTTGCAGGGGCAATTCTCTACACTTTCGAATCGATTCGGATTTGGCACCGAATCAATTCGGCCCTGCATTTTCAGCTTTCCTCTTATTACTAGTTTGCCATTTTGGTTGGATTTTTGGGGATTTATCCCTTGTTTTTCCTCTTTGGTAGATAGATTACTTTTGTTAGATATTTGGTGATAGATAAAAACACTCTCTTCTCTCTCCTAGGTCAAGTTCATTTATGGTTTTCACCAACTTGTAAGGCTTTGATTACTAGTTGATTTGTGGTTATTAATGCAAGAAAGGTTCATTTACTTCATCTCTACTTGTTCCACTAGCATTAATTTGCATTTAATTCCATCCCTTGTAGTGGTTTGTGTTTCAACTAGATAACTAATTTAACTATGTTGTTAACTAGCATGTGTAGTTTAGTTTCAATTATGAGTAGCTAGACTTATGATTAGGGATCAAAATACCACCTTAGATGCTTGAACTTCATATTTAGGGATTGGTTTATAATTGTTATAATGGAACTTCATGTGTTGGTTTTGGAGTATCATAGTTTCTTAACTTCTCTTGTCATGCAAGGGTTAGTGTTTGAAGCTTTACTACAAACCCAACCCATCTAGCAATAATTAATTAACCCCTAATCCTCCATTGTTGAGTTTAGTCTCTACATGGTTGATGTTCGGACTTAATTAGTTATGCTCGATTAGAATTGATTTCAACCAAGCCCTATAATCCCCTTCTTTGTGAATCCGAGGTGGGAGAATGATCCTCGATCCCTTTAATTTCTTGAACTCAAGCTTACCTTAGTTCTTTACATAGTTCCGTAATCATTAATTAACCAATTTGATCATCAGTAGTATGTTAGTTTAGAGATTACTCTCAATCACTTTTCCAAACTATTAAATCATCTTTTACACTTTAACTTTTGTGACGTTTAGAGAATCCCTTTACCCCAATCCTGTTCTCTTAGGAGTGTTTCAATCCCTGTGGATTACGATTCCGTACTTACCGGATATTACTTGTTGCGATAGATTTGCACTTGAATCACAAGCTTTATTTTGGGCGCACCAAGTTTTTGGCGCCGTTGCCGGGGATTGGCAACTATCTTAGGGTTTAGAAATTCTCTTTACACTATCGTTCCCTGTGGTCAACGTGACATCACGGTTTCCAAAAAGTAAATCAATCTAAAATCCAGTGAATGCAAGACTCGAGTAGTAGCAATTTAAATCCTATTCGTGAACCATCGTCTAGTGAGCCCTCGGACTATTGGAAACCTTTACCATCAATTTCTCGTTCTAGTTCGGTCTCATCTTCTTCGTATACCTGGGCTCACTCCGATCCCACAACCATGGCTGACAATGTTAGTGAGCACGGTAGTCAAGGGGTTGTACCCGACCCCCCGTATAGGACCATGCGTGATTATTTGCGACCGGAGAGGACCACCTCTCCGTCTTGTATCATTTTTCCTTACAATGCCGCACAATTCCATTTTCGTAACAGAATGATCCAATTACTTCCTACTTTCCACGGCATGGAAAGTGAACAACCTTACCTTCATGTTAGAGAGTTTGAGGAGGTGTGCGCTACTTTTAGCGATCAAAACTACCCTCTAGATGTCACACGACTCAAACTCTTCCCATTTTCCTTAAAGGACAAAGCCAAAACTTGGCTTTGGTCCTTGGCTCCTAATTCCATCGGGAGTTGGCGCGAAATGCAAGCGCAATTTTTGAAGAAATTCTTTACTACTCATCGCACCAACTCTTTAAAGGGTCAAATCCAAACCTTCTCTCAGGCCGAAGGTGAATCATTCGAGAGATGTTGGGAGAGATTTAATGAGGTACTTCATAAGTGCCCACATCACGGGTTCGAAAAGTGGAGATTGATCTCTTTTTTTCACAATGGACTTACCCTCAATGCTAAACAAATGGTGGAGACAATGTGCTCCGACGAGTTTTTTGGGTTAGATCCGGATGATGCGTGGGCACATTTTAAATATTGTGCCGAGACCACCCAAGCGTGGGACACTTCGGACCCTAGCAAAACAATGCCCGGTCATCCAATACACCTTCGTCTAGCCATGGGATATATCACCTTGTCGAAGGAGATGATATGTCATTAAGGGTAGCCCAACTTTCTAAGCGTATCGAGGCAATGGATGCCAAAACTCGGGAACCATCCCATCCTTCTCCCTCACATGTAGAGGAGTCTTGTGCCATTTGCGACGTTAACGATCACTCAACGAGGTATTGTCCAACAATCCCGACATATAAAGTGATGCTTCATGATCAAGCCAACGCGATGGCCAGTTACAAGAAACAATACATGACTCCTTTAGGTGAGGGCTATAATCCTTCGTGGAGAAACCATCTGGGTTTCTCTTATGGGCAGCCCCAACATTCTCAAAATCCACCTCCCCCGAATTATCAAAATCTTCCCCCACCTCATAATTTTCAACAACCATATAATCAAGTTCCTCCACCCCAAGCTCAAATGCAAGGTCCCCCTCCGGGACCACCTCCTCCAGTTATACCATTGTATGCTACCCGAACAAGAGTAGCCTCGAAGAGACTCTTCAATATTTCATAACCTCTCAACAAGCCACGAATTCTAGGCTTGAAAAGGAAATCTCCAAGTTGACCTCGGCCTTGAGTATCCAAGAGAAGGGAAAATTCCCTTCTCAACCTCAAAAGGCATTGGGGCAAAATAGTGTCAATGACACTTCGAATCCTCCTCCTGATTGTGCTAAGGTTGTGACCGTTCTAAGGAGCGGGAAAGTCGTTGATAAGCCCACCCCTCCTAGTGTCCCCACCGTCGTTAAGAAGGTTTCGCCCGACCCATTAGAGGTCGAAGATGCCTCCTTGAGGAAAAGAGAGGGGAAAGCCCCATTAGAGTCGGATGTGGTTTCGAACCTTCCTAGCCCCGTGCCTTACCCTCAAAGGCTCCTGTCACAAAAGGGGAATGTCAATAACGCTGACATACTAGAGATGTTCAAACAGGTAAAAATTAACATCCCTCTTTTGGATGCAATCAAGCAAGTCCCCGCTTATGCTAAGTTCTTAAAGGACTTAATAACTGTTAAGCGGAAATTGTTTGTAAGGAAGAAAGCCTTCTTGGCCGAAAACATTAGCTCAATAATTCAATCTGAATTACCACCTAAATATAAAGATCTCGGATGTCCCACCATTTCATGTGTGATAGGGGACTTTAAAATTGAGCAGGCTTTGCTAGACCTAGGAGCAAGTGTAAATTTGTTACCTTATCATGTCTATGAACAGCTCGGTCTAGGGGACCTCAAGCCCACAAAAATTACCCTCCAATTAGCGGATCGCTCCGTTAAGGTTCCGAGGGGTGTAGTAGAAGATGTCATAATACAGGTTGACAAATTCTACTTTCCTGTGGACTTTGTGGTGCTTGACACCCATCCTACTTCTACTAGCGGTAGAACTACCCCAATTATCCTCGGTCGTCCTTTCCTGGCCACTTCCAATGCATTAATTAATACTAGGAATGGCCAAATGAACCTGACATTTGGGAATATGACCTTGGAAATGAACATCTTCAATGTTTCGAACCAAGTGGGAGATTATGATGATGAAGTCCATGTGGTGGACTTTCTAGAGGAGGTGGTACAAGAGCAATTTGATGCTACATATTTTTCGGACCCCTTAGAGGGATGTCTTGTGAACCCGATTTACTTGGAGAATAGCTATTCTCCTTATGATGAAGAGGTCAAGTTTATGAGCTTGTTGTTAGATGAGGACGAGAGTGTTGATGATATTAATTGGTGTAGTGTTTTTGAGGACTTACCCCCTCGTGATTCGAATGAAGTTCCCTCGGATGTGCGATTCCCCAAACTTGAATTAAAGCAATTTCCTTCCGAGTTAAAATATGCTTATTTAGGCGAAAATGAGACATATCCCGTTGTTGTCTCATCAAGCCTCGAGGCGGGTGAAGAACAAAGGCTGATAGACTTGTTAAGGAGATACAAGGGTGCGTTTGGTTAGACAATTGAAGATTTGAAGGGAATTAGTCCCTTGATTTGAACTCACAAAATTAATCTTGAAGAGGATGCAAAACCCTCTCGCGAGATGCAAAGGAGATTGAATCCGGTGATGAAGGAAGTTGTGAGAGCGGAGGTAATTAAGCTTTTAGATGCTGATATCATATATCCGATATCCGATAGCAAATGGGTCAGTCCAATTCACGTTGTTCCAAGGAAATCAGGAGTCACCGTTGTAGAAAACATAAAAGGGGAATTAATAACTAAACGCACCACCACTGGGTGGCGTGTATGCATCGACTATAGAAAACTTAATGCAATGACATTAAAGGATCATTTTCCCCTTCCATTCATTGACCAAATGTTGGAACGCGTGTCCGGCCATCCTTATTATTGTTTTCTCGATGGGTACTCGGGTTACAACCAAATCGAACTTGATCTCAAGGATCAGGACAAAACTACCTTCACATGCCCTTTTGGGACTTTTGCTTACAAAAGGATGTCCTTCGGGTTATGTAATGCGCCTGGTACGTTCCAAAGGTGCATGTTGAGAATGTTTAGTGATATGGTAGAACGTGGTCTGGAGGTGCTCATGGACGATTTCAGCGTCTTTGGCAACTCCTATGACCATTGTCTTTCTATGCTAGAGAAGGTTTTGTCTAGATGTGTGGAGAAAAAGCTCGTGTTAAACTGGGAGAAGTGCCATTTTATGGTCACTAAGGGTATTGTCTTAGGTCACATCGTCTCCTCAGATGGTATTGAGGTAGACAAAGCAAAGGTTGAGGTCATTGTCAACTTACCCGCCCCTAAATCTCTGAAAGATGTAAGGTCTTTCCTTGGGCATGCAGGATTTTATCGTCGTTTCATCAAGGACTTTAGCTCGATTGCTAGACCCTTGTGTAGTCTCCTTTCCAAGGAAACCCCGTTCGAATGGAGCGATGAGTGTAAAGCAGGTTTTGAGACTTTGAAAAGTATGCTTACCACCGCTCCCATAATTCAAGCTCCTGATTGGACCCTACCCTTCGAATTGATGTGTGACGCTAGCGACTTCGCGGTTGGGGCTGTTTTAGGACAGAGGAGTGACAAGAAACCCCATGTCATTTACTATGCAAGTCGAACTCTTAACGGTGCTCAATTGAACTATTCGACCACCGAGAAAGAGTTATTAGCGGTTGTCTACGCTTTGGATAAGTTTCGAGCATACCTCGTGGGATCCCCCATAGTTTGTTTTACGGATGATGCGGCGCTCAAATACCTTATGTCTAAGAAGGACGCCAAGCCGCGCTTGATTAGGTGGGTGCTCTTACTCCAGGAGTTTAATTTGACTATTAAAGATAAAAAGGGAGTAGAAAATGTTGTCGCGGATCACTTGTCGCGTTTAATGTTTGAGGCACCCAAGGACCAACTCCCCATCGCTGAATTCTTTCCGGATGAACAGCTGTTCTCCACTTCCTCTCTGCCATGGTTCGCTGATATCGTGAACTACCTCGTGACGGGTTCGATTCCATCTCATTGGACCCCTCAAGAGAAGAGGAAATTCTTTAGTTGGGTGAGGAGATTCTTTTTCCATGATCCGTATATGTTCAAATATTGCCCTGACCAGATCATCCGGAGATGTGTCCCGGATGATGAGTATGAGAGCGTAATTTGTCTCTCCCACACGGAGGCATGTGGGGGCCACTTTTCTTCCAAGAAAATCGCTGCAAAAATCTTGCAATGCGGGCTTTATTGGCCCACACTTTTTAAGGATGCACACGAATTCTGCGTTTCGTGTGATCGTTGCCAAAGATTAGGTGCTATAACCCATCGAAACATGATGCCAATGTCCCCCATTCTAGAACTTGAAGTCTTTGACTGTTGGGGAATTGATTTCATGGGCCCATTCCCGCCGTATTTTGGTAACCTTTACATCCCGGTGGCTGTAGATTATGTATCAAAATGGGTCGAGGCCATTGCGTCCAAAACCAATGATCATCGGGTGGTGTTGAAGTTCCTTAAGGAACACATGCTTTAGTGTTTCGGAACTCCGAAGGCAATCATAAGCAATAACGGAACTCATTTCTGTAATTCTCCATTTGCTAATCTAATGCGAAAGTATGGGGTAACTCATAAAGTTGCAACTACCTACCACCCGCAAACAAATGGCCAAGCTGAATTGGCCAATCGAGAGATAAAGCACATCCTAGAGAAGACGGTCAATCCCGACCGCAAGGATTGGTCTCTTCGGCTTACTGACGCTTTATGGGCATATCGTACGGCCTACAAGACCTCCTTGGGAATGTCGCCCTTTAGACTTGTGTACGGAAAACCATGTCATTTACCAGTAGAAATCGAGCACGAGGCCTATTGGGCGATCAAGAAATTCAATTTTGATCTAGATAAGGCCGAAAAGAAGCGAATGCTCCAACTCAATGAGTTGGATGAACTCCGGAATGATTCGTATGAGAGCGCGAGAATCTATAAGAAAAGGGTGAAAGAGAGGCACGAAAAGCGCATATCCCATAAAACATTTCACCCTCTTCAAAAAGTTCTCTTATACGACTCTAGGTTGCATTTATTCCCGGGTAAGCTAAGGTCTAGCTGGACGGGTTCGTTTGTCGTTAAGACCGTCCATCATCACGGTGCAATTGAGATTGAAAACCCTTCTGAAGGGAAGTTGTTCAAGGTCAATGGTCAGCGTCTCAAGCCTTTCCTAGAACCATTTGACCCATGTTCGTACATGATTCCATTGTTCGACCCCGTTTACGGGGCTCTATAGGACGTCGAAATTGTGAGTTTTTGTGCCGAGCATCTCCCGGCATGTGTGGGGTGCAAAATTTTTGTCCCGGACTCTTTGTACATATATAACTTCATCTTTAGGGTCCAAAAATCCACCCATTAGCAGCCCAATCCAACCACCCTCGAAAAAACCATGTTTCAGCAAAGAAGAAACTGAAATCCCAGAAGCCGAATCGATTCGGTTTTCCACCGAATCGATTCTCCCCACTCCAGTAGCCAACTTTGGGTTTGCGAATCGATTCGCAATTCTGGCGAATCGATTCGGTAAATCAAAAGTGTCAGGTCTCCATTTGCGAATCGATTCGGTTTTCCACCGAATCGATTCGGGCCCCTTCCAATGTTGAATTCGAGATTTGCGAATCGATTCGGTTTTTCCACCGAATCGATTCGGTTTTTCCACCGAATCGATTCGGTCCCCCTGTCACTTAAAATTCCCCCATTTTCTTATTTTCCTCTTCACATTCTCTCTATTCCCTTAACCTGCGAAAACTGTCCATTCCCTTATCATTTCCATTCCTCCAATCATATTCAATCCATGGCTTCCTCATCCAAGGCTTCCTCATCCAAGGTAACTACTTCAATCCACTCTATTCAATTTCAATTCATATTTAGTGTTCATGGTATAGAAAGTAGGGTTATTTGGGATATTTCTAAAATTCGAAATTTATGCCAAATGACCCATATTATCTCATTGTTTGTGGTATAAATCCAACAAATACAACTTGTTTCTGATGCTCTGATGATTCAGTTGTATTTGTTGGGGTTTTTTCACATTAAACATGTCATTTTCACCCTATTTTCTATACATTGCACACTAAGTGTTCGATAAATTGCCTCTGTGAAGATTTTGTGCGCTAATGCTCTATATTCGCACCTTTTATCGAACATTCCTATTAAATTGTCTTTGTTTGAGTATGGTGTGCGTCGGTTACGTCTACCCAACCATTTTTTCCCAACGCACACCATCCGAACCTAGTATCCCCAATTTTCACGAACACTTTGATTTTATGCATTACACTAATTGTGTATGTATCAAATTAAATTGCCTTGTAGTTTCCTTCGATCACCAAGCCAACCTCCTATGTGGTTACAGGATGGGGAGGAGCTGGTTTCGACTCCTTTCGTTCCAAGGAAGAGATGGAATGGTATCGGGCCATGTTCAAAACCAGTCGCCCGATCGTTATTGAGAAGGAAGTGATTGTTGAGGAGATGCCCGCTTCTGTGCGGCGATTTTTGGCCAAATTTAATTGGGAGGCCCATCTGGCCATGAGAGGCGAGGTCAACAAGGACCACGTGCGCCGTTTCTACGCTTCTCTGGTATCTATGCGCGGCGGCGCGTATGAGGCATATGTGAGAGGGAGGCGGATCACTATATCGAAGACCATCTTAGCTACGCACCTTAGCGGGGCGTCTGACCCCGAGATATATCATTACCCGGTTCTTGCAGATGCGCCTCAGCTTCCGCAAGACCTACTCATTGCGTGTCTTGCACCCGGCAAGATTTGGGCGGGAGAAACTTTCCCCACTTCGGGCATGCCCGATGTACACCGTATCCTCCATCTCATCGCAGTTAACTCCATAATTCCCACTCAGACCAAGGCGGTCCTTCGCTACAAGCAAGCCCTCTTCTTATATAGTCTCTTATCGGATGACATGGTCATCAGTCTTCTCGCCCTCATATTGCACCAAATTGTGAATGCTGCCTACAGCGAGAAGGGAACCACAACTCTTCCTTTGGCGCGTCTGATTTCCCGGATTTGTAGGAACGCCGGGTGTGAGGTTTTGGGCAGCGACAAGATCCTGAGGCTGCCCAAGGTGTTCAATGATAAGACTATCGCAAAGAGCTTGGGGCAGGACTATTGGGAGAGGAGGAAGAAGCGTGCCTTTGATGCCCCGGATGCCCGTGTTGCCCCTCACGCTGCGGATGCTCCTATGCCGAATATTCCGGAAGTACCTCATCCCGTCCCACCTCCCGTCCCACCTCCTGCTCCATCTTCTGTTGACCCCATTGCGTATCTTGGGGTGCGGATGGATGAGTTACAGGCTGATTTCTCCGAGTTTCGAGACACGTATATCTCTAGCTTTGCATCGTTCTGGGCCGATTTTTCTGCTTATCGGGGCGCTTACGAGCGTGATATATCCATGATCACTCGGGCGCAGATGGATTTATTTTCACACCTCCGAGGGGGCGAGGTTGCTGTGCCTCCATACCTTTATGACCCTTATGCCCCTCGCAACCCCCCCGGGCCCGAGTCCCCGCGCCGCCATCCTGACGATATGTAGGCCGCGGTCATCCTACTTTCTCTGTTGCTGATTTTTGGGTGGTTGTTCATTTTTATTGTTGGGTGTGTACCTTTGTAGTTGTGTATTAGTGTGGGGAGGAGAGAGTACAATTGTTGTATTTTCTAATTTTGGTTTTATTGTGCCCCATGTACACAACTCTTAATTATTAATGAAGTTACTCATTTTCAGTTTCATATTTTCTCTTATATATATCTCTGTTGTATATATTATTGTTTATGGTACTAACTTGTAACAGGCATGCCGTTGCGCGGTTCTCGAGTTACTCCTTACGGGGTGAATATTTTCATACCCCTTTTCCCTTTTTATCCCTACTAACATTGGGGACAATGTTTCATTCAAGTTAGGGGGTATGGTATATCATTGTGATGCCGGTTATCATGTTAGTAGTAATTTTTTTTTTAATCTACTAAGATTACTTATATGATCAACATATCCTATTGTATAGCTATGAAGCATGCTTTGAGTCATTGATTTATTACCCTTTAGCCTGTTATTGTTTGCATTGTGAATAGCATCATAAAATTAAACTGTGAAGCTTTGAGCATTTACACAAATAATTATTTATGATTTGGTTTAAAAGTGTTTCAGATTCGTTATTCTAAGGCGCATGCTATACCCTTACAAAAGTGAAAATTGAGACTTATCATCATTTGTGAGCGTATACACCCACTCTATCTCTTTCTTGTCAATGAACTCGTTGACGATCTCATTTTTTTTTCATTTGATTGCATACTAACTGATTTATCACTTGTGCATGATTTTCAATGGTGTTGAGTTCCGCGAATCACATGAAACTCTAGGAAAGGATTATAGGCCCTTGTTGTTAATTAGGGATTGTTCCCGGGATTGAATGATGTTGTTTATATGGATTTCAATCAAGCTATGAGTGATCAAAGAAAATCAAAGAAAAGAAAAGAAAAGAATAAGTATCGAATAAAATGGGTCCTTGTTGTTTCCCATTTCCCCATGTGCATGAATATCAAGGTCTCACTCTCATGAGTACATTGCTTGTGGAATTTGATTTCGATTCCTAAGTTGACCATTAAATCCATTATCCCGCGTGATATTCCCGAATCTCCTTTGATCCTACACACATCCCTTTCTTTTCCTAACCCTAACCTAGCCTAAATTCTATACCCCCAAAAGTCCTATTTGATCCTAGGGTGATGTGATTCAAAGGTCGAACATTAGCGATAATCTGTTTAAATTCTTTTATCTTGGTTAATATGCGATATACTTTCATGAGATTGTATTCTTCACTTTTATATTACGTTCTTCATTGATGACATGTGTGTGGCCTAGTTTCCCTTTACAATTACTCTTAATGCTCGCATGTCCCGTGTGTGTTACATCCCATTTCTAAGTGTTTCATTTGTTGAGTGTAACAACCGGAGAGAACTTGGGTATGCATGCCTTAGCTTTTATATGTATTTTGAAAGTTTTTCCAAATCTAAATTACCACATGTGTCTGCTTATTTCGCTTTCCCATGGTTTCGATTTTTATTTGAAGTTATTTGTTTAATGCCGATAATTGTCGTCTTTTGTGTGAGCTTCATTCACTTTGTTGATAAATTGTTCTCTTTAGATATTTGTTGAGATACGCATTGGATTTTTCCGTATCATAGTATGAGTTGATTTGATGTTTGTGGGTGTCATCCCTGGAAACCCTCACGAGATCTCACTCGTCCCCTAGGGCCACCTAGGGGTTTAAAAACGGCTTATTGCATACGCTAAATGAAATCGTTCGCCTACGAAAGTGGCATTTTTCCTTCGTTGTACATAATTCTTATATTTTGGTTGCGTTGTTGGCCCATGTTTCTTCATACTTCATTGCTCGGGACTAGCAATGTATAAGTTAGGGGGTGTGATTCGTCATTTTTATTGTATTTTATACCCCGTTAATTTGTACATTCTAGCATTCCCGTGCATGTATTTCCCGGTTCTTATACTCATTTATTGACTAACCCCTGAATTCATCATATATACTTTGTATGTGTCTTTATTGACCTTTTATAGGTCTCAGGAATGCATTTTGGGAAGTTTGGTTTTGATCCGAAAAAGGTTCGTTGACACTTGCACAGTCGGGGGCATTTTGGTAATTTTAGCACTCGAGTTTTGTTCCCGATTTCTTCACGGAAGTTGTAGACCTTGTTCTTATCTTCGCGTGGACTCCGACGGTGCTTGAATCCGACCTCGAACAAAGAAGTTACGGAAGTTTCGGTGAAGCATGGGACAACTAATGCCTATATAGGCAACTCTCCTTCTCACAGCAGGACCGAATCGATTCACCATTACTACCGAATCGATTCGGTTACTTGCAGGGGCAATTCTCTACACTTGCGAATCGATTCGGATTTGGCACCGAATCGATTCGGCCCTGCATTTCCAGCTTTCCTCTTATTACTAGTTTGCCATTTTGGTTGGATTTTTGGGGATTTATCCCTTGTTTTCCTCTTTGGTAGATAGATTACTTTTGTTAGATATTTGGTGATAGATAAAAACACTCTCTTCTCTCTCCTAGGTCAAGTTCATTTATGGTTTTCACCAACTTGTAAGGCTTTTATTACTTGTTGATTTGTGGTTATTAATGCAAGAAAGGTACATTTACTTCATCTCTACTTGTTCCACTAGCTTTAATTTGCATTTAATTCCATCCCTTGTAGTGGTTTGTGTTTCAACTAGATAACTAATTTAACTATATTTTTAATTAGCATGTGTAGTTTAGTTTCAATTATGAGTAGCTAGACTTATGATTGGGGATCAAAATCCCACCTTGGATGCTTGAACTTCATATTTAGGGATTGGTTTATAATTGTTCTAATGGAACTTCATGTGTTGGTTTTGGAGTATCATAGTTTCTTAACTTCTCTTGTCATGCAAGGGTTAGTGTTTGAAGCTTTACTACAAACCCAACCCATCTAGCAATAATTAATTAACCCCTAATCCTCCATTGTTGAGTTTAGTCTCTACATGGTTGATGTTCGGACTTAATTAGTTATGCTCGATTAGAATTGATTTCAACCAAGCCCTATAATCCCCTTCTTTGTGAATCCGAGGTGGGAGAATGATCCTCGATCCCTTTAATTTCTTGAACTCAAGCTTACCTTAGTTCTTTACATAGTTCCGTAATCATTAATTAACCAATTTGATCATCAGTAGTATGTTAGTTTAGAGATTACTCTCAATCACTTTTCCAAACTATTAAATCATCTTTTACACTTTAACTTTTGTGACGTTTAGAGAATCCCTTTACCCCAATCCTGTTCTCTTAGGAGTGTTTCAATCCCTGTGGATCACGATTCCGTACTTACCGGATATTACTTGTTGCGATAGATTTGCACTTGAATCACAAGCTTTATTTTGGGCGCACCACGTACTCCTCATTTACTTACTGAACCACCAAGTTTGAATCCCCCTTGATGCAAAGAAAATGAATTCCTCTCTGAAGAGCCTCTAGCAACCCCAGCACCAATGCCTCATATTCTAACTTGTTATTAGTACAAGGGAAATCTAATTTGTAGGAAAGGAAGATCTCTTCGATTCCTTTTGAAAGAATAACCCCTGCTCCTCCTTTCCCTTCCACTGAAGAACCATCGAACTGCATTGTCCATTCCTCCTCCATTGGGTCTATATGATTGGACTGAAGATTATCTCCCAGAACACTTTCTTTTGATGAATCAAAAGTTCTTGAGGGTAATATTACCAATAGTTTGACATAATCTTGACTTTTGAACGTGCAAGGAACCACACATTTCAAGTCATATTCGGAAAGAATAAGGACCCACCTAGCTGCCCTGCCGATCAGTATAGTTCTCTCTAGAAAATACTTAATAGGATCACATCTAGTTACAATATGAATTGTAAAAGACAACATATAATGTCTATGTTTTTGCGGTACAAATACTAAGGCTAAACAATGCCTTTTTAAGCGACTATATCTGACTTATGGACCATAGATGATCTTGCTGAGGTAGTAAACTGGTCGTTCTTGCCCATCGATCTCTTATGCCAGCAAAGCTCCCACGAATCTTGTGGTGGATGTGAGGTACAGCTGCAACGGTATTCCTGCCCTTGGTGGAACCATGGTCTGTGGTGAGATGAGCAGCTTCTTCAGTCCGTCAAGAGACTCTTGGTGAATTGCCTCCCATTTGAACTTTGTGTTCTTTTATAGCAGATGCATTAGTGGGTGTGTTATCTTGGCTAACCCGGGCATGAATCTCCTAAGGTAGGAGACTTTACCGAGGAAACTCTTCAGCTCCTTTTCCGTTCTTGGACATGGCATTTCCAAGATCACCCGCTGCTTATCCTGGTCCATCTGCACCCCTTGTCGGTCAACCACAAAGCCTAGGAATTTCCCACTTGTTACTCCAAAAACACACTTCAATGGATTCATATTTAATTTAAACTTCCTGCAATGGGAAAACACCTTCCTCAAATAACTCAGATGGGACTCCTCCTACCTTGACTTGATGACCAAATCATCCACATAGAATTCTACAAACTTGTGAAAGAAGTAATGAAAAATGGCCATCATTGTTCTTTGGTAAGTCACCCCAGCATTCTTGAGTCCAACTGGCATCACCATGTACATGAAGTTACCCAATAGGGTTCAAAATGATATTTTCTCTGAATCCATGGGGTCCATCTTGATTTGGTTGTACCCTACATACCCATCCGTGAAGCTATACATCTCATGACCTGCCATTCACTACACCAAAACTGGCGATTGGTCGCGGGCAAAATCCCTGACCAAAACTATGGGTCGCGGACTTGGGTCGTTGCATCTATCAGGCTATCGATGGAGGGTAGAGGGAACTCGTCTTTGGGGCAGGCTCTATTTAAATCTCTGAAGTCCACGCAGATCCTTATCTGGTTTTTATCTTTATTCCCTACTGGGATAATACTGGATAACCAAAGTGGGTGCTGTATCGGTGTAATGAACCCTGCCATTAGTAAGCGTTGAACTTATTCCTTAATCTTTAGATCTAGATCGGTCTTGTACGTTCTTGTTGCTTGTTTTACTGGAATAGCTGAAGGCATTACGTTCAACTTGTGATAGCTTACTTCCTCATCTAGACCCTCCATCTCCGTGTATTTACATGCAAAAACATCTATAAACTCCCAAATCAACTCGATCAAGGCCTCTCATCTCCACTTGCTGAGATCCTTCGAGATGAAGATAGGCCTTGGGTCTTCTCCTTCTTTCGCCAGGTTCAACTGCTCCAACTCTTGTGCTTGGGGCTTGGGTTGATCTGCCATGTAATCTGGTTCTTCGGCGACTTCCTCCATAAATTCCTCTATGCTAGAATTGTCTATCACCATGCATTGACCTTGTCGATCCACTAGAAAGCATTCGTATATCGGGTCAACCTCATTATTATCTTCCTCGGCTACTCGCTCACACCGTTATAATCGATACACCACCTTTCCTTCTTCGGTAATGACTTTCTTATATTATCTACTGGTGGTGGTGACTGCCCTCCTCTTTCTCTCCCCAAAAGCCTCGGCGGCCCTTTTTGCTTAGAACTGGCTCAACACACTTTATCATTGGACTTCATGCTCCATCGGATCAACTCTGGGCCTCATCCTATCTCTAAGCCGCTTCGAGATTCTTTAGGATCGAGGGACCACCTGGTGAGCCTCTTCGGTTATTACCTTCGTGCTACTTGCAACCTCCTTACTTTGCTCATTCACGGGCCCCATCCTTTCTCTGATCGAGGGAACCCATGCTCCCTCCATCCTCCTTGTTACGACCCAAACATCTTCTTCAAACTCAGTATAAAATGCTGCGTCCACCAAGTGAGCTTACTCAATAGTGAAGGGCCTCTTTGTAGTCCTCATGGTTACCTTCGTCCCCTTAATATTCGCCTTAGAGCATTGGTGGTACGTAGAAGTAACTAACCCTTGGTTGTGCATCCACACCCTTTCTATTAGAATATGATAGGAAGTTTCACTCTCTATCATGTGGAACTTTATATGGGAACTCAAATTTCCATCACAATCCCCATATTAACATATCCAATGGATTTGAAAGATTGGTTATCATACCCCAAAATTACCAAAGGCATGGGGACCAACCTTTCTTCCGAAATATTGGCTGCATGAAAGGAATTAATTGGCATGATATAAATGGAAGCTCCCCCATCCATGAGATTCCTCACAAAACTAACTCCGTTGACACTGGCAGTCATGTACAATGGCCTGTTATGAGGGAATCTCACAACCCTATCGGCATTGATGAAACTCACCTCTGACAGGAACCTCCTTACCAGCCTGGCCATGGGTTCCATTTCAGCGAAGGAACTACGTCTTTCCTCGCAATATCCAGTATTGCCTAGGTTATTTTCAACCTGCTTTCCTTTGGGATCCCCACTTGGTCGAAGAACCAAGTGAACTTCGGGGATTTAGAAACTGCACAGTACTCTAGGTCTGGATCTGCTTCCTCATCTCCAACGCTATATACATCCTCCACGTCTTTGGCACTTGCTTCATCGTAGGCCAAAACTACATTAGCCATTCCCTTGGTACAGGTCTCCAAAGCTTCTTCATACTCTCCTATTTCTCCTTTCTCCGCGTCTTCATCATAGGCCACTACGAGATTGGCCACATGTGCTGGTAGCGAGTTGTTATTGATGTTCTGTGGAGGGATTTGCAACTTCCCTGCCTTCACGTACTTGTCAATAATTCTTCTCAGTGTGAAGCAACTTTCTGTTGGGTGCTGGATCCTCCGATGGACTTGGCAATACATTGGATCCGCCTTCGTTACCGCATCAGGATCCCCAACGGGAATATCCTTTGGCTCATAGACCGTTCCCCCTTTGACCATCGCGTTGTAATAGCTGACAGCTTCTTCTCCTGTACAAGGCAATGGTGGTGGGTCTTCCCTGTCTCTTCCGAACTTCCTCTTATTGTCCTTCTTCGGTGCTTTGCCCCTATCTCCCCCTTGGTGTACCCTACCCGTGGGGGCTGAGACCTCCCCCCCGCAGGTTGCATCGGCTGCCTAAACATCATGGGCACCACCATCGGATTGGGTCATACCACCAAAGAGATATTTCTTACTGCTTTTAAGAATGCCGCAAAAGTCCCCTCGCGCGTCTCGTTAATAAGATGGCAGATGCACTCAGGAAGCAGACCCTCAGCGCAAATCTGTAACAACTTGGATTCCTTAGCCTCCTCTCTCACGTCAAGGGATCTTTCTCCGAACCTTTGAACATAGGCCACTACTTCTTCCCCAGGTCGTTGCTTCTCCCTACCCAGTTGAGTTAAAGTAAACTAATCTTTCGCCAGAAAGAACTTCTGGACAAACAACACGTGCATCTCTTCCATGTAGAAATGCTTTTGGGAGCCAAATGAGAATACCAGGTATATGCTTTATCTATTAAGGATTTAGAAAACTCCTTCAACCTGAGCTTCTTATTATTGCAATGTGCTCCCAAGTGTTCAATGAAGCGCTTAATGTGCTCCTTCGGGTTCCAACCTTTACCTGTGTATTTTTCAAAAATAGGAGGAATATTGTCCTTTGGATAGGGCTCATCATTGTATTCCTGAGGATAGGGTGTTCAAAAATCATCATAAATCGAAGCCACCTCGCCCACAGATTGCGAGGAAGCTTGCATGAACTTCAGCATCTCGTTTTGCATCTCCTTCCTCATTTCCTCCATGGGTGATGCTACTGGGGAAACAACCAAAGGGACCATGGGCTGAGTGCCCGTTGCAGCTGGAGCAGGCGCCACAGTTGGGGCCGTTGATGCTCCTGATGTTCCCCATACTGGATTCACAACAGAGGGTATGCTCTCTAGGACCGTTCCCGCAACACCTGCACCTGATGGGGCCGTTGGAGCTAACCCTGGTGTTACGAAGGCATTAGCCTCCAATCCTCCCGGCATAGTTGAAGCTACTGGAGTTTGCAAAATCTCATAAAACTTACTCAAGAGGAGCGCGACCTGAGTGGGTCCCAACCCCGCACTCGTGGAAGCTTGTGTCACCCCCGAAACTCCTAACATCACCGGAACCGGAGGTACCTCTACTCGAGGAGCCCCTTCGCTTAGGGCCTCCAGTTCTCTCGCAGCTTGTTCTTCATTATGCTGGATGTCATCAAAGTTGAGCCTTCGATTAGCATTATCTTGCGCCATACTCCTTACTTAGAAGTATGCCTCCCCAACAGAGTCACCAAATGTAAGAGGGTACTTTAGATTATAGATGGAGGCGTAACCCCTGTTTGAGTATGGTAATGATAAGCTAATTGGCCAAAGCTTCGGATTAATGATAGGACATACAAACACAAACCCCATTGAAGATAAGACTCAGTTTAAACTCACAAAGCTCTCATGTATAAATCAGGAAATAGTAACGAACTTTAGAAGTAACTTAGCTAGAGGGAGAGAGAAGTAAGAACCCCAGATACACCTTGGTAGGCAGGTAGAAACACACTAAACACCCTCAAGAATCTCTATCAAGTGTTAAAAGCTTCGTAATAAATAACAATGGTGAGTGAGTAAACCCTCTGAATTGCAATAACTCTCTCTGATGTGTATTCTTTCTAGAAATAACACCTGAACTCTCAAAAGATCCCCCTCTTCTCAGGGGTGGTTGGGGTCCTTAAATACCCCCCACACCATCCCCGAGCCAACTCAGTCATTAAAGAATATGAAAGACATCCCTCATACTTTATGTCACAACATTAAATGCCTGATGCATTAGTTGTCTCCACGTCCTAAACAATAAATGCCAAGACATGCCTTTTGCCTAACCACTGTGTGTCAGGGGGCTGTTGTCGCAAATGTGGCTCACCAACTGCTTGACAACCCCAAATACCATGGTGGTTTACTCAAATACAAGTCTGGCATTATTTAGCTCGCTAGTGACATCACCTATAGTATATGTGACATTAAGTAGAGGGTTGTTTGGTTCTCAACTCAACGCTCGATGGAACTCCAAGCTACTCCGCCTGGGGTTCCACGGCCAGGGTCCTTCGGTGTTTTACCAAGTATATCTAAGATGGTCAGGACAAGCCCCAACGGTGCCTCACTTCTCAATCCTCCATACCAAGTCCCTCTAAAGTTCCCACGGTGAGGTCATTCGATAGAGCATGAAAGCTCTCCCAGGCCCTGCCAAGCCTGGTCTCTCACGAGTACCATTTGACCTCACACTAAAACTCGTTATTAATCTCGTTACAACATTATAACCGTTATAGCTTGCAATCAACATAAACAGAAATACAATATGACTAATTCAATAAGCTAAAGTATGAGTTTCCACGCCAAGCTGCCTCGCTGAGTTACCACGCTTGAGTTGCCACGCTTGAGCTGCCACGGTTGCTTAATCTCGAACACTATTGCCAATTAGGGAATTATCCATAATCTCAGGATTACCTTCAAACCCCTTCTATAACATCTTTGTTGAGAGACATTATAACATCGATTCCTATGGATCCATCAACACGGTTATGTGATATATCGACATTCGCGAACGCCTGGTCGAATAACAGAGAGTTAAAATCCATGAAGGCATCTTGCAATGAATGTTTGAATCACAACATTTAATCACATTTGAATCACAATATTTGAACTCAATTGTATGATTGAATCACAACATTGAATCATAATAATTACAATGAATGTTTGAATTCCCTTGCAATGAATGTATATTTGTATGAGTGTATGTTTGTATGTTTCAATTCAATTGCAATGAATGATAACATCAGTTGAAAGAATCACTACATTGTATGATTGTATGTTTCAATTTCATTCGGCATGAATATGTCGAATATATAACATCAGCTGGGGGTAAATACACTGAATCTATAACACCAGTTCAGGGTAAATATCACGAACCAAGCTATAAAATTATATAGTTGGTTTGGGGTAATTATATCAAGTTCATTTCACCAGGTCGGCATAGTTATGCTGAATTATGGAAGGTTATTTGGCATGTTTATAACAAATGGATTCAATTCGAATAAAAAAAAATATTAGGTTAGTTCAGGAGGTTTATCCCGAGTTTTTAGCTTGAACTCGAGGCCCCGACCTTGGACCACTAGACGATTTTTGCAAATTTTCATATTTTCAATCCGTATGAATAAACACACACACACACACACACAAATATATATATATAGAATAGGACCCAAAGTTTACCTAAAAAATATGATTTGGGGAATTTTCATTTTCTTTTGAGGTGTTATCATTGTCTCTTGGGGGAATATCCATTGATACGTGAATATTTAAATAAGAAACTATAGTTATTTAACAATGTGGTTGAATATGGTTGGGGGGGGGGGGGGACAAAAGACAAAACATTAATAATGTTGTTGAGAATGATTGGTGTGTGGATACCAATGGAAAAAAACTTTAATAATGTTGAAGATAGTTTGTTGGATTAATGGAGGCAAAGTTCTTGACTTTTGTAAAGAAGATAGAGGGAGAGTTTAGAGTGTGATGTAGAGAGAGAGAATGTGTGGTATTTTGTGTTGAAAATAGTATATATATATATATATGATTTGGTGGACCTTAGCAAAAAGACCCTTTTTTCTTGTGGTATTTTGAAGTAAATGTTTTGGTGCCCTTAGCAATCCCCTAAATTTGAGGGGGCGTTTGATGGGCTAACAAATATTCAAAAGACAAAGGTAACACTTGAAGCAGTTGTAATATTTAATCCTCAGAATTTTTTTTTCATTGTGTTGTTTCTTAATATTTGTATTGTATTATAAGGACTAATTAGTGGTACCAATGAGCTATAAATCACATGGTATGATCGCCAACCCCTCATAGGTGTTTAAATTTAGCAGTTTCATAACCCCATTCGAGATAATAAAATAATTGGGGAGAGTTACCCCACTCGTGTAATTCATCTTATTTATTTAAATATATGCGACTCAACCAATTTAAATTTGGAAATTCACTCTCTTAATCAATTGAAACATTAAAATAATAAATAAGATTATCATTTAATAAATGAAAACTATGTATTGTATATCACACCGGAACATTTGTTGCATCATTCCGATCCGCCTTATTTACATAACCCCAAACTTGTCTCCTAATAAGTTTATCTTATTCCTTTCTTTTCTCTCTCATTAATTTGACCTTATTTTATTTTATCTCCTAATAAAATTTTCATTTCCTTTCTTTTCTCTCGAAAAATTCCAAACACTTTGTTAAGGTTAAAGGTGGGACAAATACTCATTTAACCGTTATCCATTGACATCCCTAACTTCAATAGTGAGAGTTTATTCACTGTCGAACTTAAATAGGATACTCTGGCTATCTTGGTCCGACCATCATTCATTTTACTACAATTACACACACACACACACAAACACACACACACACACACACACACACACATATATATATAGATAGATAGATAGATAGATAGATAGATAGAGAGAGAGAGAGAGAGAGAGAGAGAGAGAGATCCAATGTGGACCAATTTAAGGACCGCTCCATGCAAACCATTTTTTTAAAGATAGTAAAACAATTATTTTGAGTAGATTTATTTTGTGGGCTATTTAAACATTTCAGGGTACACCTAAAAAATTCATCTCAAAATGAATTTCTTTATTATTTTAAAAAATCGATCAAGATATACCAGTTTTAAACTGCTTAAAAACTGACATATTTTTACCGATTTTTTAAAAATAATAAAAAAATTCATTTTGTTTTGAAGGTACCCCGAAATATGTAAATACACCATAAATAAAATCAACTCTAAATAGTATGTTTTACTACTTTTACAAAATTAGTCTGCATAGAGCAGTCCTTAAGTTGGTACGCATCATATATACATTTACACACGTACGCGTGCATGTGCGATGAACGAGCTTCTTAAACTAAAATTATTGAACAACAAATGGAAAAAAAATTAAAAACAAAGGTTTGATTACTGACACTATTAAAACTCGACTTTGATACTCTAATGCTTTTAAGCTAAGTTTTCAATAATTTATTAAGAGCTTTAACAATACTAAAAAAGGAAGTAAAGTTCAATTAGCCACACCATATCTGAATGCTAAAACATATTACAATTTTTCAACGAAATTATATAAAACGATATAGTTCAACTCAACAAATCCTTTCTTCAATTATATGGGACCGCCAACATGAATCCTATTTTCCCATTTCCTTCCGTTAACTAAATCACTTGTCGGTAAGGAGAACTTATTGGTCCACGTTTGATGCGTACAAAGCACCTAAGTTGATTTTTCCTCAAGCTTTCTTTTATAGGAGCTACTTTTACTATTTCACAAATATTTTTATTTTTTTATAAGCATGGAATTTTATTAAAGAAACCCTGCCAAAAAGGTGGAACCCTAGTTGTTATTACATCTCCTCTCATGCAGATTCATGTCATAGTTGATTAATTACATCTATCTTACTTATCATAATCTATTTTAGTATAATTCATTTGTCTAATTGAGGATGATGGTTATTACACTCTCCTTTATTCTTGACTCTCAAATCTTGGCCCAAATTTATCATTTATACAGGACTAGTAGACTCCCTAGAGCTAGAGTTTCCTATCTTACGATAGGGATATAATACCTTGGCATTGATTTTCGGATTTCGTGCTTAACTAAAACATGCCTTCGCCATCAAAGATGGACTCCATCACAGTTGATTCCTAGTCAGTATATTGAATTGAATCATCTCCAATCCCTCGTCACTACCCATTCACTAAACATGTCTTCCTTATTATCTTCTCATGTAGATAAATGAGAACCCATATAGCCCTTCACTTTGTTCAAGGTAGGACCCCTCATCGGTGATATTTTTAGCTTCTATATTTTCAAGTTGTTAAGTCGTTTAGTTAGCTTTATGTGACTGACAATTTGACGTAGCGAAAAGGGATGAAATAAAAGGATCAATCCCTAAACCCTTGAAACTACAAGGCAGAAGCCTTACAAAACATCAAAAGAGTGAATAAACTGCAAATTATATTGGTAATAAGAATGATGTGATTACAAGCTTACATCTCTTACCTATATATTCAAGTAAAAAATAAACAAAAGATTGAATTAGTACACACCTAACCCACTAAAGAAAATAATGGAGGAGATTAATTAAAATAATAAACCACCTAATATAATACCCCGTGTTTTCGTAATAAAACATTATGATATAAATTAATTTAATAATTTCGGATTAAATTTGGAAATATATTAAATCAGAGGGATTTAAATTTAAATGGTTAAAATTTAAATTGTGAAAAAATGTTTATCCATGATTTCATAATTATAGGATTAAAATGGGGCATGATGAGTTCACTCGCGAAAAATAATTTGAATAGTAATTTGCATATGGTTACTTGTCATTTAAACACAATAAAATGTCTATGTTGAATAAAAATAATTGGGCCTTGTTTCGATAGGCTTTATGAGTTTGTTTAGGCATTTTACACATTTAGAAATAGTCCTAGGATATATATATATATATATATATATATATATATATATATATATATATATATATATATATATATATATAAGTTGGGAGGCTATTGGACTATTTTGATTCTAGATTTGGGGGTCAAAATATGGGGCTTTAGGTCCAAATCGGGAATTAGGTTATTATGAGTTGATTAAGGAGGTTAAAAACTCCCCCGTCATTAACCAAGAACCCTATCAAACACCTTGGGAAGAGAGAGGGGGCAAAGGTATAAGGAGAGGGGGACTTTAAGAAAGAAGGCTAAAAAACTCACCAAGAAATATTTATCCAAAATATTTCTTAATTCATTGTGATTTATCTCCCATGTAGAATTCTGGATTATATTGGGATTTGTGATGATATAATGATGCAATTAAATCATGTTTGTGAAGGACTTCAATCTGAAAATAGATTAGTAAATCCAGAAATTAGGATAACTAGTTTTTGCTTTATACTTTACTTGGATTTGTTTTCATGCTATTAGTTATTATGTTGATTCTTCTCCAAATTGGAACCATCAATTTACGAATCTCATGAACCACATAATTCAGTTAGCGGCGTCAAATATTTCTATGGATTGCTTCTTTCGCCATCAAAGTGCCTATGGTACCAGTTCATACTTTGTCACCCGAATGTATTAAATATGGGTTAAATGATGGATAATTCATGCTTTGAAACCCTTATTGTAATTTATATGATTATTCACATGTAGAGGAATTTATTAAATATAGATTAGTGACGTTGCTCATAATTTGTGAGGATAAAATTACCTGGATGGTTAAGTGAATTTTATAATAAAAGGGAATCACTATTTTACGGGATGGTAAATCTCTAGCGTAGGATGTTTACGGGTAATGCTTATGGGACGACTAGGGGAAATTTATAGCGTAAATACTGTAATAAATTAACTAGATGGTTTAAAGTATTATTCAAATGAGGAGAATTTCATAATTAATGGGACGGTCATTTATCAATGTAGGAAGCTAAGGATAATCCTTACGGGGCGCCAAGGGGGTAATTATGGAGTAATTACCTTTACATATTATAAGAGAATAATATGTCTTTATAATTTGTGTGGACATACCTATGTTCGTGGACAATCATATTGGTTGGAGTTACGCGCGTTCGGGACTGTAGCACACGTCGGCACAGGTGGGCTAGGCATAGTATAGGTAAAACTTTTAGGTACTATATACCAGCGTCACTTATGAGAGATAAGTGTTGATGGTGGGATCATGGTGTCACCGTTAGGTATGGGCCGTGCAATGGTTTACTACGTAGGTACCGCCCCACTTATATGTGTATTGTGATGTCCGATTTGGATATAAAACTCCTTCGGACTTAGTGATATGGCACAAACAAGAAGCTATTGGAAGACGCCGTAGTGTAACATATATATAAGGACATATATATAAACAAATTAAAGTGAATTTCATAATTTCTTAGTCTAATAATGTAGATAATAAATTACAGAGCCAATACTATGTAGTATGCATGATATTTTGTTGTGTCACTCTATGGTAGTGACTATGGTACCTTGGGCAGTAGAAACTGAAGTATAAATGATTCCATTTCAGTACGTCAATTATGCTAGATGCATGCTTATATATATGTTGTCGCATTTATCCGTTACCTACTTTTGGACTAGGGTGGTTGTACATTTAGCCTTGCTCTTAGATGAGGGGTGAGATATTTAATGTATGTGAGTGACGATGTGAGATGTTCACTTTGAATTAACTGTACTTTTTTACTGTAAATTTATTAAGTTAATTCTTTCAACTCTCGGGCGGTGACCCAAATTATAAATGTTTCCCCCCCAGTTGCTTATAGACAGGGATAACATGATTATCGACAGATCATCCTTGCATTCTCACCTTATGCGGCGAACTTCATATCATTGATTCTAGACTACGTTGCCTCTCTATTTCAGTTTTATTATTCTTGGGAGAATTGTATGGGCATAAGCCTGAAGTCTATTTTACTTCAGTTGGTTTGACACACTTATGCTTATGTTGAGTTTTGTTCATATTATGTGGATGTTGGATTTCATTATTTTCTTGAAAATTAATTTAAATTCAAGTTTTAAATTCAATTGTGGTTCACAAATAAATATTTTATATGGTTTGATACTGAGAATAATATATATTGTATAGCAAGACCCATCTACGGTGTATTGTGGCTAACCAATCTTTACTTGAGAAAATGGGGATTGTTACAGTTGGTATCAGAGCATCCAGGCTCTAGCATCCTTGGGATTTGTATTGCGTTCATTACATTTTGCATTGCATTGCGTTCTTTGATGTATAGGCCATATGTTTAGGAATCATTGTGTTCTTTACGATCCGTTACTAATAATAACCTGCTTTGCTTTCAGATGGAAAACGGTAGGAGATGCAGAACAAGACGTGATGGCATACAGGCTACAAATGAGGGGGCTCAATAGGAGTCGCAACAACATCACCAGCCACCACCATCTTCACCCGTGGTTGGTCCTGTAGAGATTTCTACTATCGTGACTCAGGCGGTCTCTACGGCAGTGGCCCCAATTCTATATCATTTCCAACCACCACAATCGTAGCAGCCCACCAGTAGGTGGTGCAACCAATTGAGACACCTAGTTCAATATGGGCCAGGGCCAGGAAGACCTTCAGTAGGGGTCACGCACCGAAGTTTACAAGCAGTTCAGATATTCTAGTGGCGAGTCAGTGGAAGAAGAACATCCAGCGTCACTTACGGATGGTGGAGAGTACACCAGTTGAGAGGTAGATGTTGGCCTCATTTCGACCAGTAGGGGAAAGACTTAGTGGTGGGAATCCATCACTTCAGCAGCCGAGAGGGACAGTCTGACCATTAATGAGTTATGGGAGGAATTTCGAGGGGAAGTATTTTCCTCTGGCGATGCAATAAGAAATACAAAGGAAATTCATAGACCTTAAGTAGGAGGGTTGTAGTGTGGAAGAATACGAGTAAGGGTTGACTACACTTTCCTATTTTGCTAAGGAGGAGGTAATTACATAGCAAGAAAGATGGATAAGTTCATGGCAGGGAGAACCTGACATATTAAGAATGCACTTCTGTGAAATTCGGTATTCACTACTTATAATCAGATAGTGAATGTCACTTTTTTACATTTACAGGACCATATGACATTTTAGAAAAATAAGGGGGGAGAAAAGACACCATCTAAAAGACGTCGAACCCATTAGGTAAGTCGAATGTGGGTAATAGACAGGGGGCCAGCAGTTTTGGGATCCACAATCTTCAGAGCGATATAAGACATTGAGGGGTTCCGATGATCGAAATAAGCAGACTCAATAAGGTCTAGGCCGGTAGGATCGATAGGCGAAGAGACCCCCATTTCATGGGAACTATTATATTTGTGGTGAGAAAGGGCATTTTACTAGGAAATGCCCTCAAAAAAATCGAACAACACAGTAGCCAGGGGGACAACGAGGACACTAGGCACCTCAGAGGCAGTGTCAACCAATGCAAGCCTATCTAATGGTGGTAGTGTTAGCCTTACCAGTGCTGCCATCTCCACCTCAAGGACAACAGTCGCAGTTGTAGTACAGACGTTTGTATGACATTGTACCGGGAGAGGGACCAACACCAACATAGACTGTTGATGGTATGATCCCAAATTTTTAATCTTGTAAGACATTCTAAGTTTAGTACCAGTGCGTAGTACTCCATTGCTAATACTATCTCATTAGTACATTGAGGAGGGTAGACTCCATTTTTTCAAAGCACCTTTGTTTCACCCGCGATTTAAGGCGCATGCATTTATAGTACTTCATGTGTAGAGGCATAAGGATTGACCTTAGGAACGGTAGACCTAATTGCATAAGTAGCGTCAGAGTACGATAGTATCCTAGGGATATATTGGTAAGAAAGTCATTGTGTTTGTTGATTTAATGGGACTGTTTAGAATTAATGGTCGAATGTAGTGCGACTACTTAAATAATGGTTTTCACCATTACTGTGAGAACTATTACAGAAATTTTAAAACCTTGAGTTCAAACATGGTAAAATAGGTAGCGATAAAAATAGGATATTTACAAGATGATTTCATAGAAATTAGTGTGCTTAAGAGGGAGTGACGTATTGAGGCAATGGTGAGAATTTTAAGGAGGGAATCGAGGTAAACTTAAGAATGTTAAAGTTTTGTAACGCTCAGATGGGATGACGATTATTGTGCTGATTAAATTCGTTCATGAATCCGATGAGATTAATGTATGAGTGGTTAGACCGAGGAATAAGGTCTCCATGTGATGTAGAAATATAAAGGGCGATGACTCAATTAGGAAATCGGTGTGGGGACGATGCGACTCATGCGTCATAGCCGGGGGTTTAACGATGCACCAAAGATGAGTGACGTTAATTAAAAAGTAAACGTTCAATGGTGGAATTCTAAAGGTAGTGTTTTAGAACTAATGAAGGTTAAAAGAAATCATAAATTCTATATAGTGAGGGGTCGTACGAGCAGAGATAATTTAGTTCTGAGACCCTCATGAACCCGAAAGGGTTGCGTTATCGAGAGTAGGCTCAACGATATGAAATCTCAGGATTTGTTACTAAAGTATTTCTCAAAATTAAGGATACAATGAATGTTCAATTCGGGATACGAACATGGACTAAATGCTAATAACAATATGTTTTAAGGGATAAATAAATGAGATAATTATCCAGCGATAAAATTTTCCTATTTATGTTAAGAGTATGCAAAGCGAAAAGCATTCGTATTGTAAAGGTATTTAGTTCTTTGCGGAACGTTAGGACTAATGATAGTCTCAGTTACATGATGACGTGTATGATTATAAATAAAGTTATTATAATGACGATGCCATTAGAAATAGGCAGTACTAGCCTTTACTAGAATGAGTAGGCCTGTGGAGCCTTATAAATGATTAAGCACACTACTAGACTTATGTCCTAGATCGACATATCTCAATGATCGAAGAAGCTATGTAGTAGTGTATCGGGAGGGTTCCTTATTTGGATTTTGCTTGCGAGACATCCCACGCACGAAATTAGCAAATGTCAGGAGTTGAGAGATATTGGATCCTAGGACGTCTTGTTACTGTTCTTGGTATGATTAAACTGATAAATCTATTGAGGTTTAATGTAGCCCTTAGAAGTGATGAGACTTTTGCTGAAAATGGTCACAAATTGGGATTTATGTGATTAGCGTAAATGTTTATTTTTATTTTTTCTTTAAGTCTTGGATCGACGGATCTCAATAACAGACTAAACCGTGTAGTGGTATATCGGGAGGGTTCCTTTCTTGGATTTTACTTACAAGACGTCTCACGTACAAAATTGGCAAAAGTTGGGAGTTAAGGGAAGTTGGATACTAAGATGTTACTTTTTATGTTTTACATATGTGGAGGTATACCTTGATTCATAAATATACTTGGTATGTATGGTTCAAATTGGATGTATATTTGTTATCCATATTTGATGTTAGTATATGTGTGTGCATGTAATATGAAATGTATGGCGCCCCAGTAATATTATAAGAGACATAGACATGTCGTTTTCTTTTATCTCATGGGATATGAGTATAGATTAATTGGGTATAAACTTAAGATAATGGTACGAATTAAAATGTAACTTCATGCTGCAGTGAATTTCGAGGATGGACTTTTGTTATTAGGGGGAAGAATGTAATAACCCTGTGTTCTTGGAATAAACATTACGATGAAAATTAATTTAATAATTTTGGATTAAATTTGGAAATGGATTAAATCAAAGGGATTTAAATTTAAATGCATATAATTTAAATTGAGAGCAAATGTTTATCTATGATTTCATAATTATAGGATTCAAATGGGGCAGGATGGGTTCACCCGCTGAAAATAATTTGAACAATAATTTACTTATAGTCTCGTGTTGTTTAAACATAATAAAAATGACTATGTTAATAAAAATAATTGGGACGAATTTTGGAAGGTTTTATGAGCTCTTTTAGTCATTTTAGACCTTTAGAAATAGTTCTGGGATATATGTATATAAGTTGGGAGGCTATTGGATTATTTGAATTTCGGGTTTGGGCCCATTTGGGGGTCCAAATATGGGGCTTTAGGTTCAACTCGGGAATTAGGTTAATATAAGCTAATTAAGGAGGTTAAAATATCCCCTACCATTAACCAAGAACCCTAACAGACACCTTGGGAAGAGAGAGGGGGGCAAAGGGCTAAGTTAAGGGTGAATTCAAGAAAGAATGTTAAAGAACTCACCAAGAAATCCTCAAGAAGACCAGGCAATAATTTTCTTGCTAACTTTATTTGTCCAAAATATTTCTTAGTTCATTGTGATTTATCTTCCATGTAGAATTATGGATTGTGTAGGGATTTGTGGTGATATAATGATATAATTAAACATGTTTGTGAGGCACTTGAATATGAAAATAGATTAGTAAATCCAGAAATTGGGATGGGTATTAATTGTGGGTTGGATGATGGAAAATTCATGCTTTGAAACCCTTATTGTAATTTATATGATTATTCACATGAAGAGGATTATTATTCAAGTTAATGATTTAGAGTTTATATTGATTATAACCCTTGCATAGTGATAAGATCATAGGGGATTTATATGTATAAATCTGATTTGGCATGAACACACTAATAGCATGAAATTCTGGGATTCAGGATTTGAATCCGACATTAAAACACGTAATAAATTATTAATGAATCAAGTCACGGGGACGAGTTTTAATGAATCACGTTTGGGATGAAGATTAAAATTCTCGTTCTTGCATTTTTCGCAGACATGTGCAGTCGCCGAGGGGAAACTGATTCGGCCACTAGGGAATTTTGAGTGGGGCCTAGGGTCGTATCCAGGGGAATGTAAGAAAACCGTACGAGTTGGTGGGACGGTGTTTGGAGAATCGAGGATATTAGTGACATTACAAATAGTTTGTGAGAATAAAATTAACTCAATGGTTAAGTGTATTTTATAATGAAAGGGATGGTAAATCTTTAACGTATGATGTTTACGGGTAATCCTTATGGGGAATATAGGAGGAATTTTATAGAGTAAATACCGTAATAAACTAATGAGGAGAACTTCATAATTAACGGGATAATCATTTATCTACGTACGAGGCTATGGATAATCCTTATGGGGGCAACTAGGGGGTAATTATAGAGTAATTACCTTTACATATTTTAAAAGAATAATATGTATTTATATTTTTGTGTGGACATACTAATGTTCGTGGGTGGTTCTATTGGTTGGGGTTATGTGCATTCGGGGTCGTAGCACACGTCAGCACAGGTGGACTAGTCGTAGTGTAGGTCAAAATTTTAGGTACTACGTACCAGCGCCACTTATGAGAGATAAGTATTGATGCTGGGATCCATGTGTCACTGCTAGGTATGGTCCGTGCAATGGTATACTGCATAGGTACCATCCCACTTGTATGTATATTGTGATGTCCGATTTGGATAGAAGACTCCTTTAAACTTTTCGATAGAACACGAACGAGACGCTATTGGTAGATGCCTTAGTGTCACATATATATGTAAATAAATAAAAGTGAATCAGATAATTTCTTAGTTTAATGATTTAGACAATAAATTTGAGAGCCAGTGCTATGTAGTATGCATGATATTTTGTTATGTTTCTTTATGGGTAGTGACTGGGATACCTTGGTTAGTAATAACTAAAATATAAATGATTATATTTCAGTACGTTAATTGTGCTAGATCCATCCTTATATCTACGTTTGCAATTTTTTCTGTAACTTGCTTTTGGACTTGGGTGGTTGTACGTTTAGCCTTACTCTTAGACGAGGAATGAGATTTTTAATGTATGTGAGTAACGATGGAAGATGTTTAATTAGAATTAACTGTACTTTTGCACTCTAAATTTAATAAGTTAATTCTTAAACTCTAGGGCGCTGATCCAAATTATAAATATTTTCTCCCCCCAAGTACTCCTAGACAGGGATAGCAGGACTATCGAGAGATCAATGTTGCAGTCTCACCTTGCGCAGTGGACTTTACATCATTGATTCTAGACTAGGACACTTCTCTATTTCAGTTTTATTATTCTTAGGAATATTGTATGGGCGTAAGCCCGACGTCTATTTTATTTCAGTTGCTTTGAGACACTTATTCTTATGTTGGGTCTTGTTCATATTAGATGGATGTTGGATTTCATTATTGACTTCAATATTAATTAAAATCCAATTTTAAATTCGATTTTGGTCCATAAATAAATATTTATATGATTTGAGTCTGAAAATGATATAGATTTTATAGGAAGCCCCATCTTTGGCGTATTGTGTCTGGCCAAACTTTATGTAAGAAGATAGGGGTTGTTACACGTAAAAAAAGAAATTATTAAAAACTATAGCAGTGGTCTTTGTGGCTTATCACTTCACATAGTGCATTTTTAGGTATACCACTTATCATAGTGCAAGAGGCACTTGACTTGTAGTTTATTCCAATCCAAAGTGGGAGCAAAATGTTATTGTTACCGTTTATATAAACAACACCATCGGTTACTATTCATATGAACATTAATTTTTTTTTATTACATATTAGTCCTCTCTACATGGAAAAAGCTTGTCCTTGAGTTAGTGTAAAAAGTTTCGTCTAGAAGGTGATACTCAACTAAGTCACCAACGTTGAAGGTGGATGAAATATTCATATCATTTGGTAGTTCCGCCACATATGCGTTGTCGTTAATCTTACTGGAAATATGAAATGGCCCATACTTCTTATTCTTCCCTTTACTATAAGTACATACTGGAAATATGTTCTTGTAAAAATAAGACATGACTAAATATCCAACCTCAAAACTTTGATCCTCCAATGATTGTCTGCAACTTCCTTATACTATGCATTAGACTGCTCCAAATTTTGCATCACTTCGGCGTGTATTTTCTAGACGTCTTCACTGCACTCTCTTGAAAATGCAGGGCTATATGGAAGATCCAATTTTTAACCAAATTTTATTTTGATTATAATAGGTGTGCGTGAAAGATAGAGTCCAAATTAAATGTTCTAGACCACACAATCAAACCAAAATAAAGTTTTGAGAAAAAAATCCCTTTCGAGCAAAACCTATATTTCAGCACTGTAAAAGAGTTGACAGAGTCAATAACTTACAGACTGCTTAGAGCTCCACTAAGTATAGTGCACAAAGTCTTCAAATATTTGATAGAGAGTGATGCATTCCAACACCACCCATAGGAAGCTCTTTCCTCGGTCTTCCTTGATCGGCCTCAGAATTATGTAATCCTTTCTTCTTTAGTCGTAGAGTAGTAACTTCATAATTATCCAGTAGAGAATATTGTACAAGGGTTTGATGTAATGTCTGGAAATTGGGTTTGAAAAAGCTCAACAAATCATATTTAGGGATGTATAATTTGGAAACCAAAGTGTTTTAATGTAACAAAAAGAAAAAAAATTGGTCGAGGTGTTACAATTGATTTTTGCCAAAAGAGATATTCAAAATAGTCTAAAAGAATAGTTTTTTAAAAAAACACGTTTTTTGTGGCGACGATCTCATTCGAACGAAGAGTGTACTTCGTTCAAACGAAATCCAAGTTTCGTTATAACGAGGTCCAGTATCATTCGAACAAATGTCTTATCTCGTTGGAACGTGCTTCCAAAATACTTCCAATGAGTTTTGTTCTGTCAAATTGATATTTCTCATTAGAAGTTTGCTCTAACGACTTAAGAATTTCATTTCAATGAAATTAATCCTCGCTCAAATGAGAACTAGCTCTCTTTCTAAGGATATGACAATCTTGTTCTACCGAACCAAAAAAATTATTTTAAAAAGAATCATTTTATAAAAATGCCTCAATTATAAAAACCATCCCGAAATATATTTGACTGTGTAACAATCAAAACCTCAAATTTTTGTACCTGAATATAGTGTTCGTGACGTTTCTCATGGCTTGACATTCAGAATTGATGCACGGTCACTTACTTGTCTTTAAAAGATCGTGGAAGAAAATGCAGGTGTACATTTCGATTCGTAACTTCGATCAATAATGGGATACGATAAAATAACTAAACTATGAGCAATTATAAAACCTTGCTCTTGCAAATCTCCCTCTTTGTCTATTTCGGTACAAAACAAAAGTCAAAATCCAAATTACATTAAAACTCCTAAGAAAACGTTCTACTAATGTTCTCCAAAACCCAAAACAGAATGACATTCGAGAATTAATCTTCAACTAAAATTCTTCATCTTCGGAGGTCCATGAAATCATCATCAAAGAGGAAAAAACCTACACACATGAAACAAAAATAACACTGTGATGCGTACGAGTTTATAAAAAAAAGAAACTCCTTCTCAGTTTGTTCTCCCCCCTTTTATCTGTAATAGACAAAGAGTTAGAAACTAATCATGAATCATAACATCACCCGAATCCAAAAGAAATAACATCACAAAGCTAAACAATAAAGCACATGCGATGAGATTTCTAAAAGGCCTTTGAACAACTATTTTTGAAAATTTTCAATTTTTAAAGTATAAAATATATGTCAACAAAAGGTACATATAAGTAAAAAAGATGTAACACCATGGAATAACACTAAAATATCCAAATCATAAAAACATAATATAGTTGTGTGAACAATTTCCACGGGAAAATAAAAATAGGCATTCATAACATAGGCACACGAAATCAATGAGATACTTCTAAAGAAAGAACTTAATTTCAACCTTATGAGTAAAAATGTTAAAATTAAATGAAACTGACTTGACTTATGCAACATGACATGAATTTAAATGCTTCTCAAATAAATGATGCCATACTATTTGATGCTTTTTGAGGGAGTTTGTTGTGCAAACCCATTGATCTTTTACTTTTAAACACCCTCAAAATCTTACATATTAAGAATTCACTCTCAAACTTTTGAACATATCACAATGTTCATATGTAGTGAAGCATCAGTTAACTAAAATGGTATTGACACTCCTATATTTGTGTGTCGTTAATTTTATAGGCTACTTTTGCAAATGGCGACTTTTAACGCAAAGAGAATTTTGCACTTTCGTAGCCCATTTCCATTGCTTAACATATCCGAGCAATGATTCTTACAAGCACAACTTATCTCTAGTATATTTGGTTCATTATTAAACACCACTGAGATGAGAACACCGTATTCGACGTATGACAAGCAAGTATAATGTTCAAAAATTTTGTGCACGTGTGCAATACATATAAAGAGTCTAACATGAAGAAAGTAATCATCAATGAACAATGAAATCCTATCTACATATTATTAAGCATACTAAAGAAACAAAACCATATATCGAAACATCTTGAAAAAGTTACCTGAATGGATGGAGTGTAGGGATGATCCGAATATCTTCAATGCACATCCATATATGGTGAAAAATGGAAATACAAAAATATTTTCATCTTTTTAATTTTTTTTATCAAAAATAAAACCTTTTTGAACTTTTTCCAAAAAACATAAAATCTTTTTGGATTTTTCAAAATATATAAAAAAAAAACACAAACAACTATAAGCATAACAATATAATAGAAATACAATGCAACAATAGGAATAAAAGATATGAACATGATAATCACCCTATACTACACAAAGTACCTGAACTCTATCAATGGAACACATACCCAAAGAGTTTCTAAATTTTTAGAATGTAAGTGCATCCAAAGGTTTTGTGAAAAATTGACTAATTGACGTTCGATGCTAATAAATCTACAAAATATGACCTTCTCCTCAATGAGATCACGAATGAAATGCTCAGGTATCCTAAAATGCTCCGTGGAAGAATGTTAGATCGGATTACGAAATTTATGAATTGCACTCATAGTATCACATGAAATAGTCCGTATGCCTTAGGAATTCTCATAATCTTCCAACATATGCCTCCTCCATTAAAGTTGCGTGTAACAACTCCCGAGGGGTATATACTCGGCCTTCGTCGTGGATAAAGAAATGGAGTTTTGATTTTTGCTCAACCAAGAGAGAAGATCACTCTCAAAGTAAAAACACCCACCCGAAGTTCTCTTGCAACCATCAATATCCCTGGCTCAATTGACATCCGAATAGGCAGACAAATGGTCATCGGCATCAAAGGAAAACCAAATAACGTAGAAAATAGGGCCACTCACGTATTTAATAATACATTTAAGTGCGAGAAAGGGAGACTCTTTAGGGGATGCTTGGTCTTGCTCATAAAATCTAATGCTAAATGTAATGTCAGGACGACTAGCGTCCAAGTAAAGAAGAATACCTATTATGCTACTATAAATGGGTTTGCTCTACATTATTGCCTAAAGTGTCTTTCCTAAGATTAGTCGATGTAATCATTGGGGTGAGTGAGTTCTTAGTGGAGTCTAAATCAAACTTCTTCACTAGGTCCATGGCATATTTGGATTGAGATATGAATATCCCATCCTCAAGTTGACACACTTGGAGATATAAGAATAATGTAAGCTCACCAACCATGCTCATCTCAAACTCACTCTTTATTTCCTCTTCAAACATATGAGCACGTTAGGAACACGTGGACCCATATACTATGTCGTTCGTATAGACTTAGGAAACCAATATCACACCGCTCTCTCTCCTCATAAACAACGTCTTATCCACTCCCCATCTCTTGAAGCCACGGGCTGAGATATTTGAAGTGAGTCGATAATACCATGCACGGAGTGCTTGCTTTAAACCATACAAGGCCTTCTTAATATAAGATACGTGTCTCGAGTACTTTGGGTCTTTGAACCCCTTTTGTTGTTCCATATAAATTTCTTAATGTGGAATTCCATTAAGGAAGTCACTCTTGACATCCATTTGATATAACTTGAAGCATAAATGACATGCTTTGGTAAGTAGTAAGCGATTGAACTCAAGCCTAGCAATAAGATCAAATTTCTTGTCAAAGTTTACACCCTCAATACGTGTGTTGCCTTGAGCAACCAACCTAGCCTTATTGTAAATTATGGTACCTTTCTCATTTATCTTATTCCATAAATCCACTTGGTACCAATCACATTAGTCTCGCTAGATCGGGGGAGTAACTCCCATACATCATTCTTGCAAAACTGAAGCAAATCTTCTTGCATTGCAGATATCCAATGCTAGTCCTTGAGTGCTTATTTCACATTCTTGGGCTATACTAATGAGGTGTAGCAAAAATAGCTAACCACATTCTCAAATTGAGTGCGAGTGTTGACACCTAGTGTGGGATCACATGGTATAATGGAAAAGTAATGAAAATTTTGAACCCAAGAGTGTGGATCCTACAAATCAAGAGTGGGGTCCATCGGTGTAGTATGAGGAACAATAGGATAATTACTAGGGGTGCATCATTTTCACACTCGAGTTTAGGGCCAACAAAGCCATCTCTAATCGTGACATTTATTGACTCTATAACTTAGAGATTGCTAGGTCTAACACCCTATAAGTCCTAATTAACGACGAATATCCTAAAAATATCCCCTCATCACTTGGGTAGCTGAGCTTTCTAAGTCCTCTCTATATCTCAGAATGTAACAAGGACTCCCAAAGATACGAAAATACGATAGGTTGGATTTTTTCCCTATCCAAAACTCATATGGTATGCATAACGTGTGTGGACGAAGATAGACCCGATTCATCATATGTTACGAAGCGTTAACCTCCTCCGCCCAAAAACATTTAGGAACATTTTTTCCAATAAGCATGGATTCAGGCATCTCTTATATCGTTTGATTATTCCTCTCAACGATCCCATTTTGTTGAGGAGTACGAATGGCCAAAAATTTGTATTTGATGCCCACTCCATCACAATAGCTATCCACTCCGGCTTCTTTAAATTCAGTCTCGTTGTCACTACACATACGATTAATAGTGACACCTTGTTCATTTTATAGTACACGACACTTGGTTGTTAGGAATTCAACCACATTAGACGTTTCTCTAAGAAATTACACGATAGAGTATCCCAAAAAGATATCGACCATCACGAGAATGTATCTCTTACCGCCTATGCTCTCCGTACGTATAGGTACCATAAGGTCCATATGTATCAACTTCAGCACACGAGAGGTAGTAATGGTATTGAATTTCCAATGGGGTATCTTAATTTGTTTTCCTTGTGGCAAGGACTACAAACCTTGGAAGTTATTTGTTATGCGATGGTAACCCACAAACTAGGTCTTTCTTAACTAATTTCTCAAGATATCTAAAGATCACATAACCTAGTCGTTGATGCTAAGGGTCCATGTAGGATAACTTAGGAGGATTTGGGAATGATGCCATAATAATTATCGTTAGTAGTCACTCCTTGTAGTAATAGTTCACCGGTTTGATCATATGCATTACATTCAGATCGATCGAACTTTACAGCAAAGTTTGCATTGCAAAGTTACCTTATAATAATTAAGTTTGCTTTCAACCCTTTAATGTAAAACAATTTATATAGATTAGGAAATCTAAGTATCTCAATACAACCACGTCTCAAAATACTAGACCTACTCCTATCTCCAAAGGTGATTTTTCATTCTTTGCGATCCACAAGGTCGGTAAAATATTAATTGTCACCAGTCGTGTGCCTAAATCACCCACTATCAAAATACCATTGGAGAGTATTTTGAACCTTGAAAGCAATGCGAATAATAAGGGCTTTGTTATTTTGCTTTGGTACCCAAGTGGACATATCCTTTTGTTTGCTCTTATCATTGTTGAGGCATTGAAAGAATTATCAAGAAGAATAGACGTCCTTTGAAATTATTCCATTAAGATTTGAGAAGTGGTGACTTAGAACTCAACTTTCTCTCTAAGATTAGCAAAGTTTTTATAGCAGTGCATGGGAGTATGTGTACATTTAGTTCTCCCTAACTTGTAGTAAAATTCCCTAAGGTGACCTCTCCTTTTGTAACACGTGTAAACATATATTTATTTTGATGTACATTAATTAGGTTGAAATTTATTTTATAGTTTAGATACATGCCCATAATGATATTCCACAAATTTAGGAACCAATTTCAGTACGGCATAAGAAGTGGATGCACTCATAACCTATTTATGTTCTCTCCCTAAACCTAAAGCGAGAGCGATGAACATCTTACCTACCTTCTTTGATGTATCCTCAATAGTAAACTTAACCTCTTGCATCGATATGTTTCTCGAGTTGGGGTAAAGAGGCTTTAATTTTTTCACGAGTCTCCAATGTATCTTGAAGATTTCTCATAAGACTAGACACTTTATTGGCGAAGTCACCATTTTCCCTCTCCACTAAAACGACTCTCTCACCTAAAGAAACTTTATAGAGGACTCACTCTCTATCTTCTCTCTCAACTCTGTCTCTAAAGTAAACACCCTAAGTGCAAAAAAAGTTATTTTTCATTTAAAAGGACTCGATGTAAAGCTCGGCGTAAGCACGTTGTAGGACACTTTCACCCTCACTCAACACTTCATTTCCTTCACTCTCTCCGGAATGACTAGACTCACTATCGAGGTCATTATTTTGGAAACATGCTCATTAACGTGAGACGTACCTGCTGTACCAACATGACTAGTCATGAATGTGGTGAAGTTACATCCATGTAGTGATTCATCCTTGGAATCCATTGACTCGACATCGCTATCACTAAGAGTGATATTGAAGGAAACTTTGCCCATGCCCTATCTCTTTAACCTCATAGCACACTCGTGAGCTTTATCACCTTTGTCCAGCTGAAAATGGCCTCGCAAGAGGCACAGACACCTCATAGACCAATATAGCACGTAGAAAATGACCGCGTAGTGAAGGGACTCCCACTTTGAGAATACGACCAAAACTTTCAAATAATTAGATTTAGGCTAGAAAACATGTCGTTAAAAGGAGAAAATGGAAAAAAATGATCCCGCATGAGGCGCGAACACCTGGTACGGGACCAACTTAACACATAGCTACTGATCGGGTAGTCGCGGGACTCCCAATTTGAGAATATGATAAAAAAATTCTAAATAGTAAGACTTAATCTGGAAAGTGTGCCGTTAAAGGGTGAAAACACAAAATAATCCCCAAGCGGCCTCTTAAGTGGCATGAACACCTCACACGGGACCAACGTAACATATAGCCGCTGACCGCATAGTCATGGGACTCTTGAATTGAGAATATGGACAAAACTTGTAAATAGTTAGATTTAGCCTAGAAAACATGTCGTTAAAAGGAGAAAATGCAAAATAACCTACAAGCGGTCCCGCAAGAGGCACGAGCACCTTGCATGGAACCAATGTAGTATGTAAAAATTAACCACATAGTCACGGGACTCTTGGTTTAAGAATATAACCAAAACTTGTAAAGAGATAGACATGTGATAGAAAATATGTCGTTATAGGGTAAAAAGCCAAAACAACCCCCAAACAGACCACAAGAGGATGAACACCTCGCCTGAGACCAGCATAACAGGTAGCAATTGATCGTATAGTCATGGGACTCCTGATTTAAGAATTTGACCAAAACTTAAAAATAGTTAGATTTAGGCTAGAAAACATGTGGTTATACGGCAAAATTATAAAACATCCACCAAACGGCCTTGCAAGAGGCACGAACACCTCATACATGACCAACATAACATGTAGTGACTGACCACATAGTTACAAGACTCTTGATTTGATAATATGACCAAAACTTTAAAATAGTTGAATTTACGCTAGAAAACATATCGTTAAAGGATGAAAAAATAAAACCACCCCAAGAGGCTCAAAGTGAGGCACGAACACCTCGCATGGGATAAACATAACACATAGCAACTGACTGCATAGTTATGGGACTCCAGGTTTGTTAATATGATAAAAACTTACAAATTGAAAGACTTAGGATAGAAAGCATGTTGTTAAAGCGCAAAAATGCAAAAAAAACCCCAAACGCCCTCGTAAGAGACAAGAGCATCTTGTACATAACCAATTAACACGTAAAACCTGACTGTGTAGTCAAGACACTCCTTATTTGAGAATATTACCTAAACTTGCAAATAGCTTGACTTAGGCTAGAAAACATGTCGTTAAAGGGCAAAACACAAACATTCTACAAATACAAGAGGTACGAACACCTTGTATAGGACCAACATAACTCCTAACAACTGACCGCATAGTCACCAGACTCCCATTTTGATAATATACTCAAAACATGCAAATAGTTAGACTCGGACTAGAAAACATGCCATTATAGACCAAAAATGAAAAAAAAAATCTTAAACTATCCCGCAAGAGGCATAAACACCTCTCTCAGGACCAACGTAACATATAGCACTTGATCTCTTAGTTACAGGACTATCAGTTTGAGCATATGACCAAAACTTGCACATAGTTAGACTTAGGCTAGAAACATAAGCCATTAAAGGGTAAAAATGTAAAACAACCTCCAAACGGTCTCTCTAGAGGAACGAATACCTCTCAAAGGACACTCATAACATGTAGCAACTAACCAAATAGTCACGGGACTCTTGATTTGAGAATATGACCAAAACTTGTAAATATTTAGATTTAGTCTAGAAAACACGTTGGTTAATGGCAAAAATGCAAAACAACCCCTAAACATCCCCACAAGAGGTGCGAATACCTCGCACGAGACCAATGTAATACTTAGAAACTAACCGCATAGTCACGGAACTCCCGATTTAATAATATGACCAGAATTTGAAAATAGTTAGGCATAGGATAGAAAACATGCTGTTAAAGGGTGAAAATCCAAAACATTCCCCAAACGGATCGTAAATGGCACGAGCACCTCACATAGGACCAACGTAACACGTAATAACTGACCGCATAGTCATGCGAATGACAATTTGAGAATATGACTAAAGCCTACAAATAGTTAGACTTGGCCTAAAAACATGTCGTTAAAGGGTGAAAACACAAAATAACCCACAAACGGCCTCACAAGAGGCAGGAAAATGGCCTCATATTGGACTAACATAACATGTAGCAATTGACCGCATAGTCACAGGACTCTCGGTTTGGGAATATGACCAAAAATTAAATATAGTTACATTTAGACAAGAAAACCTGTCGTTAAAGGGTGAAAAAGCTAAACAGACCCTAATGGACCGGCAAGAGGTACAAACACCTCGAATCGAACAAACATAACATGCTTCAGCTGGCCGCTTAATCACGAGACTCTCGATTTGAAAATATGAACAAAACCTCCAAATAGATAGACCCGGGCTGAAAACATGTCATTACAGAGGGAAAATACAAAATAACCCCCAAACCATCCTACAAAAGGCACAGACACCTATAATGGGACCAACGTAAAATGTAGAAACTGACTGCATAGTCATGAGACTCTCAATTTGATAATATAACCAAAACTTGTTAAAAGCCATATATAGTCTCAAAAATATGCCTTTAAAGGATTCAAATGGAAAATATCCCCTAAATAGCCCTCCAAGAGGTGCGAACACCTCACACAGGACCAAAGTAGCACATAGCTACTAACCGCGTCGTCACGGGACTCTCAATTTGAGAATATGATAAAAACTTGCAAATGGTAAGACTTAGGCTAGAAAACATGCCTTTAAAGGGAAAAATGTAAAATAACCCCCAACGGCCCTGTAAGAGGTACAAACACCTCACACGGTACCAATATAACAAGTAGAACATGAGGGTGTAATCACGAGACTCCCGATTTGAGAATATGATTCAAACATGAAAATAGTTAGACTTAGGCTAAAAAATAATTTGTTAAAGGAAAAAAATACAAAATATCACACAAATGCAAGATGCATGAACATCTCGTATCCTGATTTGAGAATATGCTCAAAACTTGCAAGTAGTAAGACTTAGGCTAGGAGACATGCCATTAAAGTGAAAAATGAAAAACAACCCCCAACAGCTCTGCAAGAGGCATGAATAACTCACATGAGACTAATGTAACAAGTAGAACTTGACTAGATTGTCACGACATTCCTAGTTTGAGAATATGATCGAAACTTGCAAATAGTTAGAGTTAGTCTAGAAAACATACCGTTAAAGGATGAAAGCACAAAATATCCCACAAATATAAGAGGTATGAATACCTCACACGAGACCAACATAACACTTAGCAACTAACCATATAGTCATAGGACTCCCATTTTGAGAATATGATCAAAACTTGTAAATAGTTAGGCTTAGGCTAGAAAACATGTCGTTAAAGGCAAAAATGATAAAAATACCCTAGATGGCCCTACACGAGGCACCAACACCATCCTCAGGACAACCTTAACATGTAGCAACTAATTATTTAGTTATGTGACTGCCTATTTGAGAATATGACCAAAATTTGCACATAGTTAGATTTAGGCTAAAAAACTTATCCTTGAAGGGAAAAACTGCAAAACAACCTCCAAACGGCCTCACAAGAGGCATAGACACCTTGCACGAAACTGACATAACATGTTGCAATTGACCACATAGTCACGGGACTCTTGAATTGACAATATGATCAAAACTTGCAAATATTTAGATTTAATCCAGAAAACATGTCATTATAGGGCTATAACGTAAAATAACCTCCAAACGGACCCGCAAGAGGCACGAACACATCGTATGGGACCAGCGTAACACGTAGAAACTAACCGCATAATAACGGGACTCTCGATTTAATAATATGGCAAAAACTTACAAATAGTTAGACATAGGATATAAAACATGTCATTAAAGGGTGAAAATCCAATACAACCACCAAATGGACCACAAGAGGTAGGAACTCGCATGTGACCAACGTAACACGTATCAATTGACCGCATAGTAATGGGACTGCCGGTTTGATAATATGACCACAACTTACAAATAATTATACTTAGACTAGAAAACATGTAGTTAAAGGGAAAAAATGCAAAAGAATCCCCAAACGGCCCCGCAAGAGGTATGAACACCTCGTATAGGACCAACGTAATGCATAAAAATTCATAATGTAGTCATAGAACTCCTGATTTGAGAATATGACCAAAGCATGCAAATAGTTGGAGTTTGTCTAAAAAACATGCCATTAAAGGGCCAAAAAGAAAAATAGCCCCAAACGTCCTCGTAAGAGGCATAACCTCGCACACAACCAATGTAAAACGTTGTAATTGACCGCATAGTCATGGAATTCTCGGTTTGAGAATATGACCAAAACTTCCAAACAGTTAGACTTAGGCTAGAAAACATGTTGTTAAAGGATGAAAATACAAAACAACCCCCAAACGGTTCCGCAAGAGACACGGACACCTATCATAGGACCAACGTAATGCGTAGAAACCGACCCGTAGACTCGAGACTCCCGATTTGAGAATATGACCAACATTTGCAAATAATTATTCTTAATCTACAAAACATGCCTTTAAAGGAAGAAAATGAAAAATATGTCTTCAATGAAAGAAAATGAAAAATAACCCCTACATGGTCCTATAAGAGGCACGCACACCTCGCACGGGACCAACATAACATTTAGCAACTGACTGCGTAGTTACGGGACTCCTAGTTTGAGAATATGGTCAAAACTTGAAAATAGTAAGATTTAGGCAAAAAATCAAGTCGTTAAAGGGCAAAAACACAAAATAACCCCAAACTTCCCCCCAAGAGGCACGAATAGCACACACGGGACCAATGTAACACGTAAAATAGGACTGTGTAGTAATTGGACTCACGATTTGAGAATGTGATCCAAAATTTCAAATAGTTAGACTTAGGCTAGAAAACATACCGTTAAAGGGCAACCATGCAAAACATACCACAAATGCAAGAAGTATGAACACCTCGCACAGCAACAACACAATACGTAGTAACTGAACACATAGTCACGGGACTCTAGTTTGAGAATATGACCAAAACTTGCAAATAGTTAGACTTAGGTTAGAAAATAAGATATTTAAGGGACAAAATAAAAAATAGTCCCCAAATAGCCCCACAAGAATCATGAACTCCGCGCACGGGACCAACGTAATGTGTTAAAATAGACCACGTAGTCACAGGACTCCCACTTTGAGAATATGGCCAAAACTTGCAAGTAGTTAGACTAAGATTAGAAAACATGTCGTTAAAGGGCTAAAATGCAAAAAACTCTCAAATGAACCCGCAAGAGGCACAAAGACCTCGCTTGGAACCAACATAACACGTAGCAATTAACCACTTAGTTATGGAACTGTGTGTTTGAGAATATGACCACAAATTGTAAATAGTTAGACTGAGGCTAGAAAACATGTTGTTAAAGGGAAAAAAAAGAAAAAATAACCCCCAAACAACCTCGTAAGAGGCACGAACACCTCGCACAGGAACATTGTAACATATCCCAACTAACAACATAGTCACGGGACAATCGATTTGAGAATGTGGCCAAAACTTGCAAATTGTTAGACTTAGGCAAGAAAACATTATATTAAAGGTCGAAAATTCAAAATTGTTCTAAACGGCCCCACAAGAGGCATGCACATCTCACACGACCAACCTAACAATTAGCAATTGATCGAGTAATCACAGAACTCTCAGTTTGAGAATATGATCAAAACTTGCAAATGGTTATACTTAGGCTAGAAAATATGTCGTTAAAGGGAAAAAAAGCAAAATAGCCCCCAAAAGGACTCTCGAGAGGCATGACCCTCGCATGGGACCAACGTAACACATAGAAACTAACAACATAGTCATAGACTCTTGGATTAATAATATGATCGAAACTTGTAAATAGTTAGACTTAAGCTAGAGAACATGTTTGTAAAGGGAACGAAACATCCCCCAAGTAGCCCCTTAAATGGCATGAACACCTCATATGAGTCCATGAAACAAGTAACAACTGACCATGTAGTCACGGGACTCCCGATTTGAAGGTATGACCAAAACATGCAAATAGTTTGACTTAGGCTAGCAAACATGCCATTAAAGTAAGACAATGCAAAACAAGCTCAAAATGGCCCCGCCCGAGGCACGAATACCTCCTATGGGACCATGTAACACGTAGAAACTGATTGCACATACACAAAACTTTCAGCTTGAGAATATGACGAAAACATGCATTTACATATATTTTTGTAAAATAAAAACTCAAAAAGGGGGCCTATACCATAAATCCAAATTTAGAGTATTCTCACAATGTGTTATACTTTCGACATGTTTAACAGGTATTTTCCTAAATGAAAAGAGACTCCCTATATTCGAATTATAGGTTAGGCCCCAACTTTGTTCATCTTACAAACTATGTGGACTTTGATGCCATTTTTGGCTACGTACTCCTTCTAAATATTTTTTGAAATCAAGTTCTTTATTATGGAACATTTTGAAGTTTTATTTGCATGCCTAGTTGGAGAAGAAACATTTGGACCATTTCGAATATATTCTCGCAAGCATGCGCTATTATATTTGTGTTGTACATATTCACGCAAGAATGCATTGTATTGTATTACATACTTATGGAAGCACACACTACTTCACTTGTGTTGTATTATTACATATTCTCGCAAGCTTGCATTAATTAACTTTTATTACATATTGACAATATTTATTTTTGTATATGTAAACAAGTTTGAAAAATGTACAGGTTTTTTGGGGATGCCAAAAAATAGAACTTTATATATATATATATATATTTTATTTGTTCACAGTCCAAAACTGTGACCAAATATAATTTTTTAAATAAAATAAATTATTGGTCACGGTCCAAATCATGACCAACAGGGTGATCAACAATAACATAATTGATTTGGTCATTGTCTAATACCGTCATCAACAACCCAATAAAAATAAAATATATTCAGTCACAGGCCATAATCATGACTAATAGAGTGATAAGTATGACTAATAGAGTAATAAGTAAATCTTAAATTTTTTTGGTCGCGATCTAGAATCGTGAACAATACGCTGACCATCATAAATAACATGTAACTGTGACTAAGACTGTGACCAATTAAAAATGTCACACTGGGGGTCACATTTCTGGATTGTGACCCCAAGTTTGACATTTTAATTGGTCACGGTCTTGGTTACAGTTTGGACCGTGACCTCCAGTGGTTTAGTGGTCATGGCTTTGGAATGTGACCCACCTCCTCCCCTATGGTCATAAGTACGGACTGTGACCTCCGAATTTGTCATGCTGTTCAACCTTTTCAAGTTTATATATGACTTGTGGTCACAAAATCAATAAAATATATTTTAAGTGCCTCATATGATCCACCTCGTTACGACTATATAAAAAAATATCGTCGAAATAGATAACAACAAATTTATCGATAAATGGTTTGAGAGTCTAATTTATAAGTTGAATGAAGGTACCATGAGCATTCAACAACCTGAACGGTATAACCATCCACTTGTACAATCCTTCTTTCGTCTTGAAGGTGGTCTTCCATTCATCTACAGGCTGAATTTGAAAACACTACGTAGGTCAATTTTGGTGAAGAACTTAAATGCTTCTAGCATATCCACCATGCCATCGAGCCTTGGGATCAGAAATCTTTATTTTACTGTGATCTTATTGATGGAGCAATAATCTATGTACATCATCTAGCTTCTATCCTTCTTTGACACCAGTAAAATAAGAATAACACAAGAATTCACACTTTCCTTGAGTAGTCCTTTTATAATAGCTATTCAACGCGTTACTTCAAAATATTGCACTCCTTAGGACTCATTCAATAATGTTGGAATTTAGGTAGATTGGTCTCGCGCAACAAATCAATATGGTGTTGTATGTCACCCATAAGTAATCCAGTAGCTTTGTGGGAATCAGATCTTGAAATTCAACCATAATTGGCTGCTGAATCTCGGAGATTGGTGTAGCTTCTCCAATCTCTCCTTTCATAATTAGTTGTATTCCCTATTTATATTCCTTTATCAACCCTCAAAACTCTCGCTCCTCTAATGTTAGGAATTCTATCCCTCCACTATTGAAACTCTGGATACAGTTTCTCTTTTATTTGTTAGAAGGACAACCTTCTTCTCATGTCGTAAAGTTTGGTACGTGTTATCCTTTCCGTTACGGGTGGCGTCTAGGCCATATTACCATGATAAATGATCTTATCTTTGTATACGACAAGTAATACATGGCAATCATCCTTGTCTACAACATCATAAATGATCTTATCTTTATAGTGCTTTCCAATTAAGAAAGGAACTTGACATACCTCTACTACAAGAAGTTTTGATCCAGTTAATTCTATACGGCGATGGGTGTTTCTCAATCTGCAACTGTAGGGTCTTAACCAGTGCTTTGGACACAATATTCTCGTTCATTCCACTGCCCACTATTGCATTGAACATTTTTTTTATCGTGCAACGAGTTTTAAATATGTTATTGCCTTGATAACCAACTTCCTTATTTATGGCCAGTAATAACCTCTGCACCACACAAGCCACATGTTCCTTATCATCACGCCCTATGATCTTTGCCTCGTCATAATCTTCTTATAGCGGCTCATATTCTTCCCCTTTTGTGTTATCAACCACATTTATTTATGGCCTTATACTCGTGACATGTTTTCTAAAAACAGTAACATTTAATCGTTCTAGGATAAGTGCACTAGCTAAAATTAGGTCGGTTTGCTTCAACTAAGGATTCTGTTGACAACTGAATCACAAACGTTAGCTCGAGATTGAAACAGTGTTGCCGATATAAACTTCCCTTTATCTATTGATCCTGCATATGATACTTTAGCGTCGATGCGCGTATGCTTTATCGATCTCGTCGACTGAGCATCCAAATCGGCGGTAATATTGGTTGTTTCTAATATACTCCACATGGTACAAGGGATAATATAACCACAAATATCTGGTCGCAATCCTTTTATAAATTTGGCTATTTTTTGGCTCTTTATCTTAGTCAAATTGTTCACTGCGTTCAGTGATAATACTCCTCCGTATAATCGATGGTTGATCGCGTTCCCTACCAATAGTGCATATATTATTGATACAACATTTGTTCATGGTCCGTATGTAAGAATCTTAGTTGCATAAGTATTTTCATCTTCAACCATGTTTTAACAAGTAATTTCACTTGACGCCTTTTATTGCACTGCATTTGGTCCCGCCAAGCTGACGCGCCTCCTTTTAGTTTGTAGTTTAGTAATTTAACTTGCCTATCTTTAGAGATATTAATGATATTAATGATATCAAAGAAACTTTTCACTATAATTATCCAATCAAGAAAATCCTTAATATGAATATGTCCATTGAAATGTGAAATATAAATTTTCAACTTATATTTAGGAATATCAGCATTCTTATAGTTGTAACAATCCTTCCTACCACAACTGTTCAAGATATCTTCTTCAAACTCATGTGAGTCTAAATTTGCACCACCTCTACCCATGATTTGGCAACTTTGAGCAAACTCATGGACTTGAACCCTATCTAGGTTTTGATGCGTATTGCCACTAAAAGCAAGTGTATGAATTGTTCATTGTATCTCTTGTACCATTTGATCCACACATTATAAAATATAATGAACTTATTCTACCCACCATTCTTGAACTTACACGGCTGCCCAAAGGGCCTTCACTTGTCAATTTGCATCATTAGAGTGGTTGCTTTTGATTTCGTTGTTCACTATCGATCCAAGCAAAATCAAGACTCCGATACTAACCGATGTAAAAGAAAGCGATGAAATAGAGGAACCAAACCCTAAACCCTTGAATCCCATAAGGCGAAATCCTCTCAAGATCTCAAAATAGTAAATACACTCCAAACTATATTGATAGTAAGAATGATGTGATTTCAAGCTTACAAATCTTGCCTATATATAGGCAAGTATAAAGGAAATAAAATATTAAAATAATACACACATAACCCATTAAAGAAAACAATGGAGGAGATTAATTAATTCCTAAACCACTTAAATAAAAAAATATTTAAAACCTATAGAAGCGGTCTTTGTGGCTTATCACTTCACGTAATGTATATTGTAGTGTATAATGAGGTTTACCACTTATCGTAGTGCAATAGGCACCTGATTTATATTTTATTCCAATCCAAAGTGAGAGTAGAATGATATTGTTCATATGAACAATATTTGTGAGAGCATAATGATTTATGTTTTATTCCAAGTAAAAGTCAGAGTAGAATGTCACTGTTCATATAAATAATACCACCGGTTAATATTTATATGAACAATGTTGTTGTTATTCCACATCACTATTGTTTTTCTCTTTTCTCCCCAACAATTCTGTCCAAGCATACCTTTTTTTCCCTAGTGTTTTAATTAAACCCCATTTTTTTAAATAAATCCTATATTATTATTAAACCCACATATATAGGTTGAAAAAATAATTTACAATCCATCTCACGGTGTGCACAGAAAAAAGCCCGACCTAATTTACAAATTCAAAAACTCAATTCAAACAAACATCCATCCTTAATTTTCCAAAAAACATCTTTCCAATTAAATTTATACCCAAATCCATTATATCCATTCCCAACTCTAAGTCATACATAAAATAGTACCAAATCATTATAACGAGAAAATGTTGGAATTTTGGATAGACAAAGTTTTCGGGTATTTTGGTGATGTGAGTCGATTTTTACTTATTAATTTTTTATTTTCGAAACAATATTTAATAACCAAACAACATGATGGGAGCTTATCATGCGACTGAAGGGTTCAAAATTTGGATCCACTGATACCGCATTTACTCCAAAAATTAGATCAAAGGATACACACGGTTGTCCATTGATGAATCTAACAATAAGACTGGGTTGTTTGTTAAATTGATTATTGGATTACTATGTCTTTAATATATACACACTTATTAAAGTATCATGTCTTCTTTACACATGGTCACTTAAGATTATGAGAGTAGGGGGGCTTTTAAAAGTGGGTGTTGAAGTCTTTTAATCACTTTTGTAATTTAAGAATAACAAGTTAATGTCTGGTGTGCATAAGTATTATATAAAAACACCTTTTTTTCCTCTTCGTCTCTCTGCTCCATCCCGAGTCTAATTATCATTGGGCGGTTCTTTTAATCAAATCCATATAAATAAAACACCTAAATTTATCTTGATTTAATTGAGGCATTTTTTGTAATTTTTTCTATAGCAAATTATGAAGTGTTCGGGGCAACTTACACGCACTTCGACTAATTTTCATTCGCGGTTCGTAGTTTTCGCTGACCAAGCATTATTTTGACAGTATCAAAATCGAATTGGAAACCAAATTCAATCCACATATAAGACTGCCGATAGTCTTGCGACAAAGACTTAAAACCAGTTAGCATGATAAAGACCCACCTTTTGAGGACAAGAGAGTAAAATCTCATGGATATAGTTTAACCAATCTAGAAAACCGTAAGGAGGGCCCTTATGTCCATCAAAGTAAATGTAAGAATAGGGTAAGTCCCCACGTTTTAATCTGAAGCGAAGAGTCCCTTTGGGGGCTAGGTGGACCCATGATTCTGTCTTCTAGTATATCCTCCAACGTCAGAATGTCAATTTTAACATTTAGCTGGTTGGTTTATAATCTTCTCTAAACTTGTCAGATTTCCCAAAATAGGGATCACGACATTATAACCTCTAGCAACCTCTAGCAAAATGAAGAAATTGTTAAGCTTTAGGTTTTAAACCAAAGTGATATAACCGTTTGAGATGACTTTGATGTTTAAATTTCCCACGCGTGGGTATTTTAAAACCAATGATACTTTTGCAAAATGAAGCTGGAACATATAACCCCGTTTCACCATGTGGCCTTATGGCAAAAGATATGTCAGACAATGGGACTTTAACATTAATTGATGGAATCGTCTAGAGAGGATGCAACTTGTTTACAATAATACTGTTTTTACTCTTAGACAAATTTTTTCTAGAAATATTAACGTGACGGTTTGTTATCGGTTGGTTTGTAGGTTTTGTTGACGTGAACTCTAAAAATCAATCAATAATAAGTCACTATGTCAGTGTGTTTAGAAAAAAATTGTCTAAAATTCGATCATAATAGAATTTTTCTTACAAGAAAATAATTTTGAAATCTTCGTTTTCCAAAAAAGTTAGCTATTTACATCTTTAATAACTAGGTGTCCTCGCTACAAGTCCCCACCGATCAAGTTGGCTTGAAGAATGTTCCCACGGATCAAGTCTGTTTATAATCGCACAAGCAAAGGTTTAGAGTAAAGTGTCCCAACAGTCCCTTATCTTTGCATTGGTCTCAATTTAGTTCCTTATTTTTTTATTGTCTTCATTTAGTCCATTACTTTACAAATTGATTCAATTTCATCCATGTCCTTTTTTTTGTTTCAATTTCATCCTCAATCTTTTATTTTGTCTCAATTTAATCCATTTGTTAACTGTTTTGGATACAATTGACTATTTTACCACTCTTTATCGAAAAATAATAAAATGAATGCTATAAATTAAAAAAAAAGCTATTTTATTATTATTTGGGGATAAAAAATAGTTTTTTATCCAAGAATAATTTTAAAAATTGTTTTTATTTTTATACTATTCTAGTTTTTAATATTTCAAAGAAACCTCGAATAATAATTTTAATAGTCAACGTAGTTTTTTTTATTTACAAAAAACTCCTTTCTTAATTTTAATTAAAAATGTTTAATTTGATGTTTTAAATTTATAATTGATTAGTGCCGCTGACGCGGACCCACGTCACATGAAATTTTTTATTTATCAATTATATTACATAGATGGGAAAAAAAATTGATGTCTTAGATTCGTGATTGGTTAGGTCACTCGATCGGACACACATTCAATAAAATAAGGGGCTTGAGAATAAGCCACTGTAGTCAATCCACTTATTTTAATGAATGTGGGTCCAATCCAATGAACTAATCAATCACGAATCTAAGACATCAATTTTTCTCCACCTATGTAATATAATTGATAAATAAAAAATTTCTTGTGATGTGGGTCCGCGCCAGCGGCACTAATCAATTGTGAATCTAAAACATCAAGTTTTACATTTTTAACTAAAATTAAAGAAGAGTTTTTTATAAATAAATACAACTATGTTGATTATTAAAATTATTATTCGAGTTTTTTTTTTTTGAAAAATTAAAAACAACTGGAATAGAATAAAAATAAAAACTATTTTTTTTCCTTATTCTCGGATAAAAAACTATTTTTTATCCCCAAAATAATAATAAAATAGCTTATTTTTCAAATTTCATCACATTCATTATATTATTTTTCAATAAAGAGGGGTAAAATAGTCAATTGTATCCAAAATAGTTATCATATGGACTAAATTGAGACAAAATGAAAGGTTGAGGATGAAATCGAAACAAAAACAAAAGAACAGGGATGTAATTGAACCAATTTGAAAGGTGAGGGACTAAATTGAGATAATAAAAAGATAAGGAATTTAATTAAAACCAATATAAAGGTAAGGGACTACTGTGGTACTTTACTCAAAGGTTTATTAGCACAAGATGTTTTGTACATATATTTCTTGTCCACATAATAAATTTCTCTATGAAGAGGCAAATGTAGGGGGCTTAAACGAAGTTTAGCGGCACTAAAAGGAGTATAAAGAGTTGAGAGAAATGGCTTATAAGCTATTACAAACAAAGACGGAGGAATCACAGAGGAAGTTAACTAAGAAAATTATTTGAGAACCTTTATATTCAATTTTAAAGTAAGTTGTGTATTTCAAGATACATGTTCTAATAAGTAAGGTGCATTGTAATATTGGTGAGGTTGCTCGTTATCTGCGAGGTACCACGTGTGGTAGGACTTGGGAGAGCTTTCATGCTCTATCAAACAACCACATATAGGGAACCTTCAATGGAAATGGTTTGGAGGATTGATAAGTAAGGCAATGTTAAGGCAAGACTTAAATTCTTTGGATACACTAGTTAAAACACCAGCTAGGCTAATAGAGCATAAGCTAAGGAAACATCTTTACAAATTAGATTGTCTGCACTGGTGAAGTTTAATGAGAAAATTCCGTTGTTGAATTTTGGAGAATTTGTAAAGGGTTCCTACGAACTTCTGAAGTCCGTAAGGGTTCCTACGAACTTATTTTCTTCGTAAGAATTCTTACGAACTTCAGAAGTTCGTAGGAAGTATTATTAACACATTAAAAAATTAAATTTGGGTTCCAACGAACTATATTAATTGGTAAGAATTTCCTATGAACTAATATAGTTCGTAGGAAGTCGTTTTAATTTTCACCACAGTGTATCCTATCTGTGCTCACTTTTTAAGTTTGTATACTTACTTTTCGTTGTTCTCCACCAATATAGATGCTCTAAAGCCTGTTGGAGTTGAGTATACTTCCATAAAGTCAATTTGAGACTTAAACTTTTTATCAATGTTTAATACATCTGCTTACTAGCCCCGTTGCTCGAATCCAAGCATGCGAGGGAATAATTTTTTTTTTACTAAAGCAACTGTGATCTTTTAATTGGGCAACATTACTTTTTGAAACGCATGTCAACAGTGAACATTTCAAACAATTAATATTACTAAAAAAATAATGCTCGTGGTATAGTAATCAATACTTTCAAAGTCATTTATACTTTGAACAAATGGGGCAAACATGTTCGAGTGAAGGATTAAGAGGTCTTATCTTTCTTCACATAATGAATTACTCTTATTCAAAGTATTTAACATTAATGAAATGTGAAATTACTCACAAGAACTATTTTGAGTAAATAAATTTGAGGATATTAGGATTATCGATCAACACTCGAATATTCCTAAAACAAACTTTATTAAAGCACGCAAATATGCAAGTTATGAACTTGGTCAACACTATTCTTCTGAACTCATACATATTTGGATTGTAAATTCGAGCAACCCCTGGTCACTTAAACACTCGGTTCATAAATTCAAATAATTCCTTTTTTTGTGAACATAAAAGCACAAATATGAGGGTTGTAAATTCGAACAATCCTATTCTTTCCTTTGGAGAACTTTGTTACAAACGAACGCTCAATGCTTTTCTAGAAAGCTTATACTCATCAGGAGTATATGCGCTTAGACCAATATTATTTAATTTTCATTGGATCAAATAATAACATGAAATTAATCATATCAAAAGGGAATAACTTTAAAAATTCCAAACGTATCAATTTTGGAAATACTATTAAGAAAATAATCTTCAGTGTTGTATTAATAGCTTTGCTCAAAATTTTATCATGAGGAGTAGTGTGCTTTTATGATTTCGAGCGAAGAAATAACATTGGTTACTTGCAATCTGTTTGGAGTGGAAGGCCATTGCCTTAATTTCTTTGAATTTTACATGAAAAAGTAATTTTTTTTTTTTTGAAAATGAGGGTATTCATTACACGAGCGATACTTGTAAATTTAAGTTACTCAAGTTGCATTCGCCTACTTGAGCTATGACTTCCTCATTAAAGGTGCCTATTCTTTCCCATTTCCACACTCAACATTTGATGTACTCATTTGATGGGTCCTATGGTGGGTCCCAACCATTAATAGAACGAAAATTATAGTCCACAATAATGGTTCATTAAGTCCGTAAATGAGATATCAGATAGTGAGATATAGCAACTGCAATAGAAACTCTATAACGGAAAGGAAATACAAAACTACTATCGTACCCAATTTTTTGATCGAATTTCAGTCAATACATTGACGTGTCGGTTTGGTATTGATTGGTTTTGAGATCCCGTTGACGTTTCTCGGCTTGATATTGATTAAAGCGTCAACGGGATCTCAAAACCAATCAATACCAAGCGAACACGTCAATGTCTTGTCCCTGTAGAAGTGTTCAAAGAAATATTAAAGAGGCCACACAGAAATAGCAACTGCAATAGAAACTTGTCCCGTTTCACACTGAAATTTTTCTTTCTTAGCTTCATCTAGTTTCGAAGCTACGTAAACATTAAAAAAATGAGGATGATTTTAAATCTTTAGGAACCTCAGACAGGAAATATCAAACTGTTCTGTCAGAGTTTGCTTTTTAAGACTTCTCGCAACTATTGATATAACCCACCCAAGCCTCTTATACTTAGCTAGTTCTCTGTGCCATAAATAGCTATCAGTTCTTGTTTATGGAGAGAGAAAATTTATCTGGTGACAACTTCACCAACAATGCCTCTGTTGGCACTTTGATTTGAGTAAGACGAGATCCCTTTGAGGACGAGGAACCCATCTGGCAGTTTGTTGCTGATCTTAGCCCTCACAAGTTTACTGTAGTCTCTTCTCAATTTGAGGAGGAGGAGCCCATCTGGTATAGGCTATAGCTATACGTTTGGATTATTTTTTTTCTTTTTTTTAATTAATTTTTTTTTGTCATCATTGGTTTGGTAAAATGACCACGAGGAAGTGATTGAGATGCTCATAGCAGATATTTTATAAATAGTTTGACAATTTTGGTTTGACCAAATCTTGTAATTGTGTTGGTTCGTGTTATACACGGGCAAGTCTGTGTGCACAAAATTTCTGGAGGGGTTGCTCGCTTAATTTTGGAAAGCCATCTGGTATAGCTACCCTTCTAAAAGAAAATTGTCAACTTGACTGGAATTCTGTCTATTTTTCGTTTTCTTTTTACTTGGAGAGTCGTTCCTTGAGAATAATTCTAGGTAAAAAAATTTATTGTTTGTACATATGAGATGGATTATTATTTTTCTTACTTTGTTCTTATCGGTGAATCTGCGAGAACTTGTACCAAAGTTGGTTCAAACAGTGGACACTATTATTTGTGTGAATTTGACTAGTTATGTTATTCATCTTTTTTGTTCCCCTACGTTACATTAATGAAATTCCATTTGGGGCGATTAAAAAAAATAAATAGATGGTACTATTTATGGGTACAATAAATGTGATTATACCATTGCTTGTGTAATCAACTGATCGGTCTTTGCCTTTCTATTTTATATTATTTTATCATAATATAAATAAAATAACAAACAACATGCTTTGACTGTCTTTTTTTTTATTCATAATATTTAACAATAAGACATGTGGCTTTGAGAATTGCAAACATTTATGTGGATAAAATTCCCAAAATTAATAATGGGTATTTTTTTCAACCGAATCAGGTAGCATATATATGAAATGCTAGTAAAACCTAAATCAAGATGTGACACCCCGACTAATTAATTACCGGGTAGCTACTCCTTTATTAAATTAATTCAAAATGCCAAGTTGGCTCAGTATATAGCATCACTGTCGAAAACATTTTATTATTACTAACCACCTAGTATTTAAAAAGTAAGTTGCCAAATTTTAATTTAAGTCTGATTAACATGCAACAAGTGTAAGGAAGAAATAAATAACACCATTCACCATACTGAAGTAAAACGAATAGCCATCACAATAGAGTAAATAAAGTCTGGAGGAAAACTCCTCACTACAAATCCCACAACTGAAAAGTAAACTGAATACTGAAACAATACATGCTAAAGTCTGAAAACTGGAATGTAAAAGATGTCTCTAAATAGAAATGGGCAACATGCCCTACAACTGATAGATAGTGACTCTGGAATCCAAAAGATAGAAGCGTCTACAAGCAAATCCCTGTAGCTTCCACAACCAGCTACAGCTCGTCACCTGAATGAGAATCCTATGCTTGGTGTCCCTGTGGCTGGGCACCTAAAATGGTTTTACAAGAAAAAGATTTGAAAAGCAAACGGGTCAGAGCCCGAATGTGAAGTTATATTTTAAAAACCTACAAGTGCTTTAAAAACATTTAAAACATTAAATGCAAAGTACATGTTAGGACATGCACTCACATGATATTCTCACCTCTCGTCTAACTGTGCACTCCTAACGTAAGTACCCATCTACAACGATATAAACTACTAGCTAAGTGACATCATAACTAGCTAGACTGTAATAGTTCCTACCCTTATTACCCGGTTCTATTAACATATAACGCTCGTAATTAGATAGGGATTTAATGGAAACACAGATACTCAATATGCAATATATTTCTCTATCAGCTAACTCATTATGTTTCTCAAAACAATACCGTAATTATTTATACAACAATAACATGAATGTTCTTATTAATTAAGTGTATATTATTCACATCATAAATATACAATACAAGCACCCCGAGAACTAAGCTGTGGTGCACACATACTCTGCTATCCATCCCGGTACATCACGTACATAAGGATCACATATTCCGAATCTCTCAGGAATAGTCCAGATAACACAAATCACAAATAGTGGAGGCGAACACAGTCACATCACATGGGTCACGCACATACCTACGCTCCCACGATCAGCGGACTTATTAACATCCCAATAAGTCTTTCTCTGACCTATGTTCATCGAGGTACCAGTCTATATCCCCCCCGTAGGCACACAAGGATTAGAGGGTCCTAAGCGAACGCAACCTCCCGTGATAGCAAGTATGGTAGGTATGTCATACACACAATTCATATACCAAAACTAAGTAAACACACGTCTTAGTAATACCGTATTTTAATCGTAGTACATATCGCATTCTCGTACTAACTTATACTTATCACCATTTATATTACTCCGGTTTGTAATTATACACGCCATAATACATTCTCACGTCGTCATAGACACTCACGTCTCAACCCAAATAGTCCATTTAATATAACTCTCGTATATAATTCCTTCTCATAAATACCCAAATGTCCCAATTCTATCATTACTACATCTACGGAATGATATCTATATCCTCGAACAAGTTTACGAAACTCCAAATATCAAAACAGTCCAAAAAGGACCAAACTGTTAACTCGTTAGAAGTCTCGTTCGAACGAGACTGTTCGAACGAGATTCCTCTGCCAACTCGTTAGAAGTCTCGTTCGAACGAGGCTGTTCGAACGAGGTCCCAGTTCGTTCGAACGAACTGTACCTTCTAACGATATCTCGTTCGAACGAGATATCGAACGAAATCCATTCTCGTTAGCAGCGACTGGTCAACTCGTTAGAAGTCTCATTCGAACGAGTTCGTTCGAACGACCTGGGAACTGCTTCTAACGACTGACCAGTTTCGGCCCAGATTTTCCCAAAAATCGTTTTCCACCATTTTTACTCCTCAAGTCTCTTCTAAAATTTGTTCCAACAATGTATTAAGTCCTCTAATCATACTAAATCATGCTAAGGACATATACTAACATCTTTTAAGGGTTTAATACCTTCTAAACATCAATAAATCACAAGTTTCTACATTATTCCCTAATTTTCTTCAAGAACATAAACCCTAGATTTTTCTCATCATAATTTCCCAGATTTTAATCCGTTTATACATCACATAGATATGAAATCTCTGAATTCAATCTTCAAACAATGTTTCTACATGCAAACCTATCCCAAAATTAAATAATAACTTCCAATTTCATGGGTTTTCTTTTAATCTTTCAAGAACAATCAAAATTCTTCAATTTCTAACATGGAAAAGACATTCTCTGAATTTAAATGGAATAAAGTCACTTGCCTTGGTTTGATTTCTGATTTTGGTGTAGGTTTGATGAAGTTTTCTGCAGAATCTCCTCTCTCCAAGCTCCTTCTCCAATGGAGGCTTAAGGTGGCTAGGGTTCGTTTTGGGGAAAGTTGTAAACCTAAAGACAACCTCCGTAGCTTAATGGTTTAATATGGGATGGTTAGTGGGCTTAGTGGGTTTAATCCACATCAGATTTACATCTCTAATTTTCGTCACTTTTAATTCCTAAAAATGTAAAATTACCAAAATACCCTTTATGATGCCGGTATGGCCTAAAAATACCCCGGGACCCAAACTATACCCCCGGCTAGTGTTTTCTGACTATCTCGACCCTTCCGGACGCGTTGGCGCACTCAAAACGACCATACGGATTATAGATTTTAAATTCACTTTTATTATCAAAATATTACACCGTGACGCGGCGGTCCCACGCGTCTTAATAAAATTTCCAAATTGCCGTATATAAATCTCACGACAAATTTCATAATTCCAAATTCATATATAATCATATATGCACATAATCAAATACCAATCATATATGCACATAATCAAATACCAACTCGCATCTCATTAGTATTTATAACCCGGATTAATTTCCAATTAATACGCATTTAATTAATTAATCCCAAAAATAAATATAGCTAAAAGTACGGGGTATTACATACTTCCCCCCTAATAACTGAATTTCGTCCCGAAATTCGAAACTAGAAAGTACCTGCTAAAAACAACTCTGGATAACTATCGCGCATCTCATCCTCGCGCTCCCATGTGGACTCCTCGACATTGTGATGTCGCCACTGAACACGCACTAACGGAACTATCTTTGACCGTAGTTTCCTCTCGCTTCGGTCCAAAATAGCCATCGGCCCCTCCTCGTAAGAGCTATCCGGCTGGAGATCGATGTCCTCCACAGCAATGTGAGAATGAGCCAAATTATCTCTAAGGTATTTCCTCAGTGAGGAAATATGGAACACATCGTGAATCCGATGCAAGTGCTCCGGTAGTCCAAGTCTATACGCAACCGGTCCGATCCGCTCAATAATAGGAAACGGCCCCACATACCTCGGTGCCAACTTCCCCTTCTTCCCGAAATGCATAATCCCCTTCATAGGAGACACTCTGAGCAAAACCTGGTCCCCCACTTGGAACTCCCTGAAAAACCTCTTCGCATCAGCATAACTCTTCTACCTGTCTTGAGCTACCTGAATATGACTCCGAATCAACTCAATCCTTGCCGAAGTATCCTGAATCACTTCCGGTCCAAGCAGTTTGTTGTCCCCCACCTCTAACCAACATGCTGGGGAACGACAAGGCCTATCGTACAATGCCTCAAACGGAGCCATGCCAATAGTGAACTGATAGGAGTTGTTGTAAGCAAACTCCACCAGTGGAAGGTATTGCTCCCATCCACCCCTAAAGTCAATAATGCACATGCGTAGCATGTCCTCCAACATCTGATTGGTGCGCTCAGTCTGCCCATCAGTCTGCGGATGATAAGTCGTACTCAACCGCAATTCCGTGCCCATTGCCTCCTGGAAACTCTCCCAAAACCTCGAAACAAATATCTTGTCTCTGTCAGACACGATATTTAGGGGCACACCGTGAAGTCTCACAATCTCTGAAATGAAGAGCTGGGCATACTGTCCCGTAGTGTAGTCAGTCCTTACGGGTAAGAAGTGAGCGACCTTGGACAACCTGTCCACAATTACCCAAACGGAGTCGTGGCCCCTCTGCGACGTAGGCAACCCCGTGATAAAGTCCATGGATATGCTCTCCCACATCCACACCGGAACCTCCAATGGCTGTAGCAATCCTGCTGGTCTCTGATGATCCACTTTTACAAGCTGGCAAGTGGCGCATTTCGAAACAAACTCAGGGATATCTCTCTTCATACCGCTCCACCAATATTGCCGTCTCATGTCTTGGTACATTTTGTCCCCTCCAGGATATACCGCGAACTGTGAGCCGTGCGACTCTGCCATCACCTCATGTCGCAATTCCTCCCCTTCTGGAACTACCAATCTCCCATTGAAGCGTAATCCCCCGTCTGAGCTGACGGTATAGGATTCGGCTCCATCTGCTAGTAATCGAACTATCTGCTCCTGACAGAACGAGTCATCGGCCTGTGCCCGTACTACCTTCGTGACAATCTGCGGTGTAATGGTCATCACAGACATGAAAGATCGGGCCACTGCATCCTGGTGTCCCAATTCCTTCCACTTAGCTTTCCACACCTCTGCCACCTCATCTGCTGGCCTACGGCTCAACGCGTCTGCTACCACGTTAGCCTTACCTGGGTGATACTGGATGTCGAACTGGTAGTCTTTCACAAACTCAAGCCACCTACGTTGCCACATATTTAACTCTTTCTGCATGAACAGGTACTGTAGGGACTTGTGGTCCGTGAACAGTTGGAACTTCTCCCCCAAAAGATAGTGCCTCCAAATCCGTAGGGCAAATACCACTGCCGCCAACTCCAAATCATGCGTGGGGTAATTCTTCTTATGAGGCTTAAGCTTACGGGAAGCATAAGCTATGGCATGTCTCTCCTGCTGCAATACACCTCCAAGTCCTTGCAAAGATGCGTCTGTGTAAACCAAATACTCAACTCCCGGTCTCGGCAATGCTAACACAGGTGCTGAGGTCAATTTGTCCTTCAATTCATCGAATGCCAACTGACAGGCATCACTCCAAATGAACGGCACACCTTTACGAGTAAGATGTGTCAAATGACCTGCTATCTCTGAGAAACCCCGAATAAACCTCCTGTAGTATCCTGTTAGACCCAAGAAACTACGAATCTCCGTTGGTGTCGGGGGCTGTCCCCACTCCCTCACCGCTGATACCTTCCCCGGATCAACAGATATCCCTTGGTCGGAAATAATGTGACCCAAGAACTGGACTTCCTTCATCCAAAACCCGCACTTCTCATATTTTGCATACAACTCGTTCTGATGGAGTGTTTGCAAAACCTGCCTCAAATGCCCGGCGTGCTCCTCCTCTGTCTGAGAGTAAACCAGAATGTCATCAATGAAGACAATGACAAACTGATCTAGGAAATCCCTGAACACTCTGTTCATCAAGTCCATAAACACTGTTGGAGCGTTGGTCAAGTCGAAAGGCATAACCCGAAACTCGTAAGAACCATATCTCGATAAGAACGCAGTCTTCGAGACATCCTCCTCCCTGATGCGCAACTGATGGTATCCCGATATCAAGTCAATCTTCGAGAAGAAAGAAGCTCCTCTCAACTGGTCAAATAAGTCATCGATTTGAGGCAACGGATACTTATTCCGTATCGTGACCTTATTCAACTCTCGGTAGTCCACACACAATCTCAGTGAACCATCCCTCTTCTTCACAAACAAAACTGGAGCGCCCCAAGGTGAGGTACTCCTGCGAATAAATCCCTGTCCTAACAGCTGCTCTATCTGATCCCGTAACTCCCTCATCTCAGCTGGAGCCATACGGTACGGTGCGCGTGCTATAGGTCTCGTACCCGGTAGCAAATCTATAACGAAGTCTATCTCTCGACTGGGTGGTAAGCCTAGTATCTCTTGAAACACATCCGAATACTCCCTGACTACTGGGATAGAATCTAAAGGAATCACTACCTCCTTAGAGGTATCCTCCTCTATGTAATACAGGTGAACAGTCGATCCTCCCTCTGGGCGAGGCATCGCCACTACAAACATCTCTTGCCCCGGAATGGCAAAAACAATGCTCCCGCTGAAGCAATCAATCATGGCCCTATAAGCTATGAGCCAATCCATACCGATGATCACATCGTGAACATGCATGTCTAATACTAACATGTCCGCAGGTAATACCAAACCACCAATCTCTACCCCCACTACCCGGCATATAAAGAAAATAAGTGACCCACTCCCCAATGGTGAGTCGACACACGTCACTGTGCTCTCTGCCGTAGCTAACAATCCTAAAGCTTTCGCGAAGTGTGTAGCTATAAATTAGTGTGTAGCACCCGTATCAAATAACACCCGACCCATAGTGCCATGGATAGGAAACGTACCCTCGATCGCGGGCGGTGCCTGTGGAACTGTAGCCTGGTGAATGTTGTAGACACGTCCATACTGTAGCTGCCCCTGCTGAACTGGGACTGCTAGAATGGGTGGTAGTGCTGCCATCTGTGGCGGTGCGGGAAGAGTGGCGAGAAACATAGGCCTCTGTGGCTCCTGGCGAGCACCTTGCTGCTGCTGCTGTGGGGCCCTGCCCCTATCAGGATAATCCTGCTTCTTATGGCCAGTCTTGCCACAAACAAAGCACTTCCCTGGGAAGTTCCCCCCTCTTTGTCCCTGCTGTCCCCAGCCCTGGTGGCCGTTACCGTTCCTCCCTTGGCCCTGCTGGCCCTGGTGAAACTGCTGCCCATTCTGCCCCTGTTGGCCCTGATGGCCGTTTGGACCCTGATGGCCCTGACAGAAACCTCCCTGTCCCTGCCTGTAGTTCCCTGACCGGAACCTCTTATTATCCCCCTGCTGGGTGCCCTGCTCATTCTGTCTCTGCCCCGGACCAGATTGTGCCCCGCTGGCACCATGTCCTCCAGTCCTGCCCTGATGGCTAGACTCCCCCGACCGCTTGCCCTCGGCCATATGAAAACGGTGGTCCTGGCAGTGTAACAATGCAGCGTTAACCACATCAGAATACGTGACCAACGATAGGTTCCCTAGCAGATGCTGACGGATCCTCCAATTCAACCCGTTGGTGAACTTCTCAATCTTCTTCTTCTCTGTTGGTATCTCGTCTGGAACGATATTAAACAGGTTAGTGAACTCGGCCTCATACTCGGCCACTGTCTTGCTCTCCTGCCTCAGACTCATCAGCTTTCTCCTCATTTCCGTATGAACAGCCGACGGAAAGTACTTGCGGTCAAACCGCACCCAGAACTCCTGAATCGTGAGAGTATCCCTCTCCTATGCGGTGGTAATAGACTCCCACCACTGTAGTGCAGATCCAACTAGCTCGAAAGTAGCTAGCACCTGCTTCTGAACATCAGTGCACTCATGCATCCTCAAATGCCTCTGTATATCCTTTCTCCATTGGCTCGAGACTACAACATCTGAGCTACCTGCAAACTCTGGCGAATGCGCTTTCTGAAAAGCGTCACGTACACGCTCCCAAGCAGACGGGAATGCATTTGCCTGTACCGGTGCGACAACCGGCGCCTGAGGTGGTGCCTGCTGAATCACGGCAATCGCGGCATTTACCGCTTGAGCTACTATAGCTGCAACCTCAGCGGCGTTCATCATGCCCTGAACTGGAGCGGGCTGGGGTTCGGGCGTTGCATCCCTGGGAACTCGTCGTGCACGTCGTGGAGGCATCTGAAATAAGAACAAAGTTTATAAGTTCGCTGTTATAAACTTAAGAAAGCTGAAGAACGAAGCATACACAAAAAGAGTACAACAGTCCTAAAATATAGGGCTCTATATCAAAGAAACGTAGCGGAAACATAATGGCCGTACAGATCCTAAAGGACACTAGAACCTGATGCTCTGATACCACCTGTGACACCCCGACTAATTAAATACCGGGTAGCTACTCCTTTATTAAATTAATTCAAAATGCCAAGTTGGCTCAGTATATAGCATCACTGTCGAAAACATTTTATTATTACTAACCACCTAGAATTTAAAAAGTAAGTTGCCAAATTTTAATTTAAGTCTGATTAACATGCAACAAGTGTAAGGAAGAAATAAATAATACCATTCACCATACTGAAGTAAAACGAATAGCCATCACAATAGAGTAAATAAAGTCTAGAGGAAAACTCCTCACTAAAAATCCCACAACTGAAAAGTAAACTGAATACTGAAACAATACATGCTAAAGTCTGAAAACTGGAATGTAAAAGATGTCTCTAAATAGAAATGGGCAACATGCCCTACAACTGATAGATAGTGACTCTGGAATCCAAAAGATAGAAGCGTCTACAAGAAAATCCCTGTAGCTTCCACAACCAGCTACAGCTCGTCACCTGAATGAGAATCCTATGCTTGGTGTCCCTGTGGCTGGGCACCTAAAATGGTTTTACAAGAAAAAGATTTGAAAAGCAAACGGGTCAGAGCCCGAATGTGGAGTTATATTTTAAAAACCTGCAAGTGCTTTAAAAACATTTAAAACATTAAATGCAAAGTACATGTTAGGACATGCACTCACATGATATTCTCACCTCTCGTCTAACTGTGCACTCCTAACGTAAGTACCCATCTACAACGATATAAACTACTAGCTAAGTGACATCATAACTAGCTAGACTGTAATAGTTCCTACCCTTATTACCCGGTTCTATTAACATATAACGCTCGTAATTAGATAGGGATTTAATGGAAACACAGATACTCAATATGCAATATATTTCTCTATCAGCTAACACATTATGTTTCTCGAAACAATACCGTAATTATTTATACAACAATAACATGAATGTTCTTATTAATTAAGTGTATATTATTCACATCATAAATATACAATACAAGCACCCCGAGAACTAAGCTGTGGTGCACACATACTCTGCTATCCATCCCGGTACATCACGTACATAAGGATCACATATTCTGAATCTCTCAGGAATAGTCCAGATAACACAAATCACAAATAGTGGAGGCGAACACAGTCACATCACATGGGTCACGCACATACCTACGCTCCCACGATCAGCGGACTTATTAACATCCCAATAAGTCTTTCTCTGACCTATGTTCATCGAGGTACCAGTCTATATCCCCCCCATAGGCACACAAGGATTAGAGGGTCCTAAGCGAACGCAACCTCCCGTGATAGCAAGTATGGTAGGTATGTCATACACACAATTCATATACCAATACTAAGTAAACACACGTCTTAGTAATACCGTATTTTATTCGTAGTACATATCGCATTCTCGTACTAACTTATACTTATCACCATTTATATTACTCCGGTTTGTAATTATACGCACCATAATACATTCTCACGTCGTCGTAGACACTCACGTCTCAACCCAAACAGTCCATTTAATATAACTCTCGTATATAATTCCTTCTCATAAATACCCAAATGTCCCAATTCTATCATCACTACATCTACGGAATGATATCTATATCCTCGAACAAGTTTACGAAACTCCAAATATCAAAACAGTCCAAAAAGGACCAAACTGTCAACTCGTTAGAAGTCTCGTTCGAACGAGACTGTTCGAACGAGATTCCTCTGCCAACTCGTTAGAAGTCTCGTTCGAACGAGGCTGTTCGAACGAGGTCCCAGTTCGTTCGAACGAACTGTACCTTCTAACGATATCTCGTTCGAACGAGATATCGAACGAAATCCATTCTCGTTAGCAGCGACTGGTCAAATCGTTAGAAGTCTCATTCGAACGAGTTCGTTCGAACGACCTGGGAACTGCTTCTAACGACTGACCAGTTTCGGCCCAGATTTTCCCAAAAATCGTTTTCCACCATTTTTACTCCTCAAGTCTCTTCTAAAATTTGTTCCAACAATGTATTAAGTCCTCTAATCATACTAAATCATGCTAAGGACATATACTAACATCTTTTAAGGGTTTAATACCTTCTAAACATCAATAAATCACAAGTTTCTACATTATTCCCTAATTTTCTTCAAGAACATAAACCCTAGATTTTTCTCATCATAATTTCCCAGATTTTAATCCGTTTATACATCACATAGATATGAAATCTCTGAATTCAATCTTCAAACAATGTTTCTACATGCAAACCTATCCCAAAATTAAATAATAACTTCCAATTTCATGGGTTTTCTTTTAATCTTTCAAGAACAATCAAAATTCTTCAATTTCTAACATGGAAAAGACATTCTCTGAATTTAAATGGAATAAAGTCGCTTGCCTTGGTTTGATTTCTGATTTTGGTGTAGGTTTGATGAAGTTTTCTGCAGAATCTCCTCTCTCCAAGCTCCTTCTCCAATGGAGGCTTAAGGTGGCTAGGGTTCGTTTTGGGGAAAGTTGTAAACCTAAAGACAACCTCCGTAGCTTAATGGTTTAATATGGGATGGTTAGTGGGCTTAGTGGGTTTAATCCACATCAGATTTACATCTCTAATTTTCGTCACTTTTAATTCCTAAAAATGTAAAATTACCAAAATACCCTTTATGATGCCGGTATGGCCTAAAAATACCCCGGGACCCAAACTATACCCCCGGCTAGTGTTTTCTGACTATCTCGACCCTTCCGGACGCGTTGGCGCACTCAAAACGACCATACGGATTATAGATTTTAAATTCACTTTTATTATCAAAATATTACACCGTGACGCGGCGGTCCCACGCGTCTCAATAAAATTTCCAAATTGCCGTATATAAATCTCACGACAAATTTCATAATTCCAAATTCATATATAATCATATATGCACATAATCAAATACCAATCATATATGCACATAATCAAATACCAACTCGCATCTCATTAGTATTTATAACCCGGATTAATTTCCAATTAATACGCATTTAATTAATTAATCCCAAAAATAAATATAGCTAAAAGTACGGGGTATTACACAAGACTTGTGAAATAAGCATATTTAACAAGTAATAAAGCAAGACAGTTTACTTAGCTGATCGAGAATAAGATATGTCTGTACATGGTCCTTGAATACTCTATTTTCTTTTTCCTTCAGTATCTGTATCCTTAGAGTGGGTAGAGTCTCCTCTGAGGTGCCTTTGAGGGTGAGTCCTTCATCTCCACTTTCATGTCTAGAGGGTTACTCCGCCATAACTCTTCTTTTTTTTGTCGTCGACGCCACCTCTGGAGCTACTGCTCTCTCGCACGGGAATCATCACTGGTGTAACTCTTTACTCTAGTACCGCCTTCCGCAAAGAAGCCACCTCTACTGTTGCCGGTGCACAATGGCTGCCCCTCCATATGGGGTGTTGCTTTCAATAGAGAAACTACTAATGCACTATGATGTCCTTCTTGAGGAGCAGGTGCTCTAGCTCCGATCACTACCACCTCCTATTGGGTGGTCTGGTCACACTGAACTCCATTTACAGTTGGAGTGTCTTCAAAGATCAGTTTCTTAGAAACATTATAACCCTCTTTCTCCATGGAAGTGAGGATACCTCCCAAGCAGAGTCGCCAAATGTATAAGGGTAGTGAGACTGGGATCTATGAATAACTGAAAAGAGTGAGGCATGACCAACTCCAATGGATGCTGTCTGCAAGGTTCTCAAGAACTTCTGATGAAACTTTCTCCTTTTGGTAAAAATGGAGCTCAAGCTGGAACTCCCTCCCTGCAAGAAGATGAACTTCTACAATAATAATAATAAATTTTCTCAAGAAGAGCTTCTGAGAATGATGGTTGTCAATGAGGAGTGAAAGAACAAGGCACTTAGCAAGAGAGAGAGAGAGAGAGAGAGAGAGAGAGTAGGGAGAGAATACTAGGAGGTTCTGGTGTAATTTTGATAGAATAATAGTGCTATTGAGTTACTTTTCTATCCTCCCTTGACCTTGCCCAGGGGTCCTATTTCTACTTGAGCATTAGGGCTGAGTTGGCACTTTTGCTGCCAAAAACATTGAGGGTTGGTAAGGGACAAGGTCTACAGTGTACCATTTGTCCTTACCTGTTTGCAACAGCCTGTCCCCTCAGACAGGTGCCACCTGGTGCAAACCAAAGTCAAAAAGAAAATATATATCCTAATGGAGACAAAATATTTGATTTGATAAATATCTTTTGAAATGGTACAAACTTTGTAAACTTGAGGGGGGTCTCAAGGACCACCTCCTCCAAAATCTTTGTAAGATTTAGGGGGGTCTTGAGGACCCCCTTCTAAAATATTTTTTCTTGAGAGGGGCCTAGAGGACCTTCTCCTTTAAAATCATTTTATAAACAATTCTTTTCTTCTCAGTAACCCTTCGACTGCTCACTCTAGTTATGTCTGACTGTGAGGTGTGTGAGCACTGGGCGACCCTTGGGTCTTTATACTTAGTATTCTCTCAATCCTAAAGTGCTAAGTGGTTGAGCTTTCTCAACAAACCTTATTCCTCAGTCGCCAAGCTAAAACTCCCAAGAGATCCCAACTGGCCTATTTGAGACCTGCCTGCTCAACTAGGCTACCGGAACAAGAAAGCAAAGTGTTAATGTTGTTGTTCTTTAAAAGAATGTTTTTTCATGATGAGGGTTTGCTCATGGTAGCCACTCCCTCATCCTGGGGTCTTTGCCCCGGGTTTTGGTTGAGGGACCCTGGAGGTTCCTTCACCAATATGACTTTTCTGTATTTGAGGGAACCTGAGTGCTCTTTCATCGATTATACATTTTCTGCGGTCACGGGGCCTAAGTTCTCGCACCAATATGAATTCTCTGCGGTGAAGGACCTTGGATTCTCTTTCACCAGTTATGCATTTTCTACGGTCAGGGGGCCTAGGTTCCTGCACCAATATGATTTCTCTGCTGTGAGGGACCTTGGATGCTCATTCACTAGTTATGCATTTTATGTGGTTAGGGGGCTTAGGTTCTTGAACCAATGTGGATTCTCTATGGGCGAGAGAACTTGGGTGCACTTTCACCAATTATGCATTTTCTACAGTCAGGGGGCCTAGGTTCCCATACCAATATGAATTCTTTGTGGTGAGGGACCTTGTATGCTCTTTCACCAATTATGCATTTTCTGCGGTCAGGGGGCCTAGGTTCCCGCACCAATATGGATTCTCTGTGGTCGAGGGACCTAGGGTGCACTTTCACCAATTATGCATTTTCTGCGGTCAGGGGGCCTAAGTTCCCGCACCAATATAAATTCTTTGTGGGGGCCCTAGGGGTTCCTTCTTAATATGAATTTCTGAAGGGACCTTGTGGGTTCCTTCTCAATATGAGTTTCTGCCGGGATTTTAGGGGTTCCTTCTCAATATGAATTTCTGTCAGGACCATAGGGGTTCCTTCTCAATATGAGTTTCTGCCGGGACCGTAGAGGTTCCTTTTAAATTTGAATTTCTGCTGGGAGCTTGGGGGTTCCTTCTTAATATGAGCTTCTACTGTAGAGGGACCCTGGGGATTCCTCAACTAATATGAATTGTGGGTGTTCGTCAACCTCATATTTTCTGTAAGCTGAAGGGGGGTCTTTGAGAAACCCTCACCCTAAAATGTAGTGGTCAAGCTTGAAACACCCTTCTACACTATCCCCTTATGCAAAGTCTTTTGCGTTGGGCAAAGCAAAAGGATTTATACGTCGTAAACTCAATTTTCAATTTTGAGGGACCCTAGGGTTCCTTCATCATTCCCCCTAGGGTCATTAAATGCTTTATCACCTCATCGCAGGTTTTGTAGATGAGGCCACTTATAGTGGACCTCCTTATCTGGGTATCAACTTGGGCAGAGGGGTTGCTCGAGGTGAGCCCCTCGTCCTTGACCTTTTTCTATAGCCTTCTATCTTATTCAGAGGGGTTACTCATAATGAGTCGCTTATCCTTGGCCTTCTTCTTTGGCCTTCTATCCTGTTTATAGGGGTTGCTCATGGCGAGCCCCTCCTCCGTAGCCTTTTTTGTTGCCTTCTATCTTAGGTAGATGGGTTGCTCGCGGTGAGTCCCCTCGTCCAGGTTTTACACCTCGTCACAGGGCCACCTAAGGTTTCCCCCCTTGCTCTAAATATTTTCTTGCTAGCTTGGGTAGTAGGATCCGCTCTAGGTGGGATCACTTGCCCTTGGCTATACTAGAATAGCAGATGGACACCCATTTACAGTGATCTAAGGTACCAACTTTTGATATTTTTCATTAAACGAAAACATCAAAATTAAACTTAAAAAGAGGTGTATGAAAAAACTTTAATTACATTAAAAATGTATAATGCAATGGTACTATCGTGCCAGCATAACTTCTTATACTATATTTTTTCTGCATTTGGAAATAGCTCTCCAAATCAAGATTGATAGATGAGAAATAAATAATGCCAAATATACCTACAATTGACAAAGAGTAAATACGCATACTTCAAAAATGAGTTGGTTTTCACTTTCATTATCCAAATGAAATCATACAAAATTTTTTGGTCATCACATTTATTATGCAAATAAAGCTATATATAAAAGGGGTCTATGATCACGTTCATTATAGAATTATTAATCTTCTTCCAAATGTGGTAATTTTGGTTAGAATTGAAATTTATGATCAAATATAAAAAAATCCTCAAACATTTTTTAATACACATTTAGTTCAAGCCTTTTATTTTGTTCCAAAAAGTCTCTCAAACACCAATTTAACTAATATTCTCTTATTTTTAAAAGTCCATGTTAGCGGCATGGTGAAGGACTTTGGGGAGCAAAATAAAAGTGCTTGGACTAAACGTGTATTAAAAAATGTTCGAGGGACTATTTGATATACGCCCCTTAAATTTAATGTGTCTTGACAGTTGACAACGAGAGGTAGTCGAGAATTATACCCAACTCCATGTGAGTGATGCACGTATATAGTGTCAGTTATTTTTTATGTTTTAAATTTGATAGTTTTTATTTTATTTTCGTTGATTTTGATAGTTGGGTTTGACATTTTTTTTTTATTTTGTGTATATATATCACGTTGTCTTTTGATGAGAGGAAAGAAAAAGCATACTATTCTCTTCTCTCTCTTCTAAAAATATAAATATTCTTCATATTCACTATTATTATATTTTCTGATTTTCTGGACAACTTAGATGCACAAGACGTGGTAATTTTGTCTATTGGTATACGTTCATATCAAAGAATATATTGGTTTCGATTTTGGGTTTTATTTTGGAGTGGTAGATTTCTGTCAATACTGGCACGGAGGGAGTAATCTACGACTTTAGATCAGCGAATAGGCTACTCTAAAAAATCAGGCCAGTCCAGTCGAGTCCTTTCTAACTTTTATTATATTTTGTTTTATTCTGTTATTTTAATTCTGAAAATATTATAAATTATTTTTCATAAAAATTAATTTGAATGTTTTTCAAAATCTGTTTGACACTAAATATAAATAAAAAATTATATATGAATTATTTGTAACATTCTAACGTCGTGGATTCAATTAAAAAAACATATATGTTTTGTTTTGTACTGAAAGCGTGGGATAATTAGGATAATTTTTTGTTGATATTAAAAAGGAACATATATGAAGTGAAATAGTTACTATAGTACATTGTGATAATAGTCATTATTACTTTTGTTGTATAAAGTAAATCCTTAGTACACTTACTTTATATAAAACTTCTCTGACTTTGAAAGTTAAGGGGCTTAAAAAGGGATTTTGACAAAAATCTCATATGACTTTTAATATCTTTGACTAATGACTTTACTTACACCTTTTCTTTATTTAAGATTTAAAACCTTATTTAAAGATAACTTTATAGTTTTGTAATTTTTTTTATTAAAAAGGGACGATTTAAAAAAAAATATATAATTTACATTAAGATTCCATTAAGTTTAGAGTAGTGCTATGCGTACAAAACAACTCCACAAAGTCTACCCCAAAAGTCATAATTTTTTGTGCCCTGGCGGGACCCCATACCACAAGGCAATGTTTAATAGGTAGGTGAGAGAATATGTGTAATCCACATCAGATTTGGGGGAGGTTTTGGGGGATTTTTTTGTACTCATAGCATTATTCTTAAGTTTATTTACTAAAAGAATAAATAAAAACAGGAGGTAAAATCTTTTGTCCGAAACTTCATTGTAGAAGTAGTATTCCTTAGTACACTAGACTTGTTCTTTTCTTTGAAATTTTCATAAGCGAAGTAACTGTTTTCTTTAGAAGTTATAATAAGTCTTGTTGGTACATTATATTAAAATAAATATATTGTGTTTATGAAAAACAATCAGATTGCCTAGAGTTTGTTGTTTTCTTTGCCTAAGGGTTACGACATAAACAAAACTAATGAATATATATATATATATATAATCGATACTAAAGTGATGACTAAAGAACAAATTGAGTATCTCGAATTTTAAGTGCACTCACTCATAATTTATATGATGTTTATTATTCTACATCTAGTGCAAAAGAATTTTGGAAATCTTTAGAAGACGAATATGGTATAATGAATGCCAGTGTTGAACGTCTTCCGGTCACAAATTTAATATGTTCAAAATAGTGAATAATAAATCCGTAAGTGACAAAATTCATGAATTTCAAGATTTGTTGAGAAAAGTGGAACAAAATGGCACCAAATTAGGAGAATATTTTAAAGTGTCGTGTCTTATCAATAAATTACCTACGAGTTGGGATGAATTTTCTAGATCACTTAGACATAAACAATGAACTTTGACTTTAACACAAGTGATCAACTCCATGAATGCAGAAAATATCACAATAAAGAAATCCACGAAAACAATCGCAAAGGCTGAAAGTAAAGATCACACACACAACAACAATGTATGTGGTTCGGCACCATGCCTACGTCCACGGAGAGGTTACTGTTTATTAAGTGTCTCTCAAAATACCAGGTTATAATCCCTTTGCCCCGGGTCAGATTTTACATTTTATAGGTAAATCATCATAGAGTTTGAGTTGTTCAGGGAACTCAAAATAACACGTGGATAAGCCAGGGAATACCTGAATATCTCCTTCGAGATTGTTGGCAATTGATTTGACTGTATCCTTAAGTTTTCTCATATATATAAAATACTTCGAGCATAATTAAATTCATGATTTGGTCCGGGCAGCATGTTAATCCATATGGGTTGGTCGGTTACTTTCATGGATTGTATTTAATGGGCTCCTATAATTTCCCCTAAAATCTTTGGGCTAATAGTTTGGGCCTACAAAATTTAAACATGTCTAAGGCCTAAGGCCTAAAATAGTGTCTAAAATTGGCATGGCAAACTTGTAATTTTGTGAGAGCTGAAAGGGTACACTTGTCTTTAGGGGAAATCGACGCGTTGAGATTTTCCTGGGGAAGCGCGATTCATCATTTGAGATTTTTGACACCTGTTCATGTGCAACTTAACCATCAGTTCACAGAGTTTGATCATTTGTTTCTCGTACTTCCACTACACCAAAAATGTCAATCTGGCACGCTTAGGGAAGGAGATTCTGGCACGATTTTATCATAATCTGGCACGGTTTGAAATAGTGCCAAAATTAGGCACGATTTTTAACTGTGCCAAATATGGGTACGCTTTGTTAAAAAAATAACCCCCCAAAATTTGGAGCGGGGACCAAATTTTTAAGACAATCTAAACCAAACTCACTTCTCTCTCTCTCCCTCCCCACGCTACCGGCTTCCATTGTTTCTCCTCATCATCTCCTCATCATCGTTTCTCCTCATCATCGTTGCTCCGCATTGCTGCTACTGCTCCCACGCTACCGGCTTCATCATCGTAAGGTATTACACCTCTCTCTCTCTCTCTCTCTCTCTCTCTCTCTCTCTCTCTCTCTCTTTATATATACATATATATATATATATATATATATACATATATATATATATATATATATGAACAGTTGCAATTTCGGGTACCTGAACCGTTGAATGTATCCAAACAGTTGCGATTTTGGGTTCTTTTGGTTCCAAATTAGTTGTTATTAGTCAATGAGTTTGGGATTTGGGTGTAGCTGAACAGTTTCTATTTTGGGATGTATTAAGGGCGATCGTACGGGTGTTGGGTTCACCTGGTTTCTTGTTACCGTGTCATGGTTCATACCGGTTGGGGTGTGGTATATTGGGATTACAATACCCCATTGAACTAAAAATTGGTGGTTATTATTTTTCCAATCGTGTCATAATTTTAGATGTTAGTTTAGTTTTTATTGGTGCTGATTATGTGTTATATTGGTAATACACTCGCCTGTTAACTTGAATTAATCAACATGTAAATGCAAATCGTAACCATAGTGTGACTATGAAATGATAAATCGTTGATTTATAACCATGAAAATTGATCTTCATTATGGGTTTTGGTTTCTTTTGATATGGTATTTGGACGGTGAAGAACATCTTCAGTTTTTTAATTTCTTGGGTCAAAAATTGTTTGATGAGGTCATGTGGCTTGATTATCATTGGCGTGGGTTTATAGAAGAGGGGTAGAATGTTTGGTTGTGTTTTTAGGCTAAAATATGAAGTTTTTAAAGAGATTTAGGTTGGTTTTGTCCAAGAACACGAGTTGTTGATCGTTATGTGCTCTTGACTAAAAACCTAAGGTTTGGAGGTTTTGTTTCTGTCTAATAACTAAAACGTAAGAATGGGTGTTATATCTTAGTCCACCCTCATATTCCATTAGGTTTCTCTGATTTACTCACTGTGTTAAGATGCAGAAAGGATCCACAATTCCTCGAAACTATTACTCCTGTTGGAGAGAGAGCCCACAGTTCCTCGAATACATATGGGACAATTTGGATAATTAGAATGTATTATATGTGATTGCTGTAATTTAGTAATTCTCCATAGTTCCTCTTGTTGAAATTTTGAAATGCTATTTTATGTGATGTGATCTTATTAACACATTCTGCATCCACATGTATATCAGGATGTCATCGATGATCAATAAAGAGTGGATAAAGGAGAAAAACTTTGAGAGCGATTCGTATAGAGATGGGGTGTTAGAGTTTCTGCAGTATGTGTGTAACACGATTCCCGAGGATATACATTCACGTCCGTGTAGGCATTGTCGCAATGGGAAAGGACATGTTACTTTAGATGAAATCTTTGTCCATTTGATGGACTATGGTATGGATATAAATTACACCTTATGGCATTTTCATGGGGAGACGTCAATTCTTAATCCAGTCCAGCGATCAGTACAACCCGCTGCTCAGACTAATGTTGGAGAACACATTGATGTGTCTAATATTCCGACTTTGGATGACCTTGTGAATGATTCTTGTGAGATGTTCACGACTAAAGCGTGCCTAGTGAACCTAATTGTGCAGGTGGTGATGAAGGGCCCCAAACGTTTGATGTTCCGAAGTATTCTCACACACATATAGGCAAAGGCAAGAAGTATGAGCGTTTACATCAACTCGCAATGGAGCCACTGCACCCTCCTACTGGTTCGTCACGCCATACGACCATGTATGCTCTTGTGAAGTTAAATGATATAAAAATGCAATTTAATTTGTCCGATGGCGCCACAGGTGGAATTCTTAGATTATTGAATGAGTTACTCCCTGAAGGGAACAAATTGACAACTAGTTATACCGAAATGAAGAACACAATTAGAGATCTTGGTATGGACTATGTTAAGTATGACGTGTGCATTAACAATTGCATGTTATTTTGGAAAGAGATTGAAAACTGTAATAAATATCTAAAATGTGGTGCTTTGCGATACAAGTATACTTCAAGAGGAGATGATGGGGAGGAAATTGTATATCCTAAGGGCCAAAAGAAGTTTCATAAGGTTCCTAAGAAGGTAATGCGACATTTTCCGTTAATCCCTAGGCTAAAGAGGTTGTATACCATTAATGGATCGCCGAGAAAATGACTTGGCATGCTTGAGCAAGCTCTTGTATGGAATTTATGCATCATCCCCGAGATTCAGCAGAGTGGGTAAATGCAAACATTATGTGGAGACAATTTGCGAAGGATCCGGGAAATCTTCGACTTGCAATAGTAACTGACGATTTTAACCCTAATAACATGTTTGGCCGTAACTATAGTTGCTGGCCAGTGATTATTCAACCTCTCAACCCTCCCCCATCAATGTGTATGAAGAGTGAGTTTTCAATGTTGACTGTATTGATTCCCGGGCCAAAGTCACCATCAAGTAATATTGATGTCTTCCTCCAACCCTTAGTCGACGAGCTGAAGATCTTATGGTCTGGAGTCGAGGCTTGGGATGCAAATAAAAATGAACATTTTCAGTTAAAATCCATGTTGATATGGGGTATTCATGATTTTCCTGCTTATGGAATGTTAGCAGGTTGTTCAACTCAATGTTATTATGGGTGTCCTGTTTGCTCTACAAACACACCTTCTGAATATCTTTGCAAGTCAACGAAATGTTGCTATCAACGATCTCGCATGTTCTTTACCAAAAACAATTCTTATAGGTACGACACATCAAAGAAAACATTTAATGGTAAAATAGAGTCTGCTATGGCTCCACGAAAGTTAACAAGTGTAGAGGTTGAGCAAATTGTGTCTGTTATCGCTCGAGAAGGTGCTCGAAAAGAGGGAGAGGGAGTGGGGAAGGGGAAGGCTAAAGGGAAGGGGAATGGGAAGTGGAAGGGGAAGAGGAAGGGGAGGGGAAGGGGAAAGGGAAAGGGAAGGGGAAAGAAAAAGAGCCAATAGTATTAGAAGATGATGTAGATAATGATGATCATCCAAGTGAAGGTGTCGACGAGGATCTCACAGGTACTGAAGGTTTTTCGAGGAGATCCATTTTATTTGACTTGGAGTACTGGAAGGATCATGATATTCGACATAATTTAGACATTATGCATGTTGAAAAGAACGTAACAGAGACTCTTTTAGGTACCATTCTCTTAGTGAAAGGATCGTCAAATAAAGATACAGTTGAGCCCGGGAAGAGTTGAAGGTCCCATTGAATCTTAAGAGAAAATTATGGATTCAAGATGTTGAAGGTAGTAATAAAAGGCGAATGCCATCAGCACCTTTTTCATTAGGAAAGGAAGAGAAAGAAGCCTTTTATCTCACCTTGAAAACATTGAAGGTACCGATTGGATTTTCATCAAATTTCTACAATAATGTTAACCTTTACCTTCCCGGATTAACCAATATCAAGTCTCATGATTATCACGTCATTATGCAACGATTGCTTCCTGCGTTGCTTATGCATTCATTTCCACATCATAAGCCTTTGTTTAAATCTATACAACGGATAAGCATATTATTTAATGTTGTTTGTGCAAAAGTGATTTTTAGGTAACATCTTTTGAAGGCAAAACAAGCATTAGTAGAGGCTCTTTGTGTCCTTGAAATTTACTTTCCACCTGCCTTTTTTATGGTCATGATCCACCTCATGCACCATTTAGCCGATAAAGCATTAACAGCTGGGCCACCTAGATATCGTGCAATGTGGTTGTTTAAAAGAGAAATGGGAAGATACAAAAGGTGGTCACGAAACAAGAGGTACATCGAAGGGAGCATTGCTAATGCATATTTATTACACGAAGCTTCTTTGTACTGTCTTCAAATCTTATCGCAACTGTACGGGTATTGCAACTGCAGTACCTGTTCATTCATTTAGTAAAGATGAGACCGTTTTCTCCAATGTAAGCTCTTGGTCACGCAAATAATATTAGTAACTGTTTTTCTGCATTCACTTTTGTTTTCTCCAACATAAATGGCAAAGTTTCCCTCAGGAACATCGAGTGGAAACAGTTTGTATATATATATATATATATATATATATACATAATGGTTATATATATACATATATATAAACAGATGTTTATATATATGTATATATATAACTATTATATATATATATATATATATATATATATATATATATATATATATATAATGGTTATATATATACATATATATAAACATCTGTTTATATATATGTATATATATAACCATTATGTATATATATATATATATATATATATATATATATATGTATAAACTGTTTATATATACAAACTATATATATAAACAGATATATGTATATCTACAAACTATATATATAAACTAATATATATATATATATATATGAACAGTTGCAATTTCGGGTACCTGAACCGTTGAATGTACCCAATAGTTGCGATTTTGGGTTCTTTTGGTTCCAAATTAGTTGTTATTAGTCAATGAGTTTGGGATTTGGGTGTAGCTGAACAGTTTCTATTTTGGGATGTATTAAGGGCGATCGTACGGGTGTTGGGTTCACCTGGTTTCTTGTTACCGTGTCTTGGTTCATACCGGTTGGGATGTGGTATATTGGGATTACAATACCCCATTGAATTAAAAATTGGTGGTTATTATTTTTCCAATCGTGTCATGATTTTAGATGTTAGTTTAGTTTTTATTGGTGTTGATTACATGTTATATTGGTAATACACTCCCCTGTTAACTTAAATTAATCAACATGTAAATGCAAATCGTAACCATAGTGTGACCATGAAATGATAAATCGTTGATTTATAACCATGAAAATTGATCTTGATTATGGGTTTTGGGTTTCTTTTGATCTGGTATTTAGATGGTGAAGAACATCTTCGATTTTTTAATTTCTTGGGTCAAAAAATTATTGTTTGATGAGGTCATGTGTCTTGATTATCATTGGCGTGGGTTTGTAGAAGCAGGGTAGAATGTTTGGTTGTGTTTTGAGGCTAAAATATGAAGTTTTTAAAGCGATTTAGGTTGGTTTTGTCAAAGAACACGAGTTGTTGATCGTTATGTGTTCTTGACTAAAAACCTAAGGTTTGGAGGTTTTGTTTCTGTCTAATAACTAAAAGGTAAGAATGGGTGTTATATCTTAGTCCACCCTTATATTCCTTTAGGTTTCTCTGATTTACTCACTGTGTCAAGATGCAGAAAGGATCCACAGTTCCTCGAATACATATGGGACAATTTGGATAATTAGAATGTATTATATGTGATTGCTGTAATTTAGTAATTCTCCATAGTTCCTCTTGTTGAAATTTTGAAATGCTATTTTATGTGATGTGATCTTATTAACACATTCTGCATCCACATGTATATCAGGATGTCATCGATGATCAATAAAGAGTGGATAAAGGAGAAAAACTTTGAGAGCGATTCGTATAGAGATGGGGTGTTAGAGTTTCTGCAGTATGTGTGTAACACTATTCCCAAGGATATACATTCATGTCCGTGTAGGCGTTGTCGCAATGGGAAAGGACATGTTACTTTAGATGAAATCTTTGTCCATTTTATGGACTATGGTATGGATATAAATTACACCTTATGGCATTAACATGGGGAGACGTCAATTCTTAATCCAGTCTAGCGATCAGCACAACCCGCTGCTCAGACTAATGTTGGAGAACACATTGATGTGTCTAGTATTTCGACTTTGGATGACCTTGTGAATGATTCTTGTGAGATGTTCACGACTGAAGCGTGTCCTAGTGCACCTAATTGTGTAGGTGATGATGAAGGGCCCCAAACTTTTGATGTTCCGAAGTATTCTCACACACATATAGGCAAAGGCAAGAAGTATGAGCGTTTACATCAACTCGCAATGGAGACACTGCACCCTCCTACTGGTTCGTCACTCCATACGACCATGTATGCTCTTGTGAAGTTAAATGATATAAAAATGCAATTTAATTTGTCAGATGGCGCTACAGGTGGAATTCTTAGATTATTGAATGAGTTACTCCCTGAAGGGAACAAGTTGACAACTAGTTATACTGAAATGAAGAACACAATTAGAGATCTTGGTATGGACTATGTTAAGTATGACGTGTGCATTGACAATTGCAAGTTATTTTGGAAAGAGACTGAAAAATGTAATAAATATCTAAAATGTTGTGCTTTGCGATACAAGTATACTTCAAGAGGAGATGATGGGGAGGAAATTGTATATCCTAAGGGCCAAAAGAAGTTTCATAAGGTTCCTAAGAAGGTAATGCGACATTTTCCGTTAATCCCTAGGCTAAAGAGGTTGTATACCATTAATGGATCGCCGAGAAAATGACTTGGCATGCTCGAGCAAGCTCTTGTATGGAATTTATGCATCATCCCCGAGATTCAGCAGAGTGGGTAAATGCAAACATTATGTGGAGATAATTTGCGAAGGATCCGGGAAATCTTCGACTTGCAATAGTAACTGACGATTTTAACCCTAATAACATGTTTGGCCGTAACTATAATTGCTGGCCAGTGATTATTCAACCTCTCAACCCTCCCCCATCAATGTGTATGAAGAGTGAGTTTTCAATGTTGACTGTATTGATTCCCGGGCCAAATTCACCATCAAGTAATATTGATGTCTTCCTCCAACCCTTAGTCGACGATCTGAAGATCTTATGGTCAGGAGTCGAGGCTTGGGATGCAAATAAAAATGAACACTTTCAGTTAAAATCCATGTTGATGTGGGGTATTCATGGTTTTCCTTCTTATGGGATGTTAGCAGGTTGTTCAACTCAAGGTTATTATGGGTGTCCTGTTTTCTCTACAAAAACACCTTCTGAATATATTTTCAAGTCAACAAAATGTTGCTATCAACGATCTCGAATGTTCCTTCCCAAAAACCATCCTTACAGGTACGACACATCAAAGAAAACATTTAATGGTAAAATAGAGTCTGCTATGGCTCCACGAAAGTTAACAAGTGTAGAGGTTGAGAAAATTGTGTCTGTTATCGCTCTAGAAGGTGCTCAAAAAGAGGGAGAGGGAGTGGGGAAGGGGAAGGCTAAAGGGAAGGGGAATGGGAAGTGGAAGGGGAAGAGGAAGGGGAGGGGAAGGGGAAAGGGAAGGGGAAGGGGAAAGAAAAAGAGCCAATAGTATTAGAAGATGATGTAGATAATGATGATCATCCAAGTGAAGGTGTCGACGAGGATCTCACAGGTACTGAAGGTTTTCGAGGAGATCCATTTTGTTTGACTTGGAGTACTGGAAGGATCATGATATTCGACATAATTTAGACATTATGCATGTTGAAAAGAACGTAACAGAGACTCTTTTAGGTACCATTCTCTTAGTGAAAGGATCGTCAAATAAAGATACAGTTGAGCCCGGGAAGAGTTGAAGGTCCCATTGAATCTTAAGAGAAAATTATGGATGCAAGATGTTGAAGGTAGTAATAAAAGGCGAATGCCATCAGCTCCTTTTGCATTAGGAAAGGAAGAGAAAGAAGCCTTTTATCTCACCTTGAAAACATTGAAGGTACCGATTGGATTTTCATCAAATTTCAGCAATAATATTAACCTTGACCTTCCCGGATTAACCAATCTCAAGTCCCGTGATTATCACGTCATTATGCAACGATTGCTTCCGGCGTTGCTTATGCATTCATTTCCAGATCATAAGCCTTTGTTTAAATCTATACAACGGATAAGCATATTCTTTAATGTTGTTTGTGCAAAAGTGATTTTTAGGGAACATCTTTTGAAGGCAAAACAAGCATTAGTAGAGGCTCTTTGTGTCCTTTAAATTTACTTTCCACCTGCCATTTTTGTGGTCATGATCCACCTCATGCACTGTTTAGCCATTGAAGCATTGACAGCTGGTCCACCTAGATATCGTGCAATGTGGTTGTTTAAAAGAGAAATGGGAAGATACAAAAGGTGGTCACGAAACAAGAGGTACGTCGAAGGGAGCATTGCTAATGCATATTTATTACATGAAGCTTCTTTGTATTGTCTTCAAATCTTATCGCAGTTGTACGGGCATTGCAACTGCAGTACCTGTTCATTCATTTAGTAAAGATGAGACTGTTTTCTCCAATGTAATCTCTTGGGCACGCAAATAATCTTCGTAGCTGTTTTTCTGCTTTCACTTTTGTTTTCTCCAACATAAATGGCAAAGTTTCCCTCGGGAACATCGAGTGGAAACAGTTTGCATATATATATATATATATAGAGAGAGAGAGAGAGAGGCAGGCTCCTATGCACATTAACTTTGCACACTAACTTTGCACATTAAATGAAACTACAATACACATAGTCGTTTTAACTCTGCCAGCGTGTTAAAACACATACCAAACATTTCAAAGCCCAAAAACGACTTTCACACCCCAATTCGAAGCCTGCCGCCGACGATTTGAACCCCAGCCAACTCCGGCGTTCCACTCGCACACTCCGGCCCCCAAATCGGTATGTTATCTGATTTTCTTTCCGGTGCAGGTTTAACTCCTTTCGCAAACTCACAAACTCCTAAAACCTAATCGATTTAGAGATGTTGTGCATAGTTTAGGTGGATCATAAAACCTAATAGGGGTTTTCTTCTACATTACAAATACCCTGTTTCTACAAAACCTGTTTAGATAAAACATTGTTTAGGGTTTATTACCTGCTTAGATTTCATTGATCTTGATTTTGATTTTGATTGATTTTGATTTCCAAAATAAACTTTTCATTAACATTGTTTAGGGTTTATTACCTGATTAGATTCAACATTGTTTAGGTTTTTTTTTTCCAAAAAATATAAATTCATTATTTCGTTTTATGTGTTGGGTTTTCTAATTTTTTTTCCAGAAATTATTACACTTAAGTTAATTGTTTTCATCTAATTTTGTTGTGTCTTTTTATTCTTTTTAGCAGGTATGGCATCAAGTGGGTCATGTAACTCACATGCTGTGTGTTACTGTGGACTTCCCGTCGCGTTGCTTACATCCCGCACGAGTACTAATCCGGGGCGAAGATTTCTGTCGTGTCCAAAGAACAGAGCTGCGTCTTGTGGATTTTTTGAGTGGGTTGATGCCGATATGACTACCGGTGATAAATACTACGAGTTGTTGTTGAAGATTACGGAATTGAAAGAAAAATACGACAAAATGGATAAGAAGCTTGATGATTTAAGTTGGGATGTATTTTCGCTTATTTGGCACTCGTTGGTTTATTTTGTTATTTCTCGATGTAATTTTTATAATGTTGGGAATGAAAAGTGTACTTTTGTTGTTTGGCAAGTGTAATTTTGTTGTTTGGCGCTCATTGGATGTAATTTCCGTTTTGGCTATCATTGGGAATGAAAAATGTGGTTTTGCCACATTGTTGTTTTTCCGTGTTTCCAATTGTCGGTTATATTTTGCAATTGTCGATTATATTTTGATTGATCCTTGATAAAATTAATAGTTTAGTCCACTGATATTAGATGATCTTCTTTGGCTAAGCGTAGTCACAAATTTGATTGCAATGTAAACATATTGCAGTGTAAACATATTGCAGTGCTCAGTATAAACTTTGACATGCAAACTTTGAGCACAAAATTAAGAGAGAGAGAGACCTTATGGTCAGAATAGGTACAAAGTTTGGTGCAAGAATCTTTTTATTTTATAGGAAGTAAATGGATTATTCAGGCGAGAAAAAGCCATTTATCTGTAAGGGTTATTCATAAACCAATTCCTTATTTAAATGTGTCCGTAGTGCTGCTGCAGGCCTTGCCTGCCAAAAGATTTTTAATGTGTTGCAGTTTGGTGCAAAACATGGCAAAAATCAAGATAGCAGCCAGGTAAATTTAGGCAGAAATACACCTAACATATTTCATTTCATGCACCCAATACTGAATCATGCACCCAATACTGAATCAGACAGAAATACACCTAACATATTTCATTTCATGCACCCAATACTGAATCAGACAGAAATATGTCTCATGCACCCAATACTGAATCAGATAGAAATACACCTAACGTATTTCATTTCATTTCAATTTATCAATAATTATGCATTTGGTGTTGTTAATGTGTTGGTCATTTTTTCAGTGGGTGCATGAGACATATTTCATAAAATTTATAACTGATAATTACAAACACTGTTAATGCATTTGGTGTTGTTAATGTGTTACAGAACAATAATTACAAGCACTGTTTTTTCCCACCAAACAGACCCATTCACCTTCCATTAATAATCATTGTTATACAAACTACAACAACTGTTATACAAACTACAAACACTGTTTTTTCCCCATTACATCAAACTTAAATAATAAACCTGCATTACATCAAAATTGGAGAAGGCTCCATTACAAACTTAAACTTTGAAAAAATGGAAAAATCTCCATCCGAACTCCATCTTGTACTTCTATTTCGACCACTCCAATGATGAGCATCCTTCCACACTCGTCGCTTGACTTGCATCCATGGACCTACAAACATAACATTTAAAATATTTAAGTTTCATTATGGTTGTTGGTCCGCGCCAGCGGCACTAATATTTTTTATTAAAATACACATAACATGAAATCTTACATAGAATTAAGTCGAGGACAATTCCTTTTATCATGCGATTGTCCAACCAAGCCACACCCATTGCAGCGCCTCTCTTTAAGCTTCATAACAATCGCTTTCTCTTTCTCTCCTTTAAGTCTCTTACCACATCCTTTGGCCCTTACTTGTTGCGGTTCGTTATAAGTGTGCTTGCGATTACTACCCATGTTAATTGAAAAACTCTCACTTGCCTCACCAAGTGTCGGAGTAGATTTTCGCACCTCGCTAGAACCTCGTACATTTACTTCCAGTTGATTAATTTTCTCAATTGCCATATCCAAAGCATCATTATAGATTTTTGTAGCTAACGAACTTGTGAGGGATTTATCCACCACATCTAATGACCTTTGGATGAGTCGACTACGTTGAAGAAAGTACGACGTGTCATCTGTTATCTCTATTCCAACCGAATCTGTAACCGTTAAAGATTTAGCTCTTTTAGTCCACCGCATCAAGATGTATTGACTCAGTAAGCTATCAAAATCACGGAACTTTTGTAAATATGCCAACACATGTCTACATGGAATTCCGGTGCTCTCAAACATCTTGCAAGTACATGAGGCAAAGTCCAAACTCTTATTGTAAAGAATTTCTCGCTCCATTTGTGCTATACCTACACCTTTTGTCTTTCGAATTTTGTAAACACTTTGAATTTCATCATTATTCACAACTTCAAACTTATAATTCAACATCTCCCACATTTCATCTTGAAATTTATAAAACATTTCACGGGTATAAATCTCAACCATTTGCACCAAAACATAGTGCATAAGTTTTAACTTTGGCTTCTCCGTCGAATCTTTGTGATCGGAAAGTAGCTCGTCGTGCCGTTGTCTCATAATCCCCCTACCAAACTGTATCATAAAATTAACTAGAGAGTTGTTCTTCGAGACATATTTTTTGAAGAATGAATGGGCGCTCTCGGCCCGTTGACTAGTCGACATATTTGCCGAAAAAACATGATTCACATATGCTGGGATCCATCTTGAGCGAATTTCGAATATCGAAGTAAGACACTTATTTTCCTTTAACTCGCTCCTCTCGACAAGATCAATCCACTTCGAGTCGAATTCCTCCTTTGTCTCTGAGTTCCAAATGCAATTGGAGAACTCCTTGTAATATGCACTATACTTCACAGCATCAATTTTTTCTGGAAATTTCATTACAATATGACAACTACAATACCTATGATATGTGTGAGGAAGAACCTCCGCGATAGCTCTACTCATGGCCGGATCCTGATCGGTGATAATCATCTTTGGTGGATCTCCCGGTATGGTTTCCAAAAATCGATTGAATAGCCAAATGAACGAATCAATGGTCTTATCACCCAAAAAAGCGCATCCAAATATGATAGTTTGGCCATGATTATTAACTCCCATAATCGGTGCAAAAATCAGCCCATACCAATTAGTGTTGTATGTCGTATCAAATACAATCACATCACCGTACCAACTATACGCACGTCTACTAGTCGCATCCGCCCAAAAACAGTGTGTAATCCTTTCTTCTTCGTCCTTTTCAATTTGGAAATAGAAATTCGAATGCCTTGCTTGTTCATAACACAAAAACTCATAGAACATATCACCATCGTGACCCTTCAACGCATTACATCTACCTCGTTCTTGGTTGTACAAATCCTTCTGTGTGAATCCAATGTTTTCAAAGCCACCCGCTTGGACTCCAAGAAAATTGAATTGTTGATGCTGTGGAATATTAATAGTGGAGAGTTGATGGGTTAAACACTTTTGAGCATTTGACACACTACGGTGCGACCTCAAGAAATGAGTTTTACGCGGGGTTGACAACGAGTGGGTATGAGCCTCCATGAACAAACTTACCTTGAATTTTCCATTGTCTGACCTCAGTACCACAAGTTTAGCATTACATGACTGCCTTACCGATCCCCGACGTCTTATTGCATCCTCTTTCATTATATCCGTACCCTTACCCTGTTTGAAACACACCCATTGCTTTCTAATGATTTCATTTGATATCCGAGACCTTTGAACATTAGAATTCCGCACACTAAATCCAGAATGTTTAGCATATTCATTATAAAAATTTCGCACATCATCTAGTGTTTCAAATTCTTGGCCTACTTTCGGCGTTATGTCGGTGGAAACTTGCGGAAGAAAAACATTAGAAACTTCATTCAAATTCGTTTCAGTCAGACCATCTTCATTCACATTTTCCCCAATCTGAATCTGAAGCTCCATACTATAACCAACCCATTGTTCTATGTTTGGGTCGAAAGGTGGATTATCCATCAACCCTACACAAAAATAGTAAAACCTCAATTAATTGAAATAAAAATAAAAATTTAAAGTTGGAGGAAAAAAACTTAATTGCAATTTGAGGGGAATAAACATTACAGGTAATGAACTTTTGAGGAAAAAAATCAAATATTAAATAACTCAAAATCAATATTAAACAGGTTTTGTAGAAAACTGGTAATCAATCTTAAATAACTGGTAATCAATATAAATAATGAATTTATATTTTTTGGAAAAAAAAAACCCTAAACAATGTTGAATCTAATCAGGTAATAAACCCTAAACAATGTTAATGAAAAGTATATTTTGGAAATCAAAATCGAAATCAAGATCAAAGAAATCTAAGCAGGTAATAAACCCTAAACAATGTTTTATCTAAACAGGTTTTGTAGAAACAGGGTATTTGTAATGTAGAAGAAAAACCCTATTAGGTTTTATGATCCACCTAAACTATGCACAACATCTCTAAATCGATTAGGTTTTAGGAGTTTGCGAGTTTGCGAAAGGAGTTAAACCTGCACCGGAAAGAAAATCAGATAACATACCGATTTGGGGGCCGGAGTGTGCGAGTGGAACGTCGGAGTTGGCTGGGGTTCAAATCGTCGGCGACAGGCTTCGAATTGGGGTGTGAAAGTCGTTGTTGGGATTTGAAATGTTTGGTATGTGTTTTAACACGCTGGCAGAGTTAAAACGACTATGTGTATTGTAGTTTCATTTAATGTGCAAAGTTAGTGTGCAAAGTTAATGTGCATAGGAGCCTGCCTCTATATATATATGTATATATATATATATATATGTTCTGTTTATATATATATATATATATATATGTTCTGTTTTGAACAGAATATGTATATTCTCATTTGTTGTTGTTTATTCTGATTATTTATGTGCCAAACAATCTCTTGTCAGATAAATAATGTCTCAGGTGGGTGATACTTCAAATCCGTGACCAAGTGGTGCGACACCAGGATCAAACTCCCGCTCGAAGGTTGTTTCGAGGTCTTCGACAACGGGTGATGCACTTTCCACAAAGAGATTAAAATTTAACGAGCATGGCCTTCCGGTGGGGGATAATTCAGCTACACCCTCTACTAGATGGGGAGACCTCACTAGGACATATACCGGTTTCTTATATAACATGGAGACATGTAGACGTGTGATATAAGGATCAAATTTTGACAATGTTTAAGGTATACTATTTTTTCTCTTTGGCTACAATTGTAATTGTTACTAAATTTAATTACATAATGATAAATTTTGTTTCTTTCATATATTGTAGAAAGATTTTCCCGATGTGAAAGATAATCAAAAAAGCATGTTTATGAAAAAAGCTAACGAGTCTTGGAAGAAGTTCAAGGCCAAGATAAGGGTAAATTTGAAGGGTGACGATGTTGCAAAGTGGAGGGATAATGTTCCTAAAAATGTTAAACCTGAGAATTGGGAGGCATTTTGTGACAATGAAGCTGCACAGGCCCAAAGGGATTTGCGAAGAAAAATAAAGAGATAAAATAAAATTGTGCGAAAACGACTACTCATAACACGGGTCGTTATGGTTATGCCCGAGCTGCAGAGAATTGGAAAAAGGAGCATGGACGTGAAGCAATCCGTGCTAAATTGTGGTTGTGAGCTCATAAAGTAAAAGGCAGAGATTATGCGCCTCATGATGAAGCATTTGCGGTAATTTAGCTTTAATGTTTTTCTTTTTCGTTCTTTTACCCAATATGTAACTTAAATGATAACTTTAATGTCTTTATGTACATGATAAGGTTAAAATGCTTCTAGATGTATACCAAGCGAGTGGTAAAGAGGAGACCTTGGATGTTGGGCCAATTTTTGATGTATTTGGGAAAGATACGCGAGGACGTGTTCGTTGCGTTCGGTCCACGATTTCTAGAACAGCTATATTGGCATCTGCATTTGCTCGAGAAATGCTTCAAGAGGTAAATGCGGATAACGAAAGTTGGAAGGATCATATGGACAACCTCAGAGAATAAATAGAGGGTGTGAAGTCTACACTCTCAGATTTGGTAAAGAATTTTGAGAGTGGAAAGTTCGTATGTGTTGGACATAATTCTCATGCATTACCATCTCCAAACACTGCAACTGGTTCCAATCCTTTTACTCCCCCCACATCCCAAGTTTCAAGTTTTAGCTCGATGGTGGAATGCAAAATATTATCTCACACTAGTCAAGTCGTCGGTTATGGTAGGAAATTGCCGCCAGGAGCTGTATCTTCAGTTCACTTCCATGAGTTAGGAAAGAGAGAAGTGAAGATCGTACTCGACCTCATAAAAGTGCCTGAATATCCAGTTTGGGGTGGAAAATAAGGATCTTGTGAGACATTGGGAGATGTGGATAACAACGGATTTTTGTATTGGCACGATGACTTTCTCCCTCCCATTGATGACTCCAACGAATGAAAAAGGTAATATTTATTTGAGTTTTCACGCTCTCTCATTCTTAATACATATTTTAGATTCCTCTTTATTTGATGCTTAAAATATATTTGAGTTCCATATTGTTACTTTGAATACATTAGGATTAAACTTAAAAACAAGTCATTAAAGGGTGAAAACCCAAACCAGCCCCCAAACGATCCCATAGGAGGCACGAATACCTCGCACGGGACTAATGTAATTTGTAGGAACTGACCGCGTAGTCCCGTGTCTCCCGGTTTGAGAGTATGACGATAATTTGCAAAAATAACACTTTGACTTAAAAATAGGCCGTTAAAGGGTGAAAACCCAAACCAGCCCCCAAACGACCCCGTAGGAGGCACGGACACCTCGTACGGGACCAATGTAACTTGTAGGAACTGACCGCGTAGTCCCGGGTCTCCCGGTTTGAGAGTATGATGATATTTGCAAAAATCACACTTTGACTTGAAAACAAGCCGTTAAAGGGTGAAAACCCAAACTAGCCCCCAAACAACCCCGTAGGAGGCACGAAAACCTCGCACAGGACCAATGTAACCTATAGGAACTAACCGCGTAGTCTCGGGTCTCACGGTTTGAGAGTATGACGATAATTTGCAAAAATAATACTTTGACTTAAAATAGGACGTTAAAGGGTGAAAACCCAAACCAGCCCCCAAACGACCCCGTAGGAGGCACGAACAGCTCGCACGGGACCAATGTAACTTGTAGGAACTGACCGCATAGTCCCGGGTCTCCCGATTTGAGAGTAGGATGATAATTTGCAAAAATAACACTTTGACTTAAAAAGAGGTCGTTAAAGGGTGAAAACCAAAACCAGCACCCAAACGACCCCGTAGGAGGCACGAATACCTCGCACGAGACCAATGTAACTTGTACGAACTGACCGCGTAGTCCCGGGTCTCCCGGTTTGAGAGCAAGACGATAATTTACAAAAATCACACTTTGACTTGAAAATAGGTTGTTAAAGGGTGAAAACGTAAACCAACTTCCAAACGACCCCGTAGGAGGTACGAACACCTCGTAAGGGACCAATGTAACTTGTAGGAACTGACCGTGTAGTCTCGGGTCTCCCGATTTGAGAGTATGACGATAATTTGCAAAAATAACACTTTGACTTAAAAACAGGCCGTTAAAGGGTGAAAACCCAAACCAGCCCCCAAAAACCCATAGGAGGCACGAACACCTCGCACGGGACCAACGTAACTTCTAGGAACTGATCGCATAGTCCCGGGTCTCCCGGTTTGAAAGTATGACGATAATTTGCAAAAATCACACTTTGACTTGAAAACAAGCCGTTAAAGGGTGAAAACCCAAACCAGCCCCCAAACGACCCCATAAGAGGCACGAACTCTTCGCACGAGAGCAATGTAACTTGTAGGAACCGATTGCGTAGTCTCGGGTCTCCCGGTTTGAGAGTATGATGATAATTTGAAAAATAACACTTTGACTTGAAAATAGGCTGTTAAAGGGTGAAAACGTAAACCAACCCCCAAACGACCCCGTAGGAGGCACGAACACCTCGTACGGGACCAATGTAACTTGTAGGAACTGCCCGCGTAGTCCCGGGTCTCCCTCTTTGAGAGTATGACGATAATTTGTAAAAATCACACTTTGACTTAAAAACAGGCCGTTAAAGGATGAAAACCCAAACCAGCCTCCAAACGACCCCGTAGGAGGCACGAACACCTCGCACGGGACCAATGTAACTTGTAAGAACTAACCGCGTAGTCACGGGTCTACCGGTATGAGAGTATGATGATAATTTGAAAAATCACACTTTGACTTAAAAATAGGCCGTTAAAGGGTGAAAACCAAAACCAGCCCCCAAACAATCCCGTAGGAGGCACGAACACCTCGCATGGGATCAATGTAACTTGTAGGAACTGACCGCGTAGTCTCGGGTCTCCCAGTTTGAAAGTATGACGATAATTTACAAAAATCACACTTTGACTTGAAAACAAGACGTTAGAGGGTGAAAACCCAAACCGGCCCCCAAACGATCCCGTAGGAGGCACGAACACCTCGCAAGGAATCAATGTAACATGTAAGAACTGACTGCGTAGTCTCGAGTCTCTCGGTTTGAGAGAATGACGATAATTAGAAAAAATAACACTTTGACTTAAAAACAAGCCATTAAAGGGTGAAAACCCAAACCAGCCCCCAAACGGTCCCGTAGGAGGCACGAACACCTCGCACGGAACCAATGTAACTTGTAGGAACTGACCGCGTAGTTTCGGGTCTCCCTATTTGAGAGTATGATGATAATTTGAAAAAATCACACTTTGACTTAAAAACAGGCCTTTAAAGGGTGAAAACCCAAACCAACCCCCAAACGATCCCGTAGGAGGCACGAACACCTCACACGGGACCAATGTAACTTGTAGGAACTGACCGTGTAGTCTCGGGTCTCCCAGTTTGAGAGTATGATGATAATTTACAAAAATAACACTGAGTTAAAAATAGGTCGTTAAGGGTGAAAAGCCAAACAAGTAACCACACGACCCCGTAGGAGGCACGAACACCTCGCACGGGACTAATGTAACTTTTAGGAACTGACCGCATAGCCTCGGGTCTCCCGGTTTGAGAGTATGACAATAATTTGCAAAAATAACACTTTGACTTAAAAAGAGGCCGTTAAAGGGTGAAAACCCAAACATGCCCCCAAACGACCCCGTAGGAGGCACGGACACCTCGTACGGGACCAATGTAACTTGTAGGAACTGACCGCGTAGTCCCGAGTCTCCCGGTTTGAAAGTATGACGATAATTTGCAAAATAACACTTTGACTTGAAAATAAGCGGTTAGAGGGTGGAAACCCAAACTGGCCCCCAAACGACCCCGTAGGAGGCACGAACACCTCGCACGGGAGCAATGTAACTTGTAAGAACTGACCGCGTAGTCTCGTGTCTCCCAGTTTGAGAGTATGACGATATTTTTCAAAAATAACACTTTGACTTAAAAACAGGCCCTTAAAGGGTGAAAACCAAACTAGCACCCAAACGACCCCGTAAGAGGCACGAACACCTCGCACGGGACCAATGTAACTTGTAGGAACTGACCGCGTAGTCTCGGGTCTCCCGATTTGAGAGTATGATGATAATTTGCAAAAATCACAATTTGACTTAAAAACAGGCCGTTAAAGGGTGAAAACACAAACCAGCCCCCAAACGACCCCGTAGGAGGCACGAACACCTCGCACGGGACTAATGTAACTTATAGGAACTGACCGCGTAGTCTCGGGTCTCCCAGTTTGAGAGTATGATGATAATTTGCAAAAATAACACATTGACTTAAAAAGAGGCCGTTAAAGGGTGAAAACCCAAATCGGCCCCCAAACGACCTCTAGGAGGCACGAACACCTCGCACGGGACCAATGTAACTTGTAGGAACTGACCGCGTAGTCTTGAGTCTCCCGGTTTGAGAGTATGACGATATTTGCAAAAATCACACTTTGACTTGAAAACAAGCCGTTAAAGGGTGAAAACCCAAACCAGCTCCCAAACAACCCCGTAGGAGGTACGAAAACCTCGTACGAGACCAATGTAACTTGTAGAAACTAACCGCATAGTCTCGGATCTCCCGGTTTGAGAGTATGACGATAATTTGCAAAAATAATACTTTGACTTAAAATAGGTCGTTAAAGGGTGAAAACCCAAACCAGCCCCCAAACGACCCCGTAGGAAGCACGAACACCTCGCACGGGACCAATGTAACTTGTAGGAATTGACCGCGTAGTCTCGGGTCTCCCCATTTGAGAGTATGACGATAATTTGCAAAAATAACACTTTGACTTAAAAATAGGTCGTTAAAGGGTGAAAACCCAAACCAGCCCCCAAACGACCCCGTAGGAGACACGAATACCTCGCACGGGACCAATGTAACTTGTAGGAACTGACTGCGTAGTCCCGGGTCTCCCGGTTTGAGAGAAAGACGATAATTTACAAAAATCACACCTTGACATGAAAATAGGCTATTAAAGGGTGAAAGCGTAAACCAACTCCCAAATGACCCCGTAGGAGGCACGAACACCTCACACGGGACCAATGTAACTTATAGGAACTGACCGTGTAGTCTCGGGTCTCCCGATTTGAGAGTATGACGATAATTTGCAAAAATAACACTTTGACTTAAAAACAGGCCGTTAAAGGGTGAAAACCCAAACCAGCCCCCAAACAACCCCGTAGGAGGCACGAACACCTCGCACGGGACCAATGTAACTTGTAGGAACTGATCACGTAGTCCCGGGTCTCCCGGTTTGAAAGTATGACGATAATTTGCAAAAATCACACTTTGACTTGAAAACAAGCCGTTAAAGGGTGAAAAGCCAAACAAGCCCCCAAACGACCCCGTAGGAGGCACGAACTCCTCGCACGAGAGCAATGTAACTTGTAGGAACCGACCGTGTAGTCTCGGGTCTCCCGGTTTGAGAGTATGATGATAATTTGAAAAATAACACTTTGACTTGAAAATAGGCTGTTAAAGGGTGAAAACGTAAACCAACCCCCAAACGACCCCGTAGGAGGCACGAACACTCGCACGGGACCAATGTAACTTGTAGGAATTGACCGCGTAGTCTCGGGTCTCCCCATTTGAGAGTATGATGATAATTTGCAAAAATAACACTTTGACTTAAAAATAGGTCGTTAAAGGGTGAAAACCCAAACCAGCCCCCAAACGACCCCGTAGGAGGCACGAACACCTCACACGGGACCAATGTAACTTGTAGGAACTGACCGTGTAGTCTCGGGTCTCCCGGTTTGAGAGTATGATGATAATTTACAAAAATAACACTTTGAGTTAAAAACAGGTTGTTAAGGGTGAAAAGCCAAACAAGCAACCAAACGATCCCGTAAGAAGCACGAACACCTCGCACGGGACCAATGTAACTTTTAGGAACTGATCGCGTAGTCTCGGGTCTCCCGATTTGAGAGTATGACGATAATTTGCAAAAATATCACTTTGACTTAAAAAGAGGCCGTTAAAGGGTGAAAACCCAAACATGCCCCCAAATGACCCCGTAGGAGGCACGGACACCTCGCACGGGACCAATGTAACTTGTAGGAACTGACCGCGTAGTCCCGAGTCTCCCAGTTTGAAAGTATGTCGATAATTTGAAAAATAACACTTTGACTTGAAAACAAGCGGTTAGAGGGTGGAAACCCAAACGACCCCGTAGGAGGCACGAACACCTCGCACGGAAGAAATGTAACTTGTAAGAACTGACCGCATAGTCTCGAGTCTCCCAGTTTGAGAGTATGACGATATTTTGTAAAAATAACACTTTGACTTAAAAACAGGCCCTTAAAGGGTGAAAACCAAACTAGCCCCCAAACGACCCCGTAAGAGGCACGAACACCTCGTAGGGGATCAATGTAACTTGTAGGAACTGACCGCGTAGTCTCGGGTCTCCCGATTTGAGAGTATGACGATAATTTGCAAAATCACACTTTGACTTAAAAATAGGCCGTTAAAGGGTGAAAACCCATACCAACCCCCAAACGACCCCGTAGGAGGCACGAACACCTCACTCGGGACCAATGTAACTTGTAGGAACTGACCGTGTAGTCTCGGGTCTCCCGGTTTGAGAGTATGATGATATTTTGTAAAAATAATACTGACTTAAAAATAGGTCGTCAAGGGTGAAAACCCAAACAAGCCCCAAAACGACCCCGTAGGAGGATCGAACACCTCGCACGGGACCAATGTAACTTTTAGGAACTGACCGCGTAGTCTCGGGTCTCCCGGTTTGAGAGTATGACGATAATTTGCAAAAATAACACTTCGACTTAAAAAGAGGCCGTTAAAGGGTGAAAACCCAAATCGGCCCCCAAACGACCTCTAGGAGGCACGAACACCTCGCACGGGACCAATCTAACTTGTAGGAACTGACCGCGTAGTCTTGAGTCTCCCGGTTTGATAGTATGATTATAATTTCCAGAAATCACACTTTGACTTCAAAAGAGGCCGTTAAAGGGTGAAAACCCAAACTTGCCCCCAAATGACCCGTAGGAGGCACGAACACCTCGCACGGGACCAATGTAACTTGTAAGAACTGACCACGTAGTCCTGAGTCTCCCGATTTGAGAGTATGACGATAATTTGCAAAAATCACACTTTGACTTATAAATAGGCCGTTAAAGGGTGAAAACCCAAACGAGCCCCCAAACGACCCCGTAGGAGGCACGAACACTCGCACGGGACCAATGTAACTTGTAGGAACTGATCGCGTAGTCCCAGGGATCCCGGTTTGAGAGTATTACGATAATTTGCAAAAATCACACTTTGACTGAAACAGAGGCCGTTAAAGGGTGAAAACCCAAACCGGCCCCCAAACGACCCTTAGGAGGCACGAACACCTCGCACGGGACCAATGTAACTTGTAGGAACTGACCGCGTAGTCACGAGTCTCCCGGTTTGAGGGTATGACGATAATTTGCAAAAATCACACTTTGACTTAAAAACAGGCCGTTAAAGGATGAAAACACAAACCAGCCTCCAAACGACCCCGTAGGAGGCACGAACACCTCGCACGGGACCAATGTAACTTGTAGGAACTAACCGCGTAGTCACGGGTCTCCCGATATGAGAGTATGATGATAATTTGCAAAAATCACACTTTGACTTAAAAATAGGTCGTTAAAGGGTGAAAACCAAAACCAGCCCCCAAACAACCCCGTAGGAGGCACGAACACCTCGCATGGGACCAATGTAACTTGTAGGAACTGACCGCGTAGTCTCGGGTCTCCTAGTTTGAAAGTATGACGATAATTTGCAAAAATCACACTTTGACTTGAAAATAAGACGTTAGAGGGTGAAAACCCAAACTGACCCTCAAACGATCCCGTAGGAGGCACGAACACCTCGCAATGAAGCAATGTAACTTGTAAGAACTGACCGCGTAGTCTCAAGTCTCTCGGTTTGAGAGAATGATGATAATTAGCAAAAATAACACTTTGACCTAAAAACAGGCCATTAAAGGGTGAAAAGGAGGCACGAACACCTCGCACGGGACCAATGTAACTTGTAGGAACTGACCGCGTAGTTTCGGGTCTCCCGATTTGAGAGTATGACGATAATTTGCAAAAATCACACTTTGACTTAAAAACAGGCCTTTAAAGGGTGAAAACCCAAACCAGCCCCCAAACGACCCCGTAGGAGGCACGAACACCTCACACGGGACCAATGTAACTTGTAGGAACTGACCGTGTAGTCTCGGGTCTCCCGGTTTGAGAGTATGATGATAATTTACAAAAATAACACTTTGAGTTAAAAACAGGTTGTTAAGGGTGAAAAGCCAAACAAGCAACCAAACGACCCCGTAAGAAGCACGAACACCTCGCACGGGACCAATGTAACTTTTAGGAACTGATCGCGTAGTCTCGGGTCTCCCGATTTGAGAGTATGACGATAATTTGCAAAAATATCACTTTGACTTAAAAAGAGGCCGTTAATGGGTGAAAACCCAAACATGCCCCCAAATGACCCCGTAGGAGGCACGGACACCTCGCACGGGACCAATGTAACTTGTAGGAACTGACCGCGTAGTCCCGAGTCTCCCAGTTTGAAAGTATGTCGATAATTTGAAAAATAACACTTTGACTTGAAAACAAGCGGTTAGAGGGTGGAAACCCAAACGACCCCGTAGGAGGCACGAACACCTCGCACGGAAGAAATGTAACTTGTAAGAACTGACCGCATAGTCTCGAGTCTCCCAGTTTGAGAGTATGACGATATTTTGTAAAAATAACACTTTGACTTAAAAATAGGCCCTTAAAGGGTGAAAACCAAACTAGCCCTCAAACGACCCCGTAAGAGGCACGAACACCTCGTAGGGGATCAATGTAACTTGTAGGAACTGACCGCGTAGTCTCGGGTCTCCCGATTTGAGAGTATGATGATAATTTGCAAAATCACACTTTGACTTAAAAATAGGCCGTTAAAGGGTGAAAACCCATACCAACCCCCAAACGACCCCGTAGGAGGCACGAACACCTCACTCGGGACCAATGTAACTTGTAGGAACTGACCGTGTAGTCTCGGGTCTCCCGGTTTGAGAGTATGATGATATTTTGTAAAAATAATACTGACTTAAAAATAGGTCGTCAAGGGTGAAAACCCAAACAAGCCCCAAAACGACCCCGTAGGAGGATCGAACACCTCGCACGGGACCAATGTAACTTTTAGGAACTGACCGCGTAGTCTCGGGTCTCCCGGTTTGAGAGTATGACGATAATTTGCAAAAATAACACTTCGACTTAAAAAGAGGCCGTTAAAGGGTGAAAACCCAAATCGGCCCCCAAACGACCTCTAGGAGGCACGAACACCTCGCACGAGACCAATCTAACTTGTAGGAACTGACTGCGTAGTCTTGAGTCTCCCGGTTTGATAGTATGATGATAATTTCCAGAAATCACACTTTGACTTCAAAAGAGGCCGTTAAAGGGTGAAAACCCAAACTTGCCCCCAAATGACCCGTAGGAGGCACGAACACCTCGCACGGGACCAATGTAACTTGTAAGAACTGACCACGTAGTCCTGAGTCTCCCGATTTGAGAGTATGACGATAATTTGCAAAAATCACACTTTGACTTATAAATAGGCCGTTAAAGGGTGAAAACCCAAACGAGCCCCCAAACGACCCCGTAGGAGGCACGAACACTCGCACGGGACCAATGTAACTTGTAGGAACTGATCGCGTAGTCCCAGGGATCCCGGTTTGAGAGTATTATGATAATTTGCAAAAATCACACTTTGACTGAAACAGAGGCCGTTAAAGGGTGAAAACCCAAACCGGCCCCCAAACTACCCTTAGGAGGCACGAACACCTCGCACGGGACCAATGTAACTTGTAGGAACTGACCGCGTAGTCACGAGTCTCCCGGTTTGAGGGTATGACGATAACTTGCAAAAATCACACTTTGACTTAAAAACAGGCCGTTAAAGGGTGGAAACCCAAACCAACCCCCAAACAACCTCGTAGGAGGCACGAACACCTCGCACGGGACCAATGTTACTTGTAGGAACTGACCTCGTAGTCTCGGGTCTCCCGGTTTGAGAGTATGATGATAATATGTAAAAATAATACTTTCACTTAAATCAGGCCGTTAAGGGTCAAAACCCAAACAAGCCCCAAAACGACCCCGTAGGAGGCACGAACACCTCGGACGGGACCAATGTAACTTTTAGGAACTGACCGCGTAGTCTCGGGTCCCCCGGTTTTAGAGTATGACAAAAATTTTCAAAAATAACACTTTGACTTAAAAATAGGCTGTTAAAGGGTGAAAACCCAAACCGGCCCCCAAACGACCCCCAGGAGGCATAAACACCTCGCACGGGACCAATGTAACTTGTAGGAACTGACCGTATAGTCCCGAATCTCCCGATTTGAGAGTATGACGATAATTTGCAAAAATCACACTTTGACTTAAAAACAGGTCGTTAAAGGGTGAAAACCCAAACCAGCCCCCAAACGACCCCGTAGGAGGCACGAACACCTCGTACGGGACCAATGTAACTTGTAGGAACTGACCGCGTAGTCCCGGGTCTCCCGGTTTGAGAGTATGACGATAATTTGCAAAAATCACACTTTGACTTAAAAACAGACCGTTAAAGGATGAAAACCGAAACCATCCCCCGAACGACCCCGTAGGAGGCACGAACACCTCGAACGGGACTAATGTAACTTATAGGAACTAACCGCGTAGTCGTATATACAATTTTTCTGCTTGTATATGCAATTTTTCTGCTTGAATACGATTTTTTTAAAAATGACTTGGTTATTAATATTGCATGTTTTTTGTGTCTTATTTTTTTTGTAGGATGACCTTCAATCGCTAGCTTTCATCCACTTGGAACGCACGAAGAAGTCAATGCTTTACAATAGGGGGATTGTTTATTTAGTGTCATTAATATTCAGGATTTTATTTCTTGTGTTATGGCTGAGCAGGCTTCAGTAGTTTTATAGATTATTTTTATGGCCGTGCTCGCTGTAGTAGTTTTATTGTTGACATTTATGGCCGTGCAGGCTTTATATGGGCAGATTTTATGTTTAGCTAGTTTTGGAATGCTAAAAAAAAAGAGGAAACTCTGCCCAATTTTTTTTTGATATGGGAACTATTAACTCTTGTAATTTTTTGAAGTTATTGGCGACTTTTATGGTCATGTGCGACTTTATATTGGTATTAACTCTTGTAATTTTTTGAAGTTTGTATGCACATTAGTTTATCAACAACCTGCGATATTCATAATTTGAGAATTTTCTTGATTTTTTTTTTGCAAATAATAAATATTTTTCCTACCAGATTTGAAAATTGTAGATTTTCCAGATTTGTTTCCTATTATTATTTTTTTTTAATCAACCCAAAAATTTGGCACGGTTTTAAACCGTGCCAAAACCGTTCCAATGTATAAAAATTAGAACGCTTATAAAACATTCTGGCACGCTTTAAAATCGTGCCAAAAGCGTGCCTAAAAATAGACAATTTGGCATGGTTTCGACGTGTGCCAAAAGCGTGCCAGATTTAACATCTAACACGGTTTAAAAGCGTGCCAAATAAAAAAATTGGCCCAGTTTAAAAGCGTGCCAATTTGGGAAATCTGGCACGGTTTTAAACCGCGCCAGAAAATATGGCACACCTGATTCTGGCACGATTTTGAACCATGCCGGATTGCGTCTGACGCTGTTTTAAACCGTGCCACTTTCCTATTTTTGGTGTAGTGTTCGTCTCTAAGCTTCCTCTCTTGTTCTCTACTTAGAAATCAATGCTTTTCCTTTTCAGTTGATTCTTAAAGGCTTCATTGATACTTGTAAGTTTAAGTTTTAACTTTTCTCTAGTTCTTTTCTTCTGCGAAATATCTTGTAACTGTAGCTAGGGTTTGTTAGTAATAGGGATGCTTAATAATAAATCCATCTCTAAGTTTAGAAAGTGTTACAATATTCCTGACTGGGTGGATATTGAATGTGTCCCAATACCTCGAACCATTCATACCATAGATGATGGGTTACTGGATTCATACCTTTCGGGTTTCTCTGGGGGGTTTGACATTTCCCCCTAATCCCCTGTTTTTGAAATTCTTCCAATATTTTGACATCGTTACTCCTCAGTGTACTCCAAACATTTAAAAAATTATGAATGGAGTATATTGGATAAATGAGTTATATGATACTGACTTAGAGCAGGAAGAAATTTGTTATTGATGTCTTCTTACACACAAAAGATGGACTCTTATATTTGAAGGCTAGAAGTGCTGACAGGGTCCTAGTGGTTAATTTGCCTGATTCCCATAAAGATTATTGATTTAAAGGTTTCATTGCTAGGAATTGGAAATATCCTCCCCAATCAGAAGGCATAAGGTACAGGGGACCTCGGATCCCTATCTTTGGGGCGGAATATATTGGTCATTAACACTGTCTTTTTCTTCGTTCTTTGCTCACTTGTTCCTCTTCGTGCTTTTTCTGACATTTTCTCTGGTTGTGCTGCAGCTAAGGCCAAGAACCTGCTCCCCGTGAACTTAAAGTCACTTATATTCTGAAAGCTTGGAAGGTTAGGGACACTCTTGCTGACAACGAGCATCCCTGGTCGGCTGCATATCTGCTAGAGTATAAGAAAAGCACCTCTAATTTTATCGCTAGGACTCCAGAGATAGAGGTTGGTGGCCCTTCTGCGCCTATCTTGTTAGAAGAAGAAGGGGAAGAAGAGAGCAAAGAGGAGGAAGGAGAAGAATAAGAAAAATAAAAAGGTGAAAAGGAGGGAACAGAGGAGGACAACAAGGAGGAAACCAGTGAAGAAGAGAAGAAGAAGAAGAAGAAGAAGAAGAAGAAGAAGAAGAAGAAGAAGAAGAAGAAGAAGAAGAAGAAGAAGAAGAAGAAGAAGAAGAAGAAGAAGAAGAAGAAGAGGAAATGATGCCACCAAAAAGAAGGTGTCTGATCACCTATAATGATGATGATGATGATCTGCTGTCTGATCGCATGAAGTTCCTGAAAATGAAGGATGGAGACTCCCCTGTGGCTGGTGGTTCTAAGTAAGGAGATAGGGATAGAGAAATGGAGAAGAAGAATAAGAGATAAGAGGAGTACAAAATAAGGAGAGAAATAAAAAGAAAGAAGGGGAGATAAGGAGAAAATTAGAGGGCACACGACCTAAAGGCCCCTGTTGTGCCTTCTTCTATTGCTTTTATTGAGGGGAAAAGTGTTGTTGACACCCACCATCTTACCCCGCACTATTAAAAAGAGTCGTGATCACTGTTGATCACGAGTGGTCAATGAAGATGGGGTCCGAATAGTTGTCCCTTAAGTCCGCTCAAAGGCTTGCATTGGTATGTCCCCTTCTCTCTACACTTCTCTAATTCTTTTCCCATATTCATGTAAACAGATTTGTGTTTCTCTCCATCTTTTAGTTTGATTTTTATTTTACCACATTGCTGAGTGATTGGGCCGACCAGTCGAGGAGAAATACCGGGCTAGAAAAGGCCTTAAAAACTCTGAGAAGGCTCTGGCCGACACTAAGGTAACTTTTGAGCAAGAGAAATAGAAGGCCCTAGATGCCCTTAAGCAGCAGCCGACGAAGGAGCTGGACGACCTTTAGGCTATGGTGTGGTGGTTTCCGATAAATTAAAGGTGGCTAAGGCAAATAAGGAGCTGACTCCAAGGTCAAAAAACTGGAGAGTGAGGTTGCGACTGTCCAGGAGAGTGGGTACAATGAAGGCTTGGAGTCAACATACGAAGATGATGAATGCCACATAGCCTATGTTCGACAGGGGGGTTTCAATAAAGGATAGGACCAGGCTTTGGTCATAGTTGGAGTTCCTATTGATTATTTCCTTTTCTCCCAACATGTGACAGGCCCAAATCCCATGGACGTTGAAGGGCCTTTGGATGACCAGCCTACCGTTCGAGCCAAGATAGATCCCATTGACCCAGCTTCCAGAGACCTTCCTATTGATCGAGTTAAGAGTGGCCTTGGTTCGATCGTGATTGCTCATGACCAAGCTGCCACAACTGCTGATAAAGAAAATGGGCCAACAACCTATGATCACGTGTAGATCTTCGTAGTTCGTTGGGGCTTATGCTTATTTTTTCTTCTTTTTGTTGGTTTAATGTTTGAACTCTCCGAAACATGTATTGGCGTATGCCTTATTTATGTTTAATGAAAATAAGAATCTCATTTCTTGCTGGCTTTGTCTCATTATTGATGCTTATCAAATCTACAGCTTATTTTGTTGATTGTAGCCTATTAATTTAGATGATTATATCCCTGCTACCTCCTGCCTAGGATAGATTCTTGGGCCAAACATCAGTTTGAAAGCTCATAGAGCCTTCGTAAGGATATTTAAATCTTTGTGATCAAGAAACGAGAAGTAAAAAAAGCAGACTAAGTTGGTCGCTAAGCTCAAAGATCAGTGTGAAGAGATGAAAGAGATTACGGCCTCAATTCAAGAGGAGATGGATGCCTTAAAAGTGAAGCTCCTGGATGCCACTGAAGTCAATCAGGTGGGGGAGTTACTTCAGATAGAGAATGATGATCTAAGGAGGGAAGTTTCCCGGCTAAAGGAGAACACCCCATTCGGGCCCCCTCTAGTGCTGCGAGGATATTTTTCATCGTCAACTGGTACAGATCGAGCCGAGAGTCAATATTTACAGAGGGAGATTATTGAGTTGAAGGGCGACGTCCAACGACCTTATGTAATTACTACTGTTCTTGAAAGAGGGGTGACAAGGATGAGGCATCCGTTTAAGATTGGACTTCGACAAACCTGGGTAGATGGTTACGATCAATGTTGGACTGATGCCCCGGCAAGACTGAAGGAAGCAGAGAACCTTGGTTTTTTCCCGAGGATGGCTTAGTTGCATTAGGTAGGTGACAACATCTAAGGAATCTAACCTGTGGTACAAGTACCAAATCGAGCGTCCATCTGACCATCACAATCCCTTTTCGAGGATCGATAAATGGATCCCAGTAGATGCTATGCCTACCTGGATTTTAGAGCATCACTTAGAAGATGGTGGAGAAGAGTCTGTCCCTCACCCAAATGATGGTCGGAGAGCGCGTGTTATAGACTACCTTGCTCGCCATCCCGGGCCATCATAACTTCTCATTTTTATTTTCTTTGGTCTTTGTTGTAAATGTAACTTCTCATTATGGCGAATGAAAAAGTGTTATTTACCAATATTCAATGTTTTGATCTCAAGACGATTAAACACGTGTTATTAATTTTCATACTTATTGAGCAAACCTTATTGGTCGGCCATTGTAAGTCTTTAAGTTTTATTATTTTTAGCTTCTTGGCTGACTAAATGATATTAAAACACGTTCCTTTGTGTTTTAAACATTCCCCCAGTCTAACATGCCTTAGCAATGTCATTCCATCTAATTTACCTTGTAGGTCATGTCATCACACTCTCTTAGGCCTAAGTAGGATGATGGCAAGAATTCACCTAGTAATTGGGTCATCCGCCCGATCAAGTTTTCTTTACAACCAATAAAGTTGGCAACCAACCAAAGTTGGTTTTATTTCCTAAGGATCCCCTGTAGGTCTTTTGTTATTGTCGGGGCAACTCATGAGGCCTCTTGTGTTTGTAACAAGGACCTGAGGGTAGTAGTAATTTGAATTGCTTATAATGACTAGTTATAACCACTTTATACCATATTCGACATGTGAGGTTTCCTGATTGAAAGCAAGTTAAACAACTTTCCATAATCCTAGGCATTTAGACATTAGCGAAAGAGTTATCAGGTGAAAAGGTTCACATTAATGAGATGTAACCAAGAAAAGTTAAGCAACCAATGCAAAATGCTAGAATGGAGGGGCCAAGCGGCCTTTATTCATTAAATATTATCTGATGCGCAACATAAGTTTGAAAATGAAAATTTTCTTAAACTAAATGTCCTAATAAAAGATATGGAAGATTTAAAAGTAAAACTTCTTGAGATTGGTTGCGTTCCATGCTCTTGGGATCTCCCTACCCTCCAGTATTTCCAATTAATATTCTCCTTAAAGGTCATCTCTGATTTATCTAAAGGGTCCTTCCCAGTTTGGTTCCAATTTATCGCTTGATGGTTTTAGAGAGTCCTCAGGACATCATCCCCTATTAAAAACCTCCTCGAATTAGCCTTCATGTTGTTTTGCTTGGCCAATTGCTATTGGTAGGAGGCTAACTTGATCAAGACCAGCTCTCTTCGCTCGTCTTCTAGGTTAAGTTTAATGCGTAATGCATCATCGTTAAGGCGTTGGTAGACCAGGGTGGTTGTCATAGTAGGGATACCTGCTTCTAGAGAGATGACAACTTTTATTTCATAGCCGAGAGCAAAGGGCGTTTCCCTAGTTGGTCTCCTGGGTGTGGTACGGTAAGCCCACAGGATATGAGGGAGATCATCTACCCAGGTAACCTTAGCTCTCTCTATTCATTTTCTCAATCCATCAAGTATGGTTTTGTTAGAGGCCTATGCCTGTCCATTGCTTTGTAGATACGCCACATGACTGAAGTGGTGCTTGATACCATGCTCATTACAAAATCCTTGACAGAATCCACTTTCAAATTATGTGTCGTTGTCGGTGATGATAGTCCTTGGTACCCCAAAGCTTTTTATAACGTTCTTCCAAATGAACCTGGTCATATTAGAATCTCGAATGTTTGTTAGTGGTTCTGACTCTATACGGTATGTAGTGGTCCCACTATATCTAATCTGTATATAGCGAAAGGCCATGGGCCGGTCAAGGATTTCAAGTAGCTAGCGGGCTTATGGACCATAGGAGAGTGCTTCTGACACTTTTTCACATTTACGAATGTAGGTACCTGCGTCCCTCTGCATATGAGGCCACCAGTATACTTCCTTGATCGCTTGAAAGAACAACAATCTCCTACCTGCGCGACTCCCATAAGTGCCTTCATGTAGCTCACTAAGTACTTGTTCGACATCTTGTGGGTGAACGCATTGGAGGTAGGGGCCTGTAAATGACTTATTATAAAGCTTCCTTTCAGGGGTGAGGTAAAAATGAGAAATCTTGACCCTAACCTGATGAGCTGAGGTCTTGTCGTCTAGACGTATATCGTTCCATAAATAATTGATGATGGGATCCATCTTGGGGGCCTTATCTATGAGGAGATCTTTCTCGTCTACGACTGGATAGTCGATACTTGGCTGCATGAGGAACTCTATTTCAATAGTTCTCCATAGGTTCGAGTTGATTGCTGAACTTAGGGCTGTTAAAGCATCAACGTGACTGTTCTGCCCTCAAAGGAGCTGCTGAATGTCTACTTTATCAAATCCGTCCCTAAGTCCTCTTATGATAGGGAGGTAAGTTGCCATCCTGTCATTTTTGGCATTAAAGTCTCTACTTACTTTCTTGGAGACCAGTTTGGAGTTTCCGAATACATGAAGGCGTTTTGCCCCCAGTATTTGGGCCTTGCGCGGGCCAATGATTAGCAGTTCCTACTCAACTTTATTATTGGAGGCTTTAAATGCCAATCTGATTCCATGCATGATCACAATGTCTTTTGAAGTGACAAGAACAAAGACTACTCCTGGCCTCTTAGAGTTAGAGTCCCCATTAATGTATAGGGTCTAGTCCTCAGACTGTGCTTCCTTATTTGTTGATTGCTCTATTTCTGATTGATTGGTTGGCTAATCGCCTGTAAATTCGATAATAAGATCTACTAAGACTTTCCCTTTCATCGTCTTCTTGGTTGGAAATGGATATAGAATCTCCCAAGCTCTACCAAACACTTGGAAGGTCGTCTTAAGAGATCATCTTTCCTCTGAACATCTTTGAGAGGGTAGAAGGCGATTACGGTTATTGAATGAGCTTCAAAGTAATGCTTCAATTTCCTCGAGGCAACTACTAGAGCATAGGCGAGCTTCTTTAGAGGCAGGTATCGTTGTTCAGCGTCCAGAAGTGTCTTACTGGCGTACTAAACCTGGTGCTATCCTCTATTCTTTTCACACACTAGGACGGAGCTTACTGCATGGTCTGATACTGTCAGGCAAAGGTACAATGGGTCTCCATTGCTTGGAATCACCAATAGGGGTGGATTGCTAAGGTAGGATTTGATTTCTTCCAAAGCTCGAGTACAATCGTCATTACATATGAGGCCTTTATCCTTCTTTAGAAGTTGAAAGAATGCTTGACAATGTTTCGAGGACTTGGAGATGAAACGATTGATTGCCGCAAGCATCTTGGTAAGATTTTGAACATCTCTCAACGTTTGGGGAGGCTGGACTCTGTGATAGTGTCGATCTGATCCGGATTGGCCTTCATTCCCCTTTCACTGACTGGATAGCCTAAAAACTTTTCTAACTCGACATCGAATGAACACTTACTCGCATTAAGCTTCATTCGATATTTCATGAGGATCACAAAGGTTATCGCTAAGTCTATAACGTGGTCAGCCTTATTCTTGCTTTTTACTAGCATATCGTCATTGTATACCTCAATCGTTTCTCCCATTTATTTGCTAAACATCCTGGTGACCAACCTTTGATAAGTTTCCCATGCGTTCTTAAGACCAAATAGCATAACCTTGTAACAGTATAACCCAATGGGAATTATGATGGAGGTTTTATCCTATTCGGACCCAAATAAAGGAATCTGATGATAACTAGTATAGCCATCTAGGAATCTCATCTTTTCATGTGTCGCTGTAGCGTCGACCAACTGATCTATTTTTGGGAGAAGGAAGTTGTCTTTGGGGCATGCCCTGTTGAGGTCGGTGAAATCGATACAAAACCTCCAGCTGCCATTGCTCTTTGGTACTACCACTGGGATGGATAAGCATTTAGGGAACTAAAGTTCCTTGATGGATCCTGCATCCAACAACTTCCCTACTTCATTTTTCACTACCTTGGCCTTTTCGGGGGCTGTTCGGTGAGCTGTTTAAGTGATCGGTCTGAAGGCTGGATCGACGTGCAAGCGATGGCATGCAACATTAGCATCAATCCCTGGTAATTCATATGGTTCCCAAGTAAAAACCTCCATATTTCTCTTGACAAATGAGATTAACTCTTTCTTCTATTGGTTGGCGAGAGTGGCTCCGATTAGAAATTTCCTTTCTGGAAAATTATTGTCAACTCTAACTTCTTCTAGTTTTTAATGACCCTGTTCATGGGGTGGACCCTGCTCTGCTTCACCCCTGATCGCTCGTATCGTAGTTTCTATTTGGAGGGTATAGCGCCCTCCTGGGCTTCCTATTGAGCAATCTTTACCTCCTTCTTTTCTTTCTTGAGGAGAATGGCTGCAATAAATGGTTATGTCCTGCTGGTCGTGGATTTCGACCAATCCCCCACTAGTAACGCACTTCAACTTTTCGTGGTAGGTGGATGGTATGACCTTTATGGCATAAAGCCCACCTCTTCGCAAAATGGAATGATATGGGGACTCAATGTCCACCACTAAAAACATAATTAGCTTTGAGATGTTTCCTGCCCTGACCGATAGGATTATCTTTCCCAGCAGCATCATGATCCTTCCTGGAAAGCTGACCAATGGAATAGTGGCCTCCTTGAGGTCGTCAATATTCAACTTTAGTTTATGCAATAATTCCAGGTACATCACTTCAGACGAACTTCCCTTGTATACGAGTAGCTTGTTGGCATCCCAACTGACTATCCTCAGTGTGATCAGTAACGCATAATGATGTGGGGTCCTCACCCCAACTAAATCTTATTCGGTGAATACATTATGCTTGGTGTATTCTATGTCCTCTGGTCATTGATGCTTTCCTGCGTGGGTTTTGGCGGGGTCAATTTGAAAAGCTTCCACCACGACAGTCACCTTTTTTTAGTTCCATACGAACGACATTCCCCTGGATTTTCTTGAGGTATGATGTCCTATGGATTACTGCAAACTCATGTCCAGTATCCTCATCAAGGATGTTATCTGAATTTTGGTCGCCATTGGCTACGACCTTGTCTTCTTTTTTCTCAATGAACTCATTGAGCTTCCCTGCTTGAGCTAACTCCTCCATGTGTGACTTCAGAGCTTTGTAATTTTTGGTTCGGTGATCGTCTTCCTTGTGGAATGCGCATCTCAGCGCATTATTCCATTTCATTGGGTCGCCACCCATTTTCATGGGCCATTTGATGAATGGTTCATCTTTGATCTTACTCAGAATCTTGTAAATGGGTTCCTTAAAGACTGTGTTAACAACTTGGAACGCCTTAGAGGGGTCAGCTTTGCTCCCATTCCTGGATCCATTCATGCCCCTGTTTTTATTTCCCTTCTTTTGGGTATCGCTCTTCTCTATTCCCTTTGTCAACTTTGCTCGACCATTGTCCCCTTCATTAGAGTGAACCACATCCTTCACCTTGGTGTGTTTCTCAATATGGGCCATACGGTTATCGATGGTGTTGGCTTCCTTTTTAGTGAGGGACTGGTGCAGTAAAGAGGTCGTTGTTAGGCCAATTTTGAAGGATGTTATGGTAACTTTCTCCGAGTAGTCCTCGATCTCATTGAAAACTTCCCAATACCTTTTGGCATAATCCCTAAGGTTCTCATGTGACTTCTTTTTCATCATAAGCAGTTCATTCATACGCTTGGTGTGGGAGTTGCTGGATATGAAGCGGCCAGTGAAGGCCTTTTCTAGAGATTCAAAGTTTCTGATCGACCTATGGGGCAGCGTCTCAAACCACTTTTGTGCTACATCATGTAGGATAGAAGAGAAAATTCGACACATTAATGCATCATTATGGCTCCATAAGGTAATTACTTGTCAATATTGCCAAATATGATCGATGCGCTCTATCTTTCCATCGTAAATCTTGAATCTGAGACTAGAGAACTTCTTGGGGGGATCATTTTCTTCGACCTCCCTAAAAAAGGAGATTTTATTTGAGTGTTGAGAGCCCTTCTGTCTAGCTCTTTGGTGGATCTAAATCCACAGTGGGCTGGATGTTGATCCATTTTCCCACGAACCAGAGTTCTGATCTCTTGGTTCTATCGATCGTTACTCTTGTGGCGTCTCTGGATGGACACCCTCTGATCGACTGTGCTTTAATCTGTCACGTTTAATTCTTTCATGGTTGCCCCTAGAGCTCCTCCCTCGGCTGCGAGTATTACTCACCTAAGGATTAAGAGTCCTACCACAGCGCTTCCTGGTTTTTCTTTCGAGTTCTCTCTCCACAATTTCTAGGCGTCTTTGGAGGTAAACATTTTCTTATTCCTGGAGGTGTGTAGCCTCCTCTTATTTGCGAAGATGGGTTTCGTAATCGTTTACTAACCTAGAGATCTACGTAGACCTAGGTGGTCCTTGGCTCTCCTCAAAAGGCTGCCTATCATGGCAAAACTTGGGGTTCGTATGCTAGCGAATATCAAACCTGACCCTAGGAAGAATTAGGTTCTCTTGCACATCACCAAATTGAGGAAGGTTGTTGTTATGGTGATACATCACGAGATTTCTGTCAATGAATATTCTCATACGAATAGAACTCGATTCCCAAAAATGATGCCAATTGTGAGTGCATAAAATATCACAATAAATAAATCCAAGAAAACAAACGTAAAGGCAAAAAGTAAAGATCACGCACACAACAACGATGTACGTGTTTCGGCAATGTGTCTACATCCATAGAGAGGTTACTATTTATTAAGTGTCTCTCAAAATCTCCCAATCTCTTTGCCCCGGGTCAGGGTTTACATTTATAGGTAAATCATCATAAAGTTTGAGTTGTTTAGGGAACTCAAAATAACACATGGATAAGCCAAGGAATACCTGAATATCTCCTTCAAGATTATTGGTACTTGATTTGACTATATCTGTAAGTGTTCTCTTATATCTAAAATACTTTGAGCATAATCAAATTCATAATTTGGGTCGATCAGTGTGTTAATCCATCTGGGATGGTCGGGTACTTTCACGGATTGTATTAAATGGGTTCCCATAAAAACTATGAGAATTGAAGAGAAACATCGAATGCAAATATGTAAGGACACAAATTTCCAATTGAGTCCTTTGTAGTTTTGGCTCAATTCCGAACAAAAACATTTGAGTCATAGGATAGAGTTATTGTCCATACTTTAAGCCTATGACACACTAAAGTTGAAGTCGTAGCGGCCAAGATATTAAAGCTTCATTAAATGCCGAGTTTAATATGCCTCGTTTCTACGTCAACAACACAGGTTCCGTTGCTCCTAAGGTATGAATGCATTTTGAATATATATATATATATATATATATATAGGAGCTTGGAACATGTTTTGTATGGGTGTATTTTGTTTAAACTGTTGTTGTATTTCAGAAAGTTTCATTAAAACTTTAAAATAAAGTTTCTGGGCTAAAAATAGAATTTTCAGCTTTCTGGTTTTTCTTTCGATATTGTCGTTCGAATGAGTTTGTGGTTCAAACGAGAATGTCGTTCAAACGAGGTTTGCAAAGACTTTCCACTGAAACTTCGTTAGAAGTATCGTTCGAACGAGACTTCGTTCGAACAAAAATCTTGTTCGAATGAGATTTGGCGGGAAAAGTTTTTGGGCAGTTTTTGACAGTTTTTCCCACTTTCCCACTTTCTTTCCCCACTAACTTTTTGACTGATTTAACTAGTGCGGGAACAACATTTTTGTTAAGACTTTTTCATAACCTTTTCTTCACTTAGAGTGTTTTGATAGTAAATTCTTTCCAAGAAAAAGTCCCCTTGAATTTTTGTTAACATGTTTTAATCCTTAGAACAAAATCAAGGTTTACACACCCATAGTTTGTCTATCCAAGTTTCAATATATATATACATCATTGCTTGGAGTGTTTGGGACCGGGTCTTCTCTATCGCATTAAAGAGATTGTTTGGGTTGGCTTCTATATCCCACAAAGAAGAAGTTTGTTTTGCTGCGGCATTCTCACATGGTGAAAGGCACCATGTGTGGTTGACGGTGTACCTATGTTTCATTGGTGATTCTAATATTTCGGTGGAGCTCCGGGGTTGTTGACTAGGCGGAGGTGTTTACAAGAATACACGTCAAGGCTTGAAAGGGGTCGATTCGAGGAAGTAAGTCATCCGTCTTGCAATTGTAAAACCATACTTAGTGGACTTAAGGCTAGGGCCGTCCGAGATTTTTTCCCGTTGTGAGTTTTTCCTCGTACATCGCGGCGTAGTGATTCATTGTTTATTTTATCTTTCGCAAAATTCACCTAGAATGCATGCTTAGGTAAAAAGATAAAAATTGGTTTAAAATCACTACTTATGTTTAATTTGGTGCTACATAATAATTTGGGTAATGCTTATGTTAATTTAATTCAAGTCCTCACTTGATGTGATAAAATTGATTTGGCCTAATTTGGTAATATTAAAAATATGACTTAGGATAATTATTAGGACTTGGGTTGAATTAATTATGTTTATGTGAAATTAAAATTTGTTGTGTGTTTCATCTTATTTCACTTTGTTTAATTTTAATTTGAGAAGTAAATTAAAATTTGTTAATTTGTTTAATTGAACCATCATCTTTCGCTTCCGCGTCTTTATAACAAGGAAATTGAAATTATCTTTTTGTGAAGTAAAGATTTTGATTTAAAAATTGGGGGCCTCGTGTTCCAACAAGTGGTATCAGAGCGAGAGCGCTAATTTATCGCGTCAAAGATCCGTTTTTCAGCTTTTACAATTTTTATGCTCCTTGCATTTTTAGGTGGTTCAATTTTTACTCACTCTCAATTTTTTTTGTATCTCTCGATGGGACGCCTTAATGATAATTTGTCCATTTCTAATGATAATGAAGTTTTTGCTATTCGAGAGGAATTTAATGAGCTTAATACGTGTAATGAAAAATTAAGAGAATTAAATTTGAGATTTGCAAAAAAAATTAAATTTCTTGAAAATGAAAGTTCTTGTTTTAAAACTAAAGTTGAGTTTCTGCAAAACTCCCTAACTCAAAAGATATTTTTCGTGAAAAGCTGATGGACATAAATCAAAATTTTAAAATTTTAGAAAAGTCCAAGAGAGAGAGTGATTGTCAAGAAAAGACTCTTAGGGACAAGTTTGCTCACATTGAGGGAGAGCGTGATAACCTTCTAGGAGTTATAAAAAATTTAAAGAAGGATTCCCGTAAAATTGAGGAGTCTAATTTATTACTTGAGTCCGAAATTTTATAAATGAAAAATGATTTACAAGACTCGAGTAGTTGTAGTAATGGTTCTAGGACATCTTGTTCAAATGCTTCTGTTGCTAAAGCTAAGACCATTGTTTGTTTTAGAGGGTCGACTTTATCCAAGGACTTTAGAAAAGGTCACACCGTAGGTATCAGTCCTCGTGTTTTCACATGCTTGCATTGTGGTAGGAAAGATCACCTTAGGTCATTTTGTTTTGATCTTAAAAGAAGTCCTAGGAAGTCTATGTCTAGCATTTCATTAATTTTCTAATCCCATCATTTTAATATACATCTATATGGGTTCGGAAATCATTCTTAGATGCGCTAGATATTAGATTTGTTGATTCTCATTTGCTTTCACATGAAATCTCCCTTGCAAAATCTAAAGGTTGAATGTGTTAGTTTGGTTTGCATACTCTAGCTTTTTGTGCTTCATATTATATATCATTACTAGGTGTATGCGTGTTTAATCATTTTCTAGTCATTGCTTTATTTCATATCTTATGCCAGAAATCATGACTTATTTGTATTTTGTATTATATTTCTTTCATTTGTGTTTGCATTAAATGAAAAATACAAAAAGATTTTTGTTTATCATTTGGGCTTTTATCTCTTAGTAATTTAAGCTTAATGAAAATTTCAAATGATTTTTGTTTGTCTTTTGAGTATATATTTTTATTTTTGGTTAAAAATTTCAAAAACTCAAAAAGATTTTATTTTGTGTGTATTTTGGTTTTACATACATTTTGTGGCATATGTTTGTGTTTGAATCCTCATTTCGCTTCCGAGTGACTAGAACTTTTGGTTAGAATTTTAATCCTTAAAATGTTCTTTATCATGCTTATATGGAGTAGCTTAAGTTTAACTTGCTTAATGGATTCACTTTTATATGCCTTTACACACATGCACGAGGTTTTTGAACCTTAACGTCACATGTTATATTTGAGCTTTGTGAGATGTTCTTCTACCAATCCTGTCATCTATATATTTGTAACCTAGGAGGACTAGTGCATGTCAAAATCTATTACACGTGAGATTTGTGTGATATAAAAAATTAATATATATAATTGTGCACGGGGAAGGGCTCTGAAAGGATTTATTATCCTTTGCGAATAGTAAGCCACCGTTTGTATGGACCTAAAAGAAATACGTGGTCCAAAGGCCTAAAAGAAAATATGGAATTAAAAAGAAAAATAATTGCCAATGCCTATGTTTAATTGATATATTCATTCAAAAGAATAATATATATGCTTATTGAGGGAGTTTGGATGGTATATCAACGGTTTGCACAATGTCCGTTTATCCTAGTTGCGCTTTCAATGTCATGACTCTATTGGTGTGTGGAATCATCAACATGCTAGGCTTGTATGCATTGTGTTTGTTTGTTCACTAGTTCACTTTATCCTGTCACATAAAGGCTAAATTCTAGTTGATAAAGTTTTGCATCAAATGCGAACTATGTGAACACGTTTAAGTGATTGGGTTTTAATTCATTGGTATCTTGTTCACACCCCAACACTTTCATTTCCATATGACACATTTATGCTATAAGAGTGTGGAAAATCTTATGTTATTTAGTTTTGTGCATTTTGGTGGTTATATCTATATGTGTGTACTTATGCTTAGCTTGTATCTATTGTGTATACATATATTTGATATTTTTTTTAAGTCTTTGCCATGTTTAGTTCGTCCATTTATGCTTCAATTCATAATTGGTACCTTGTTTGTTGCGTAGTTTGTTTGATATCACATGCTTAGAATCTTATTTGTCAATTTGGTATCATTTGTTTTCGCATCATAGTTGGTATTCATTTGTATGGATTAGTTATGATTTTCTTGCCTATGTGCTTTAATTTTATCATCACTTTATGCACTAATTCAGGTTTAGCTTGTTATCCCATTCTATTTATCCCTTGTTTAGTTTAAGGGGTGTATTTGCTTTAATTGGAGAAGATAAGTTAATGTTTTGATTCTTTAGCCTTTGTCTATTCCTGAACAAAAAGGGAGAGAATGATAGTGGGAGAAATGGTATCTAATCCTATTGTAATCATATCTTAGTTTAGGGAGATTTATATTACTGGGAGACGTCTTTCTAAGTAGATCATAGTTGATAAAGGGGAGAATTAATTTAAGGGGAGTAATTATTTTAATTGCATTTAATATTTTGATATTCCCTATGCGTTTGATAGTTTGCTTAAGTGTGCAGGAATTCTTCTTAACTGCAACATTCATCATCGGGCAAAGATATTGATCCTTGGGTTGTTTGAGTCAAGCATTGTATTTTTATTTTGGGTCGGAATTTTTTATTATTATAGTAGAGCTTGACGGCCCTTTAGGATCTTTGTTGGTTTTTGTCCCGGAATAGCCAAAGGGGGAGATTTGTAGGGACACAAATTTCCAATTGAGTCTTTTGTAGTTTTGGCTCCATTCTGGACAAAAACGTTTGAGTCATAGGATAGAGTTATTGTCCATCCTTCAAGCCTATGACATGCTAAAGTTGAAGACGTATCGGCTAAGATATTAAAGCTTCATCAAATGTCGAGTTTAATGTGCCTTGTTTCTACGTCAACAACATTGGTTCCATTTCTCCTAAGGCATGAATGAATTTTGAATATATATATAGGATCTTGGAACAATATTTATATCGGTGTATTTCCTTTAAACCGTTGTTGTATGTCAGAAAGTTTCATTAAAACTTTAAAATAAAGTTTCTCGGCTAAAAATTAAATTTTCAGCTTTCTTTATTTTCGTTCGATATTGTCGTTCGAACGAGAATGTCGTTCGAACGAGAATGTCGTTCGAACGAGGTTTGCAATGACCTGCCACTGGAACTTCATTAGAAGTATCGTTCAAATGAGACTTCGTTCGAACGAGATTTGGCGGGAACAATTTTTTTGGGTAGTTTTTGACAGTTTTTTCCACTCTCCCACTTTCTTTCCCCACTGACTTTTTGACAGATTTAACTAGTGCGGGAACAACATTTTTGTTAAGACTTTTTCATAACCTTTTCTTCACTTAGAGTGTTTTGAGAGTAAATTCTTTCCAAGAAAAAGTCCCCTTGAATTTTTGTTAACATGTTTTAATCCTTAGAACAAAATCAAGGTTTACACACCCATAGTTTGTTTATCCAAGTTTCAATATATATATACATCATTGCTTGGAGTGTTTGGCATCGGGTCTTCTCTAACGCATTGAATAGATTGTTTGGGTTTGCTTCTACATCCCATAAAGAAGAAGTTTGTTTTTCGGCGGCATTCTCACATGGTGAAAGGTACCATGTGTGGTTGACAGTGTACCTACATCTCATTGGTGATTCCAAGATTTCGATGGAGCTCCGGGGTTGTCGACTAGGCGGAGGTGTTTACAAGAAGACGCGTCAAGGCTTGAAAGGGGTCAACTCAAGGAAGTAAGTCATCCGTCTTGTAATTGTAAAATCATACTTAGTGGACTTAAGGCTAGGGCCGTCCAAGGTTTTTTCCCATTGTGTGTTTTTCCTCGTACATCGCAGGCGTAGTGATTCATTGTTTATTTTATCTTTCGCAAAATTCACCTAGAACGCATGCTTAGGTAAAAAGATAAAAATTGGTTTAAAATCACTACTTATGTTTAATTTTGTGCTACATAATAATTTGGGTAATGCTTATGTTAATTTAATTCAAGTCCTGACTTGATGTGATAAAATTGATTTGGCCTAATTTGGTAATATTGAAAATATGACTTAGGATAATTATTAGGACTTGGGTTGAATTAATTATGTTTAAGTGAAATTAAAATTTGTTGTGTGTTTCATCTTATTTCACTTTGTTTAATTTTAATTTGAGAAGTAAATTAAAATTTGTTAATTTGTTTAATTGAACCATCATCTTTCGCTTCCGCATCTTTATAACAAGGAAATTGAAATTATCTTTTTGTGAAGTAAAGATTTTGATTTAAAAATTGGGGGCCTCGTGTTCCAAGAAATAAATTGAAAATGGTAATAGGTGAACCTAGTTGAAGATTAAAAAAATAATCACCGCAAAAATAAATTTCGTCCTAAAGGTAAATTTTTTAAGCACAACAAAATTCACAAAAATAACCAACAAACCTATAACGGTAATCAAAACAACAATAAACCCTATAATCCCAAAGGAAAAGGAAATCAATCATACTATGTTTGTGGGAGGACCAATCATAAAGCGAAAGATTGCCATTTCAAGAAAACTAAGGCATACAAGACCAAGACTTATGTAGATCAAAGTGGTTCATCTAACAAAGGTCCAAGAGGTCAAAAGGACCAAATTAATGTGCTAGTGGATCAAGATAACTCAAATGAAGTGTCATTTATGTATAATACCTCAATTATTAACTATACTTATTTAAATAAAGATTGGTGGTTAAATTCAGGTGCTAATGCACATGTATGTTTTGATCATGCTTTTTTTTTTAAATTATCAGAACACAAGTGGAGGAAGTGTAACTCTTGGAAATGACTCATTCTCATGTATTTTGGGCATTGGAGATATAGATTTAATTATGACATCGGGGAATACTTTGACTCTTAAAGATTGCGACATTTTCCCGAAGTTAGAAGAAATTTAGTTAGTGGTTCTCATTTACTACAACAACGATATAAATTTGTCATGGAGTCTAACATAGTTGTTCTTACTAGGAATAATTTATTTGTGGGTGTGGGGGGGGGGGTGTCCCCCTCCACATGGATGATGAACTTAACCAAAAGAATTGATTGTTCACAAAAAAACACGTTGAACAATCTCACTTCGAAGATTCTCCATGAATATAGCTTGCAGCGTTCTAAGTCGAAGGGCCTCCAACGGACCTAGCTCGAAGGACCCAGCTCGAAGAACAAAGGTCACCCGGATGACAGTAGTTTGTAATAAGAAACAGAATGTTGTATTATGTAATTTGTCTTATGAATGTATATGTTGAGTGAGGGCATTTGGTACCCACGAGGGACCATGCCCGGTAGGGTATGGGAGAGATTTCATGCTCTATCAAGCAATCTTCTCTTGGGAACTTTGCAGGGACATGGTTTGGAGGATTGAGAACAAGGCAATGTTGAGAATTATTATAACACCCTCTTGGCACACTTGGACAAAACTTCACCTAGGACGAATGTCACTCGATCCCACTCATTCCTTACCTACTCGAGTTATTCGATCTCCCTCAATACTTGCCCCCTCCAAGTCACCTCATTGAGGTACCTCGGGTGCTAGCCCATCTGTCTGATGTGACTAGATACAAAAAGATAGCCACTATTTGAAGGACTTCCTGACGTCATGACGCCTGACATTTAGGAACTCAAGAATACAACACTCAAGTGCCTTTATGCTTAGGATGGAAGGTCTAGTTCACAAAATATGACAGTATAGCCATCTTAGAGTAAGCCTCAAGCTGACAAGTCATATCTTTCATTAATGACTTCAATACTTCCAACCAATATGATGTTTTCTTGCCAAAACCAATAGATCCCATGCATTAAATGTAGTATCTCATGCATTTAATACACCGGGCTAAGGGGATCGGGGGCATGCTGTCTTAAGCAACCTCTCCCTCCATATAAATAAGACAAAATGAACAAATAAAGGAGAGAAGATCCAGAACCTGGAATTGATGCCCAAATTCCCTCACACCCGAGAGCCCTCGAGAAGAGCATTAACTCCCATACACATTCAATGCACCCATCATTGGGCATTAACTGAGCTTGAAGTTCCTGCCTTGTCCTTATTGTGCCTAGAGTGCTTATTCTTTCTTTCTTCGAACATGCTACTTGCTGGTCCCATCTATTTCTTGTACGTGCCTTATTCTGCCCATGTCAATATGTTCTTCAATGCAACTTTGAATATTAAATCTCTCTGTCTCTGATTAACCTGTGGCTCTGACCTATACTGCATATATAGCGGTGTTACTCCCTATCTTGATAAGGGATGAAAAACCCATATCTTACATTTGGTGACTCCACTAGGTAGGTATTCTCTTTTGAAAATATGCCAGAGGATAACACCATTAGAAACATTGATTTCGACGCCATACAGCGTGAAGAAGAGGCAAACAATGCCGCATTGCCTGAAGCGAGGAGAATGATAAGGACTGAGCTTAGCGCACCTGGCATTAGTATCACGAAGACGATGACCACGCAAGGAGGAATAGGACAGACATATATGTATAGGCTGATGGGACTATTCGTAGAGTTCATTAAGACTCCGACAACCCAGGCAATGGTTGGAGACCCTACGGGGGTGAGTTCCTTTACCACACCGCCAGCCAATATACCAACTCTAACTATTACTGGAGGGGTTACGATGCCTGCCTCCGTTAATACCTTGCCCTTGGTCCTACCTGTGATAATGGAACCGACGTTGTAAAATGGGGAAGTAACTCCAGCTGCTCCAGCTATTGCGGTAAGTTAAGGAGTAGGCGCGCCAGCCTCAACGACAGCAATGATTGCATTAGTTAGCCCCTTACCAGCCAGCTTAGAAGACATGAAGAAAGAGTTGTTAAATTTCATAGCTGTGTCAAAGGGTGAGAACTCCTCCATATACGATGACTTTCGTACTCCTTACCCAGAGGAATATAATAATGAACCCTACCCAGTGGGTTTTACTCCCCTAATCTTCGAAAAGTACACAAAGAAAGGTGTGAATCCCAAAGAACATGTGAAGAGGTTCATTGAGAATCTGGGGGCCCATTGTAATGACAAAAAGTTAAGGCTAACGGAATTCTCGAAATCCCTGACAGAGAAAGCCTACACGTGGTATTCTCACCTAGCCCCAGGATGTGTAAGTTTTTGGGAGGAATTACATATTTTATTTGTGTAAAAAAATTTCTTGATTGAGGATGAGTTCACACTCACCCAGCTCGCGCGTGAGAAGTAGAAGCCAAGAGAGGATTTTATGGCCTATATTCGAAGGTTTGACGAGCTCTCCCTAGATGTGAGAGAGGAGACGTGAGAGGACAATCTTTTACAAGTATGTGCAGAAGGCCTGCTGCCCGAATACATATGTCACCTGATTAATGAGCCAGAAAAGGTACGTTTGGAGCCTTTTTTAAGGCAATAAGGAATATCGCATTAGTGGTGAAACCCATAGTACCACCTCCCTCTTTGCTTAGTTTGCTTATGAGGCCAACAGTTACCTCGGAAAGGGGAATACCCTCGAGGATCAACTACGCAGATGATGGGGGTAGTGAAGGAGGTCATGGCGGTCGAGGAGGCAGAAAGGGTAGAAATAACAAGAGAAGATTTGAAGACGATACTCCTGCGGTACCTTGCATGGTGGAGAAAGATTTGAAACTATACCATATCATGGTCCGTGATAAAGTTTATAGGTCGATTAATGTCTACACCGCACCGCTCACCCAAGAAGACAGAGAGAAACCCCATTACTGCGCTCTCCATAACAAGGTAAATCATCCTACTAAGGGTGTTTTTCATTAAGAAGGTTGACTAGTCACCATGTGAAGAATGGAAGTATTGAGTTACCACAGACCAATGTAAATAACAACCCTTTACCACTTCATGGAGCCCATATGGCTAGTGCCTTCGATGAGGATGCGAAGAGGTCAATAATGGATCAGTGGCTCGGAGGGAATGACTTCGAGGGCACTCAGGGTAGTGGATTCTAGGATTATCTTGAAGAATTCACTTTAGAGTTGGCTTGCATGCATTTAGATGATGAGATGGAAGACGGAGAGGACCAAGAAGGAGAAGTGTTCGATGCTATTGAGATGCTCAGCGGGCAGATGGGGGCCAGTTCTCTATGAGTGGTCAATATAGTGATAGCATATGATGAGGCTTCATATAGAGACCAGGAAGAAGTTTATGAGCTCGAGGATGATCGCACAGATCCATAGATTGAGTGTGTAGGCATGGCTCACTCGCTAAAGTTTGGTTGGTTCTTTGACCAAGTTAGCCTTCCGGAAGATTCTCAGTTGGAAGTTACGAGGGCCATTCTAGAGATTGCAAAGAAAAATATGGACCCACAGTTGAAATGGAAGGGGCCTATGGCTAAATTGGTGAGTAGATAACTCTCAGAAGTCACATTCTCATCGAAGGATAGGATGATCAGGTATCCACACAATAAACATTTGTATGTTACTACATCGGTCAACGACTGTGTTTTCTCACGAGTATTATTGGATGGAGGGGCATCCATCAACATAATGCATGTAAAATATTTCGATGCCACCGGGCTGTCGGAGACATGAATAGTGCCCCATTCGTTGGCAATATCGAGCTAAAACAATCAGTCCTCTAAATCAGTGGGCTACATAAATGTGGGCATTACGATGGGGAACATCACTTCCCATATTAAATTCCACATCATGAATTGTGAGTCATCGTATCAGTTGTTGGTAGGTAGGGTACGGATGCACAGCCATGGGTTGGTACCCTCCACCTATCACCAATGTGATAAGGCAAACATAAAGGGTAAGGAGGTGGTGATATGAGCCAGTAAGAAACCTTTTGCAAAGGAAGAGGCCCATATGGTGGACATAACTTTCTATACCGATCTGGTGGAAGAAGATATAATGGTGACAAGATATACAGGGGGGATAAGGATCCCATCAAATTGAGAGAGGGTTGGGGCACCTGCTCGAACAATTGTCACTTATGAAGAAGAACGTGAGATCTAGGGGTAGTAAGGCCCCCCAGCCTGTCAAGACAGCTTCCTGATCGGATGACCCCAAGAATTGATCCCATTGAACACAAAATGCAGACACAGATATTCTTAGTAGGCGAACGGTGAAAGAGGTGGACGAGAATCGTAGAAAGGGACCATTCCAAAGATACGCGGATCGGCTGTGCAAGTGGGTGGTTTTGCCTAACAGTAGAATTATTTATAAATTATAAAGGTGTGAGCGGGCAGTGAAGAGAATGGACGATGAAGCTGACCTAGTGTATGAATGCTTCCTGGTGGATAACTAGGGGCAATGCCTAGTAATCGATAATTCTGGGATTTAGGAGTTTGTAGAGGAAGTGGAGGAAGAGCCGGAATGTATGAAAGATGGCCCTAGGCCACAGATCTAGGAATTGGAAAAGATCGATTTGGCAAGGGAAGGTGGGGATCCGAACCTCATATTTATTTTGAAGGACTTGGAAGGAGACACTCAAGAGGGTTTAATCAAACTTCTGGTTGAGTTAAAAGATGTCTTCGCATGGAAAGTACACTGAGATGCCGGGGGGTGACATGGAGGTAAGTTACCACAGACTGTATGACTTGCCCTCAGCAATCCCAGTGAAACAAGCCACTCGAACATAAAAAGCAGAGTTAGATTTGAAGATCAAGGAAGAGGTGCACAAGCTGCTCACGATGGGGTTTATAGTGCCGATACAACACCCGATATGGTTGACCAGTATTGTACCTATGGGAAAGAAAGACAAAAGCCAAATCAGGATATGTGTAGATTTCAGAGATCTTAATCGAGCGTGCCCGAAGGATGAATTCCCACTACCCTCCATTTATAGTTTGATCGACGCAACAGTGGCCCATAAGATGTACAGCTTCATGGACGGGTATGTGGGCTATAATCAGATAAAGATGGATCCATCTGACGCAGAGAAGACTTCCTTTCGAACACCCCTGGGTAATTTCATGTACACGGTCATGCCCTTTGGATTAAAGAACTCAGGAGACACCTACCAGAGGACGGTGATGGCCATATTCCATGACCTTTTCCACAAGACTGTGGAATTTTATGTTGACGACTTGGTGATTAAGTCCAAGAAGGAAGAATCCCACCTAGACGACTTGAGGAGGGTATTCACTCGCTGCAGGAAGTATAAGTTAAAGATGAACCCTCTCAAATGCACCTCCGGAGTAACGAGCGAGAAATTCCTTGGTCTATGGTAGACCACTAGGGGGAACAAATATACTTGGATAAACGACGAGCCATCCTTGATATGCCAAGACCAAAATCAACGAAAGAGCTAAAGAGTTTCCTTGGTAAGGTGTCATACTTGAGGCAGTTTATCTCGGGGCTGGCTTAGGTTACGCATTCCTTAATGGAGCTGCTGAGAAAGGGCGTGAAGTTTGCATGGGAAATAATGCATTAAGAAGCCATAGACAAGCTGAAGGCACTCTTACTTCTCCTCAGATGATGACTCCCCTAAAGGCAGGTACCCCTTTACGATTATATCTCACATCAAAAGAACGGTCTATTGGGGCTTTGTTGGCCCAAGAGAGCGAAGGAATTGAAAAACCTATTTATTATCTAAGTAGAATTATACATGGGCCCGAAGCCAGATACACTAGTGTTAACTTGCTTTTTGTGTGTGTCGTCGTTGTTTAAAGCCAAGACAATCAAAACCTTAATTTACCTACAAAATATAACAAACTAAAGTGTAGAGGTAAGTAAGGGTATTAATCCACATCAAGGGGGTAAGCTAGAGACAAATTCTAATGTAGTTCACTTTTTATTTTATTTTTGTGCTTTTTCACTTTTCTACTTTTTTTATATTTTTCAAATATTAAAACATTTGGGTGGGGTGATGAATTAGACTAAACTAAACTAAATGTCATATGATACCAACTAACTAGAAAGTTACTAAATTGAAAAATAAAGTCTAAACTAAAATAAGAGATAGAGTGAGGTAAATAAATGTGAGAACAATCAAGGAGTGGGATTACACCACAAATTTTAGCTATTCTAACAAATTAATTTAATTAATTAAATTCTCCCAAATTAATATCAACATTACAAATCAACTCTCGTTGCAAATGTAATCTTAATAGTCACCTTTTAGAAAATTAAGTTTAACACCCTATAACTCTAGAAAAATAGATCTACACTACTTCTAATTAATCACCCGCTAGGATCGATCAATTAAAACGTATGTAAATCTTAGAAAATAAATTAGAGTTGAAATTCAAGTTATAATACCCCACTTAAGAAACCCCTATCTCTAGTTCGGATCTAAAATGAGTATTATAACTAGAATTTCGATTTTCTCTCGAGGCGTAAATTTAAGAGTGAGGGATCAAAATTAACATTCAAAGGGAATTTTCAAGTAATCAAACTAATTAAACTAAAATAACATCAAATAAGGGTTTCCCCCCACCCCTTGAAAGGGGATTTAGCCTAACATGATATTAAACATGATGAACAAATAATCAAGGCTACTAAAATAAAATATAAGGGAATAGAACAAGCAAACCAAATGTCTTTGAGAAAGTTGAACTCTAATCTTCCAATTTGAATCATACAATCCCTCTAATTGAGCATCCAAGTGATTTGAAATTAAATATCCACTCAATTAACTCTCTTGCAAAATTTAACCTCACAAATATCTAACAAAAATAAAAATAATAAAACTATTTACAAATATTTCTACCTAATTTATTCTAACCTCTCTCTCTACTTTTCTCTAGAATTTTCTCTCTCTTTGATGATCTTTTTTTTCCTCCTAAAATGAGGTCTTGAGTATTCTTTTATAGTATATGCATGGCACACATGGGGCTAAGGGGTAGTTTTAGGAAGGTTTAATGTGCATGGAAATGGGGTGTGAGGTCATGTGGGTGAGGGGATTGGAACAAATTTGATTTAGTTAAAAGGGGTATAATGGGAAGTTGGGTTAAATAGGTAGTTGGGGGTATTTGGGTAAAAGGGGTTAAAGGGGTTTTTATTTGGCACATGGATTTTAATGAGTTCATTGTTTGGATTATTGGTTTTGGAAATTGGCAGGTGAAGATCGTGGCTTAGACTTTGGGTTGTAAAGAGGGAAATGGGCTTTGGGATGAGATGGGTCAGGGGGTTCTTGGTTTGAAGTGGATTAGGATTGTAGAGTTATCGGGTTGAAAGAGCAAGGGCGGCTCGGTTTTGTGTGGGTCTAAGGAAGACGGTCACCGGTGGTAGGGGCGGGACGTTGCCGGAGCTGGGTTGACGTAGGTCGGCGGTAGGGATGTCGTTGGCGTCGCCGGACAAGGTAGAGGGGTTGGCAGCTAGCAGGGGATAGGGTCGCTACCGGCGTCGGGTTGACGCGGGAGGGGGGCTGGCATTGCCGCCGGTTTTGGTCCGTCGGGAGTTCGGTTTTGAACTCGGGTAGGTCTGGGTTCGTGGTGGTGAGGATTTCGGGTTTGGGGAGTTGGTGTTGGGGGTTGTGGAGAGAGAAAGAGGTGGGTTAGCTTTTGTGGAGGTTTTGGGTTATGGAGGTGAGGAGAGAGAAAGAGGTGGGAGGTTGAAGATAGGTTGGGAAGGATTGTTTGTGTGAGGTGTAGGGTAAGGTGGGTGAGGGTGGGGAGTAGTTTTAGGTGTAGGATAGGGTGTTGGGTATTAAGGTGTGAGTGTGTGTGTTTAAATTGTGACCCTTAAATAAAATAACACAACTAAAATTAATAACACTAAAAGTAAGAAATAAAATCTAACTAAAAATAAAACAAACTAAAAACAAATAAAAATATTAAAACTAAAAAAAATAAAAACCTAAGCTTATATAAACTAAAATAAAACAAAAGAAATAAAGACTTAAAATCTAAATGAAAACTAAAGTCCTAAAAAAATATAAAATCTAATAAACTAAAAATAAACTCATAAAAACTAATCCTAGTAAAATTAAAAACTTATAAAAATCAAAATAAAATAAAATTATAAAAATAAAATAGAAAATAGAAAAATAGAAAACAAAACCTAGAAAATACTAAATAAATAAAAAATAAATACTAAAAATAAAAATGACTCAAACTAAAAATATAAAAAAATATAAAAAGACACAAACTAAACACACACATGCTTGGGGTGATGCTTTGGGCTAGGTTTAGGCTCGAGCTTTTGGTTACGTGAGAGGGAATTAGCTCCATTCAACGCGCATTTGCCTCGATATATAGCTTTTGACACCGCAAATGGATGTTTGACCTACAAGATAAACAATAAAGCGCATAAGACCCATATTGTCGAGAATTAGCAACTAAAGTACGTCTATTCGGGGTATAAAATCTACAGTTTTGGGTGCTTATAACACCACCCCAAACAGAGCGTTGCTAGTCCTCAAGCAATAAGATAAAGAGAAAAAGAAGGATAAGTAACCAAAAGTGTACCACTTTCGCGGGCACTTGTGATTGCACTTAGCATGTGCAACAAGCCTTTAAACCTATAGGTTTCCCTACATGACGAGTTGTGTCTCGTGAGGGTTTGTAGGGAATATACCCACAAAATTCTTTATTTGCAAAAACATTTATTGAAAGGCAGTCAATCTCTTATTAGACATAGAATAATCCCACAACCCATCACATGAGAAATAATTTGAGAAATACAAGCTAGAAGCGTAAAAAGTTTAGCTATGTGAATACTCAATGCACATCATTCCTAGAACTCAACGTGTGTAGTGTGAATCAGTCAAAACGGGTCAAGTATCACAAGAGTAATTCCTAGATTGCCTTTTCGAAATCAATGCTTCAACTTCAAATCTCACTGGATATCTCTCTCTCAAATGAACTCTCGAGATTTGGGTTAGTATATTGCTCTTGTGTGTGAGGAGGTGAGTAAATGTAAGCAAGTTCAAACGTCTCACACACACATAAGAAAGAACGAACAATTTAAGAAAGAAAATGATCTTATGAAAGGAATGTTAATCACTATAGTGAGAACATCGAGTTATTCACCACGTTGACTTTCATTTGCCCGAACACCTAGGGGAACATGGATGATTATGGGTGAGGGGGAATGAGATGGAAAACATATGATGATATGAGGTAGGATGATGATGTATGGATGGATATGTGAGAAGAGTGTTCTATACATGAAGAACCAATGTCTTTATTACATAAGAACTAATTACAACTCTCTTTCTTTTCTTTTCTCTCTTTTTTTTATTTTTCTTTTCTTTTTCTCTATGTTCATTTTTCTTTTTCTTTTTTTGCTATTTTTCAATATATATTTTTTTTTTCTCTTTTCGAACCAACAATGAAGACATTTACATCTGAAATCACACTGTTTTTCTCAATATGAGGGATGATGTGTGAATGTGGTGGGGTATGTATATGGATGTGGAGAATATGGAAGGGTAATGGGCGAGTGAATGGAAATGTGATATGGACAAGCATGGGAGTGTGATGAGTGAAGTGTATGGGTAAAAATCTAGTGATCGGGACAAACTTCAAGACACGTGTTTCTTACAACTCAAAAAAATATCATTCTAATTGATTAAGCCAAAAATTAAGTGAAGAATAATGAGATCATACAACAATTTAATGCGGAGCCAAACGAAGTTGAATCCACTTGTGACTCGGAGATTGCGTAAGACACTCTGAAAGGGTGAAAGGCACGAATCTCACAAGCTAAAGTCTCTACTAGTGATCCTTAAGGTTCTCTTTAGAATTATAGTACTCTTCAACTCTAAACCGTAGTGACATGATAAGTGTGAAAATTTTATTGAGTCTAAGAATTCATGGTGCAACATGCCTTGTTACGTATTACATAGTCTATTTAGAAAAAACATTCTCTAGCTTGACTCCTAGACTTAGAACGATGGATGATTGAAAATTCATATCAATGAGTGAGATGAAAGAAACTGCACGAAATTTTTAAGGAAATCAATTTCAAAAATCAAAAATCAAAAATTTTCAAAAGAGGTACGATTTTGATAAAATTCCCCACCCCCAAACAAAAAGGAACATCGTCCTCGATGTTAAGTCAAATGATTTTGAAAATTGAGAGCATAAGATAGGAAAGAGATTACCAGAATCAACCGCTAATGAAGTGAACAGATGTAGCCAAGAAAAAACCTGAATAAGAAGTGAAAGAAAAAAAATATGTACAAGTCCATAACATGGTAAAGCATTGGGTGATGTGAAATACCACCCGCAAACAGGATGAGACTCATACAAGAAATCGTTGGCTGCCTCCCGATAGCGCTAAATTTAATGTCTTTAGCCAGACCGATGGATCTCACTCTAAAGATAGGAACTAGGAAAGCGCGGGGCGGCAAAAAAATTGGGGTGATGAGAATCACCCCCAAACAAGACTGAAGCGTCAGTCTTGTTGGAAACAGGTTAAAGTGGTCAATGCACTTGTATAGAAAAATGCATCATACGATGCAAAGCATCGATGGACCATGGGTGGGTGGGTATAAGGGTAAAGGTGAGGGTGGAAAGGGTGAAGAGGTATCGGTCTCGGGCCTTGTTGATCTTAAAGGTGAGGGCAACTAGGGCCCTATAAGCATGGTGCTCAAGTTGGATGGGGAGGCAAAAGGGTTTGGAAATAGTGATGGGGTGGGGATCATATAAATCACACGACTATTCTATAAATGGGCGATGATATTGGCCACGTCGTGACACGCCAGGGAGCTGTCTCGGGAAGAAATCAACACCGCAAGAGAGTGGCGGGCATGGGGTAACAAGCTCGGTGTCACGGAAGTGGAGAGTATCACCATAACTCTCTTGGAAGGTGAAGGATGGTTTTAGGTGAGGATCTAAAAATGTAGATGAAAACTTGAAATGTGTAGGTGGAAGGAATAATGGGTGGGGTAAAGGGTGGGATAAACGGTGGATCGGGTGGCATAAATGGTGGAGGAAGATGATCCAACTCAAGAGTGGGAGACACACACTCCGCATGAGGTGTGTAGTGATCCACAAGGGAACTCGCAGGAGGAGGTGTGGAAATAAACGAGTGAGTGATCAACTTATCCACCATTATGTCGCCATCCGATGTGGAATTAAGATCCGAGATAGATGAATCAACATCAATATTCGGCTCAAGGGGAGATAAATATGACGGGGTAGGATCCATATCAAGAGAGGTGGGAACCATCTATGACGCTATCTCAGTACAACGGTGAGCACTCGTAGCCGGAGCGAACCTAAAAGATATGGTCATGTTAGAGACATATGCAATTGGGGCATAAGGTAAAAGCTCTAGCAAATTTTTGGATATCTCGAGAGTGGGAACCTCAAGTGTGGGTTCCGATGGACATGGTGGGATTGGATCAGGCTCACTATCGAAAGGTAAGTCAACACAATTATCGAATTGGGACCTAGACCATGGAATGGTCTCAACTTCGAGATTCTCGGGGTGGTAGGGTTGGTCACACTCAAAATCCGTGTCACAAGAGAACTCAGCATTGTCACACTCGGTTGCAACGATGGGTGGAGCCATGGGAATGTCCGACTCTCTCGCACACTCCAATTCATTTAACCTTTGTTCAAGCCTTTGGAGGGCTTCATTTTGGATTTGAGTGGCTTGCTCTTGCTCTAGTATGAACTTTTGCAAGAGGCTTTCGAGAGCAGATGTGGGTGGTGGTGGTGGGGTGATGGGTGGTGGTGGTGGGTGAGGTGGACACAACGCGCTACTATCGTGAGTGTATGGAGAATACTCAAATGAAGTGGGTGGAGTGGGGCCAAGTTCATCATACACTAAAGGATTGCTTTCATGATGGACAATTGGTTGATACTCATGGGGTGCGTAGTGAGGAAACTGATCGTGAATGGGTGCACAAGGTTGCCATGACGACTGTGGGAACGTATGAGGATCCACAACACCGAGTTGGGAATCGTATTGCGTGGAAGGGTGATCACGCCTCCATGAATAACTAGGGTAGTCACATTCTCGGGATTGGGTGTATTGGGATAGTAGGCAGAGGTGGGTTCCGAAACAGTGTCATATGGACACACGTTCCAAGGTGGGTTCGTAGGGATATGAAGAGTAAGGGCACTCATGGGACATGTGATCAACATAATAACAGTGGGTGCACAACAAAAGATGAGACACGTCGACACTTGACACCGAGGGTGATGGAATAGGAGGTGCGTGCATGGACAGGTCAAGAGTATCAACGGGACTCGTGAGAGAGGTGAAACCACTAAAAATATCATAGAGAGACGACTCGGGATCACTCTCACATGTATCACGTGTCAATGGAAAATGACCAAAGTAGTGCCGTAAAGGACGTTCTTCGGCCATGAGGAGATTTTTTTTTAATTTTTTCAAAAGGAAAGAAAATAATTTTGGATTTTCTAAAATTAATGGAAGAAAATATTTTTTGGATTTTTGTGAAAAATAAAGGAAGAAAATATTTTTGATTTTTTTTATTTATAAAAATGAAAGAAAATATTTTTGGATTTTTTGGAAGAAAAGGTGGAGGAAAATATGGACTCTTTGAATGGACGTACTAACTAAAATCAACCACCGAAAAATGGAATTGGACACACACACAAGTCAAGAAAATTCCTAACTAGCACATAGCCAATTTTTATCTTTGAATTTAGTGAAAGGATAGTCAAATTTTAATTAAGTCCGTGGGCGATAAAAATTCACGAAATAATATGAGTGATCGCCATTGCAAAAATGTTCTCCTAGTGGGCTACCTAGTTAATAGATTTTAAATTTAGTGATGGCTAGGGTAGCACACAATTGGTAAGCGAGTGAGTCGGGTGATGAAATCCCTTCTCGTGAGTGTAGGTCTTAGTCAATTAATTCATCACACCATTCGAAAATAAATGCGAGAATAAAATCAAGTAAGAGCACACAAGCACACACAATAATTGGCTCGCTAACAGGGGAAGCGCGAGTGTTAGGGAAATGTACCTCCCACGATTTTTAGGCCGAGGGGTGCCAAAAAATTTAAGTCGACCGGGGGGAGATTACGCCTATCTCAGTCGGCCCCAGGAGTCCTACCGACCCAAGGTAGAGAGGCTTCTAAATCCTCGCCTTTGGACGCCCTCTCTCTACCTTGTCCGGTTTCCCTATCACGCTTGTCTTCGATTATTACAATTTTAAAATGAAAAATAAACTAAAGGTGTCTCTAAGCACCGCCATACAAGCAATGACAAAAATAAACCTAATACAAGCCTTCTAAAAATATAAAAATGGTACAAAAAATAATTAAATGGAAAAAATAAATGAACTACAAATTGAAATCCGCTCCAAGTGCTTCATGCTCCCAAGACCGGCAACGGCGCCATTTGATAGAGTGCACTTTTGCATATGTATTTTTTTCGTCGTTGCTTGAAAAGCTCTTCTAATCAAAACCTCAAATACCTACAAATATATAGCAATCTCAAGTGTAGAGGTAAGTAAGGGTATCAATCCACATCAAGGGGGTAAGCTAGAGACAAACTCAAATGTAGTTCACCTTTTATTTTCTTTTTATGCTTTTTCACTTTTCTACTTTTTTTAGCTTTTTCAAATATTAAAACAATTCGGTGTGGTGATGATTTAGACTAAACTAAACTAAATGTGATATGATAATAACTAACTAGAAAGTTACTAAAATGAAAAATAAAGTCTAAACTAAAATAAGAGATAGAGTGAGGTAAATAAATATGAGAAAATTAAGGAGTGAGATTACACCACAAATTTTAGCTATTCTAACGAATTAATTTAATTAATTGAATTCTCCAAAATTAATATCAACATTACAAATCAACTTTCGTTGCAAATATAATATTAATAGTAACCTTTTAGAAAATTAAGTTTAACACCCCACAACTCTAGAAAAATAGATCTACACTCCTTTAATTAATCACCCGCTAGGATCGATCAATTAAAACTTATGTAAATCTTAGAAAATAAATTAGAGTTGAAATTCAAGTTATAATACCCCACTTAAGAAACCCCTATCTCTAGTTCGAATCTAAAATGGGTTTTATAACTAGAATTTTGATTTTCTTTCGAAAATCATTTACCGTCTCTCGAGGCGTAAATTTAAGGGCGAGGGATCAAAATTAACATTCAAAGGGAATTTTGAAGTAATCAAACTAATTAAACTAAAATAACATCAAATAATGGTTTCCCCCCACCCCTTGAAAGGGGATTTAGCCTAACATGAAATTAAACATGATGAACAAATAATCAAGGCTACTAAAATAAAATAGAAGGGAATAGAACAAGCAAACCAAATGTCTTTGAGAAAGTTGAACGCTAATCTTCCAACTTGAATCATACAATCCCTCTAATTGAGCATCCAAGTGATTTGAAACTAAATATCCACTCAATTAACTCTCTTGCAAAATTTAACCTCACAAATATCTAACAAAAATAAAAATAATAAAACTATTTACAAATATTTCTACCTAATTTATTCTAACCTAACTCTCTACTTTTCTCTAGAATTTTCTCTCTCTCTTTGATGATCTCTTTTTTCCTCCTAAAATGGGGTCTTGAGTCGTCTTTTATAGTAGATGCATGGCACACATGGGGCTAAGGGGTATTTTTAGGAAGATTTAATGTGCATGGAAATGGGGTGTGAGGTCATGTGGGTGAGGGGATTGGAACAAATCTGATTTAGTTAAAGGGGGTATAATGGGAAGTTGGGTTAAATAGGTAGTTTGGGGTATTTGGGTAAAAGGGGTTAAAGAGGTTTTTTATCTGGCACATGGGTTTTAATGAGTTCATTGTTTGGCTTGTTGGTCTTGGAAATTGGCAGGTGAAGATCGTGGCTTAGACTTTGGGTTGTAAAGAGGGAAATGGGTTTTGGGATGAGATGGGTCATGGGGTTCTTGGTTTGAAGTGGGTTCGAATTGGAGAGTTATTGGGTTGAAAGAGCAGGGGTGGCTCGATTTTGTGTGGGTCTAAGGAAGAGGGTTGCTGCCGGTAGGGGTGGGACGTCACCGGAGCTGGGCTATCGTAGATCGACAGTAGGGATGTCATCGGCGCCTAGGGTGTAGCGTCGCCGGACTAGGCGGCGGGGTTGGCAGCAAGCAGGGGATAGGGTTGCTATCGACGCTGAGGTTGATGCGGGAGGGGGGTGGCGTTGCCACCGGTTGTGGTTCGGTGGGGGTCCGATTTTGAACTCGGGTATGTCCGGGTTCGTGGTGGTGAGGATTTCGGGTTTTGGGAGTTGGTGTTGGGGGTTATGGAGAGAGAAAGAGGTGGGAACACTTTCACATACACTTGTCACACTACAACACAAGAAGTGTTGGCTATAAGATCTTGAATCTACAAGAGTCGACGTAAAGACTGGAACAAAGTGGAGAAGTTAGCAAACTGAGAAAGCAACATCAACATCAGATCTGCAGCGAAGTTAGAATCAAACTAGTGGGTACATATTCTAAACTTGTTTAGGTCTGTTTTGTGTGCATGTGTGTTATATAGTTTGTAACTTGTATATTTTGTTTTAGTGAATTTTTAGTTTGTGACTTATAAGTCACCGTGTATGTTTCCTTAGATGGGTGAGGCTTTACCACGTTAAAAATGTCGTGTCCTTAATCTTTCTACCTCTCCTCATCTCATTCTTGCTGGTGTGCTGATTTAAACCTTTTAGTTTTGTTTTTCAAAACTAGTTACCTGATCTTGAAAAAATCTCGTGCATGTTTTATTAAACACATCTTGTGATTAATTTGTTTTTGATTTAAAGAAAAAAGTTTCTTCAAAAAACAGTTCGGAGTTACTTCAATAGTTTAATCTTATATTAAACGGCCTAAGTAACAGTTTTTCATGATGATTAAAATGTACATAACCCCTAGGTGTGGTGATTAAGGGTAGTTAATGCCCATAATGTAGTTAGGCAAATTCAAATCTTTGGGGTAATACCGTAATCTGTGGATAGTCGATGAGTATCTAAATTTGTGTGGGTTAAAGTTTAAGGTTAGGTACAGTAAGTCTTAGTTGACAGGATTCTATCCTTGTGGGTGAATACTTTAATAATTGTTGTCTAATGAATGTAACTCATAAGCGGTGATTAGAATTATGAGTCGTTTATGGCAAAGGTATTAAATATGCAACAATGATGATTGTTGAGTATTAGGAGTGAACTCTAGATAGTCTCCTATGACGAGGTTTTAGAAAATATAGTGTGACTTGAAGGAATAGGATCTTTTGTGATGTTGGTGATGCAGACCTATAGGTTTATAGGTTGTAGGCGACATCCAGTATGATTCCAAATCCTTAGTAGCGTTAGTCGTGGTTTGTATGTGGCATGTGGTCACCGCCGTTTGGAATAAAGATAAGATTATTTTCTAAGTGTAGAGACTCATTTTAGCTTCCAAAGCAATGGCTAGGTGCGAGGTAATCCTAGTATGAGTGTGGTTTAAGAATATACTAGAGTGTCCGTAGGACTAAGTATGTGGCGTCATTAGGGACATGAATCTACTTGTTGTGACATCCTGAGGTATTTTATGGTTAAGGTGCACCATCTATGGAAGCTCATGGACTACTGCCTTTGTGAGCACCAAGTAATCGTAATGTGGGTATTGAAAAGTTTGTGGAGTGCACCTACAATGATAAAGGTATGGATGATGAAATCTTGTCGGGTCTTGAGGACGATTACATAGAATGTGTTTGGTGTCCTTAGGAGACCAGTTAAGTCCTGCATGAAGGGGCATTAGCATCCTAATAATGATTGTGTTGAAGGTCAAGTGATGATATCAGATTACTGGTTAGGGTTTAGAAGATTCGTATAACGTACGTGTCGTGTGGGGCTTCCCTAATCGGCACAGATGGGTAGTGTAATCCCTAAGGTAAATGATATCTTGTGTTGTTATAGGCATTATGCTATAATGTCATGAAATAATTAGTATTGCTATTGTGACACTCGGTTTCGAGGTATAATAGGAAATGTATTCGAGGTTAAGGTTAATTTTGTCGGGTGTAGACTTGAAATGGAAACCAAGGTGGGCTGATATTGAAGCATGATAGAATGTTAACGTGTGTCAACGGTATATGCTTGGATAGTCTTAGAAAGGTATGGACTAGTTCTTGACACGTCCTTCTAAGTCGATACGGATTAGAAGGCATAGCCTATGTGGCACTTGCTAGCCTTAGAATGCTAACGACGATCGGTGTGGTCACTATGTAAATTTCGTTTGGGTAGAACCCAAAAGTAAGCTTACTCGAAATCTCATGTAGTCGAAGGACAGGGTGAGGTAAAATCCTGTCTTGAACTGAGTAATACCTATGGGAATTTGAGGATTTTGCTGAGGGTATGAGAAGGCAGCCAATAACCTAGATGCATTAGGTTGCTGACATCGTCACCAGTAAACAAATAAGGTTAGTGTAGACAAGGGTGTTAAGAATCCGCCAATCGGGGTGGTTCATATGTGCTAAGGATGCGAGGGGGAGGGCCTTATTCCCAAGGAGCGAAGTTGGGCATTGACTCCCAAGAGAACTAAAGGTTTATATGTTGCCTCCGTGCTATGAGAATGAATAGTTGTGATACAATTCATCATGGTTGGTGACCCAAGCCAGTGTATGTGGCATGGATTAATACTCGGTGAGAATGTTGGAAATGAGTGACATGACTTCTAGCATATGTAGTCGGATGCTTATGGGCGGAATTTCTCGGGATGGTTTCTTGTTCCTTTAGACTCTCGTGTGTCCCTTTCATTTTTGGTAATCGGGGATTGGTACTCTCACATATTTGGTAACTTAGATTGGTGCCATGTCATGGTTCGGTGCGATTGGGCCTAGTAGAATGCGGTGAACTGAGTATGGTCAATGCATCTCGAAAACTGGGTGCGCCCTATCTGAGGTATTCTTGATATTACATAAACTTCTGTATACAAGTGGTTGTGCTTTCGACCACATGGTTTGCTCATAGTATTGGCATTTCTTAAGATTAGCAGCCTTTCGACTGGCCGATATGGCAATTAATGGATCTGATTGCAAAGAGCAGGGTGATGACTTGAGGATATGGTATAGTGTTAGAAATCGAGGAAAATTTAGCATATGGTGTTGCTTTGCTACGATGAGTGGATTAGAGTGAGTCTCTAACGTGAGACGCCTCGAGTAGTACTAGGGACATCAGAGTGATGCAACAGAATGTGTAAGATGAACGCACGATGATGACTTGGTAAGAATATTACTTCTTGGAGTGAGAAATTACCATAATATGGTTATTGGCAAGCTCATGCGAGGGGTGTAGTCATAATACTTGAAAATTTACGAGACGCGAGATGTTCAGTCCTAAGATGGAATTGAGTTTGGTGACTAATGTGATGATTGGTTGTATTACGGTTTATGTTGAATGAGTGTTGATCGCTAGAGAGGTTTTCCATAGAGGTGTCAGCATGCCTTGGGTACTAGCATGGGTAGTATTAGAAATTGTTTGGACATGATCATCAAGTGAGTGGAAACTCGGAGTCGTTTATGTGACGTTCATGGTTAGCGAGATATGAGCGTTGTGTTATAAAGGTCCTTTATCTTGGTGAAATAGTTCCTCCAACCCAAGGGTTTATTAAAGCTCAATGTTGATGGTAGTTCTCCGGGCAATCCATGTAGAAGTGGGGCAGGTGGTGTCCTGAGAAATCAACTAGGTGAAGTGATTTGGTAATTCTACAATGCTATAGGAGTGTCCTCAAGTTTAGAAGCATAGATTACAGCTCTTGTGCATGGCTTATCTTATTATCAAGGCTTTAAATATTATGATCTGATTATAGAATTTGAATCCAAAGTTCTTATAAAGTCCTTTCACAACATTAAATCTTGCCCTCGAAAAATCAAAATAATGGTGATCCAATCTCTATCTTTAGCATCAAATGTCCAGTGTACATTCAAGCATATCCATAGAGAAGCAAACTTTACAGCAGATTTCTTGTCGAAGATGGGGAGTTCCCAAAACAATTCTTTCATGTCTTTTCACATAGACCTTATCCCAAAGTATTTGAAGTGAATTTTAAGACTAGATAAGATTCAAACTCCTTATGTTAGGAACATTACTTAATTTAGTTTGCTAATGTTTAGTACTTCAATTGTCCTTTTCTGATTTGTAAGCCATGGAGAGGGCTCTTCTATCTTATTTTTCTCAATAAAATCCCATATTATTAAAAAAAAAGTGATAATGAGCGTTAGAGCATGTCGCATGTTGATTATTTGTTGACAAGCCCGATATGGGGGTGCATAATGAGATATTAATTTCAAGGACTTCGATGGTGTTGTAATAGAGGATCCTATGGCTTAGAATAGAAGTTAGTGAACCCCGTAAGCTTAAGGATTGACGGATCGAGAATTTCGGGGACAAAATTCCCCACGGAGGGAAGTTTGTAATACATTGCTCTAATATTTCATTTAAATTTTGTATAAATTGTAATGAAGTAAGGTTTGATGATAATTATTGGAAGTTGTGGTTCAAAATTGAAGGAAATAAAATAAATTGGAAGAAAGGATCGTTCAAGCGATATGGATGTCATTAAAAGAGAGAACTAAGGTCACGCGAAGGTCCTTTGAAAAGAGATTCAAATGACCTTCGAGCGAGATCTCACTACTTAATAGTTCAGGGTCGCACGAATGAGATGCTCTTGCCATTCGAATGAGGCTCAATGTCGCTCTAATGACGTGCTTCAAAAATGTTAAATCTGACTTTTCCTTGTGCACTGTCACAATTCTGGCCCTTGGATCATTGAGTTGTCGAAATCTGGTGAGCTCACATAGGAAAAAACGGGATTTTGGTGTCTTTAGGGTTTTACAAGGCTTATCTTGGTTCATTTTGGGCATTTGAAATTGTAAGAAGATGAGAGAGTGGGAGAGGTGGTCTTCCACCATGACAGAGCTTCTCTCCACCTCAAACCACCTCAAAACTACCCTAAACAACCTTATTATTCTAGTATTTCACTACATTCATGACTATAACACCAATTTCCACCATTGTCAAAGTGGAGCTACGAATTTTGGAGAAGTGTCAGAGGATTTTCGGAGAAGATGATCGAAGATTTCATGGAGTTTAAAGGGGTTTTGGCTTGGAAGCTCAAATGGAGCATTTTGGAGGATGCATTTCTTAACTCCTTGAGGCCACCTTTGGAGGTAGGCTTGCTCCTCCTACACCAACCTTCTTACCGCCATCTGGAGCATTTAGAGGTACAAAATCGTTCTCTTAGTATTAAGACTATATTTTGTGTATTTGAAGTCTCGTTGTTAGATTACATGAGCGGGGTGCATTTGATTAGATGATGAAAATCATGTATAGTAAGTAATAAACATTTTTATGAAATAAAAATGTTGCAAAAATGTTATTTTGTTTAAAAATAATGATGAATAAATATTTCAAAGTTTCTTGAAATGGAGATTGAGATTTTTATGAAAATGATGTATTTTCTTGAAAATTGATATTTAAACATTTTATTAAATAAAATATTTGAGAAATGATGTTAATTTTGCTAAAATATTTGGTCAAACAATATCCTAAAGTTTCTTATAAAAAAAGGAAATTTTGGGAAAATGGACATTTGCTAAGTTAGTTGAAATTAAAAATCTCTTTATATTTTGAAAATCATAATTTTGCAAGTATTGTGAATTTTAGAATGAAATGTATGTTTCACCCAATTAATAGGATTTTACGACTTAAAATCCAGCTTCTCATGCACAAACGGGTATTAAGGGTTGTGAAACTATTCACAAAAAAATAAATTCTTAATAATTAATACAACAAATTTAAATTTTAAAATCATTAGTACTAGAAAAAACCACGTAAAAATATAATAATGAAAGAAACTTTTCGTTGATACACAAAATTAGAAGCTGAAAAGTGAAAGGTTTAAATTTTGGTGTTTTTGTGTTCCACCTAAAATGAAATATCTATATATATATTATTTGTAGAAGAATTAGCACTATATTGGCTCTCCTTTCCTTCTCTTCTCTACCGTCCTTATTCTCCATCATTTTCCTTCAAACTAAGTTCCCACATTTCTTCATCAAAGATAAGGTAATTCATTCTTCATCAAAAATATATTTTTGTAAAAAAATAAAATAATTTAATAGCATGTATTTAAAAAATAATAGTATATTAGTAGTATAATAGTATAATAGTGTATACAATAGTATAGATTTAATATGTATGATATTTTACCTTTTTAGCGTGATATTTCATGCATCCATGGAAGGCATGAAATATCATGCCTAAAAAAGTGAAAATATCATACATATATTTTGTCATCAACATCACCTATCTTATATTTTTTTTCCCTATAATTGTGACATTTTTTAGGTAAAAAATTATAAATTTGAAAATTATGATTAAACTCTCAATTGGGTTGTTCGTAATTATATTAATTACAATATTATTATTTTTTTCCACTATAAATTAGTACCTCTAGAAAAACAACCTTTCGTGTTCTTATCTTTATATATTACGAATTTGTTTATATATTGTTTGTAGATCACATGTTTACTTGCATATGGTAACGAGAGGCACAAATTGGTGATTCTCCAAGTCCCATGGCGACTAGACAAAGATCAATGTAAGTTTATTTATTTTTATTTTTATATTTAGTCATCCTAACTTAATTTTATTTTTTACTTTATTTTTGTGTGTTGAATTCCATTTTCTAATTGTTTTCTTTACCACCCGAGATAAATGTATATCGAGATACCGTCTTAGATGTTTACAAATTAGACCTACCCTGTATGCGTAAGGTACAAGCGCGTCGATGCATAAAGTACAAACGAGATGATGCCCAACAAGGATATAGACGACATTATCTCAAAAGGGCAAATTTAGAAAAAAAAATATATATTTTTATCAACGTCATCTATGGATCATGATATTTTTTTAGTTTGTCTTAATTCTTTAATTTTTTTGGAACCACTTCCATGTAATTTGATGATTAGTTGGAGGTGACATTTTACCAATAATGAAAATATTACTATGAAAATATTGTAACCCTTCATTCTCTATATAGTAATTCTATAGGGACACAATTTTCTATTTGCATTGATAGGTTCTTATTGCTAAGAAGGCAGAATAACCAATCCAATTCTGCACATGATTGTGTCAGTCAAACCGTGTTCGCAAACTGTGTTCCCCTAAAATTACTTACGTAATTATTTTGTTTGCATCACGTAAAAGATGATAAAAATTATATGCTTCAAATCTTGATTTTACTTAAATTACTAATACTAATATTGCTTTGACCCCCCTTTTGACTTTTTTCAGTGAAGATGTGCACCAAAGGAAGCTTCAAAGGAGTAGAATTAAAGATGTGGAGAAACCCTTTGATATCCAAAGCCATGACCATGAAACCTCAAAATGCAAGCTTCAACCTTTGAAATTTGTTCTACTTACCATAATTCTTTTCACTTTCATAACCCTTTTCTACTCCCCGGCTGGTCGTCACCATGACCGTGTTTTGCAAGCTATTTCTAGGTAAGTTTTACTCCTTATTGCACGTTATGTATTTTACGCTGACACATATTTTCGACACACTTTGTACGACGTAATGATGTGTGATTTCTGTGTGCATAAATAAATAAAATTAATATAAATATCCCTATCTTAGCAGCATTATAAGATCTGAGTAGTTAAATCTTTTGATTAGTTACTCTACTATTAAGAAGTTGTTCAACTAATATGAACTTTTGTGCTAATCCTAATTGGACCACATTTTATAATGTATGGTTTGGTATTGATATGGCCCACATTTTAGGTAACATATTACCTGTTTATTTATTTAATTTTTTTGAGGTTATTACATGTTTATTTATTTAATTTCTTAGTGTGGGGTGGGTAGTTATGTTCAGTATGAAACTATTCTTGAAACTGCATTCTATTGGCTAAAGTGCAAAGAACCCCAAAAAATTTAAATTTTGCAAATAACCCCCTCAATGTCCACATCTCCTCCTTGAACTAGGCATTTTATCTCAAATGCCATGTTTTAAGGAATATTTTTAGTAACAGAGAGGGGTAATTTCTAACAAATGCATCGTTTCAGGGGAGCTTCTTGTATAAAAATAGTTCAAGGGGTTTCTTGCAAAGAAATATTACGCAAATAACCCCTTGAATGTCCACATCTCCGCCTTGAACTATGCATTTTGTTACAAATATCCTGTTTGAGGACTTTTCAGCGACGCTTTTTAGCAACTTAGGGGGAATATGTAACAAAATCCATTGTTTCAGGGGTATTTTCTTCCATAAAATAGTTCAGTGGGTTTCTGGCAAAATAATATTTTTCAAATAACCCCCCGTATGTCCACATTTTGTTGCAAATACCCTGTTTTGAAGACTATTCAGCGACGTTTTTTGCAACACAGAAGGAATTTTGTAATAAAATGCTTTATTTGGGAGGGATAATCTTGCATAAAAATATTCAGGGGGTTTCTTGCAATATAATATATTTAAAATAACCCCATGAATGCCCTCACCTCCTTTTTGAGATTTGCGTTTTGTCGCCAATACCTTCTTACAGGGACTTTTCAGCGACACTTTAATAACACGGGGGGGGGGGGGGGGGATATGATCCTTTCACACTGGCATTATTTCAGGGGAGTTATTTTGAAACTCTCCCCCAGAACTATGCATTTTGTCACAAATATCCCGTTTTAAGGACTTTTAAGCGAATTCGCAACGTTGTTTTCGAGGGAGTTTCTTGCATCAAATCAACTTTAGGGTTTTTTTTGCAAAAATTATCACTTGGCCTTGGCGCACTTAAGCCTACGTCCCACGTGTAAGTAGTTAAACATTATCCAAACCAATACGGACAACAACGTTTTTGCGAATACCAACTCGTAAAAAATGACTATTAATTATTCATAACTTAATGCAGGCAACATTTTGTGAACAGGTGGATATGGGGCGAATCAGACCCGCGTTACGCATCCGAAATAATCGTCGAGTGGGACAAGGTTCCAACCGTCATGTCAAAAATACCCGACATAAACAAAATCCAAAGCATCGGATTATTAAACTTCAATGGGAACGAAATCAACAATTGGAAAAATATTTTGCCTCATGCCAATCACATTGTTCTCCAAATAGACTACGCCAAAAAAAATGTGGCGTGGGACACTCTGTACCCCGAGTGGATCGACTAAGAATAAGAACACGAAGTTCCCACGTGTCCGTATTTGCCGAAAATCGAAGTTCCTGAAGAACGAGTTGATTTAATTGTGGTTAAACTCTCGTGTAGGAACGAGGCGAATTGGTCTCGAGACGTGGCTCGGTTGCATTTGCAAATTTCAGCCGCTAAATTAGCTACTTTGGCTAAGAGGAATTATAATGTTCATTTGATGTTTGTTACAAAGTATTTTCCTATACCAAATTTGTTCACTTGCAAGGAGCTAGTTGCGAAGGAGGGTAATTTCTAGTTGTATAAGCCAAATTTGGATGTGTTGAGGGAGAAAGTTAGGCTGCCTATTGGTTCATGTGTTGAGTGATAACACATTTAGACACACCCCTGGAATTTTGAAAGTTAGATTTACCCCCTCGTTGAAAGTGAAATTAGGGGGAAAATAAGTCTAATTTTTGAACTTCTAGGGGGGTTATGTCTAAATCTTCTATTGCCACTGGGGAGTTAAATAAAAAACGCCTATTTTTTTTACCCACCCCCTTTGACAATAACACATTTAGATGCACCCCTCGAATTTTGAAAGTTAGATTTAGCCCCTTGTTGAAAGTGAAATTAAGGGGAAAATAAGTCTAATTTTTTAACTTCTAGGGGAGTTATGTCTAAATCTGTTGTTGTTACGTGGTTAAATCAAAAGCCCTTATTTACCACCTCTTTGATAGTAACACTTTTGGACACACTCTTGGAATTTCAATAGTTAGATTTACCCTTGTTGAAAATGAAATTAGGGGGCTATTAAGTATAATTTTTGAACTTCTACGGGGGTTATGTTTAAATTTGCTATTGTCATGGGGTTAAATAAAAAACCCTTATTTTTATTTACATGGTTTAGCCCCAAAGTTTTCATTTGGTCGCCTTTAGACTCAAAAGGGACTTTCTTGAGATTCTCCAAAAATGTCGAATTTATCAATGGGGGATAAAGAAGTCTAATTTTTGAACTTCTAGGGGGGTTATGTCTAAATTTGCTATTGCCATAGGGATTATGTAAAAAACTTATTTTAATCTATTTAGTTTAGCACCAAAAGTTTTCACGTGTTCGCCTTTGGACGCAAAAGGCACTTTTTTACGATTCTCAAATAGTGTAGGATTTATTGTTAGTTTTTTTTTTGTACTTACTCCCTTGCAATAATAGCATGTTTAGACAAACCACTATTATTTCAAAAGTTGGCTTTACCCCCTGCTGACCGAAATATGGGTTTTTATTTTGTATTTTATGATTGTATAAAGAAAATTCATTTGTTAAGTTTACTTTTCGAACTTCTAGGGGGGGGGGGGTTATGTCTAAATCTTCTATTGCCACAGGGGGGTTAAATAAAAACCGTTATTTTTATTTAGATGCTTTAGTCCCTAAAGTTTTATGTTTTACTTCTTTGGACGCACAAGGGACTTTTTTGAGATTCTCAAAAATGTCGAATTTATCAATAGAGGATAGAGAAGTCTAATTTTTGAATTTCTAATGGGGTTATCTCTAAATCTGCTATTGTCACAAGGGTTATGTATTGTAAAAACTTATTTTAATCTAATTAGTTTAGCCCCAAAGTTTTAACTTGTTGGCCTTTGGATGCAAAAGGGACTTATTTGCGATTCTCAAAAAGTGCTGTTGATTTTTTCTTACCCCCTTGCGATACGAGCACGTTTAGACAGACTGTTGGAAATTCTAAAGTTGGATTTACCCCATGCTGATAGAAGTATAGGTTTTTTATTTTGCATTTTATGATTGTATAAAGTGAAATTCATTTATTTTAAGTTTAATTTTTGAACTTCTAGGGGGGTTATGTCTAAATCTTCTATTGTTTTAATGGGGTTAAATAAAAAAATCTTACTTTTATTTACGTGATTTAGCCCCCAAAGTTTTCGCTTGTTCACCTTTGGACGCAAAAGGGACGTTTTGGAGATTCTCAAAAAGTGTCGGATTTATGAATAGGGGATAAAGAAGTCTATTTCTTGAACTTCTAAGGGGGTTATATCTGAATCTTCTATTGTCACGGGGGTTATGTAAAAAAAACTTATTTTAATCTACTTAGTTTAGCCCCAAAAGTTTTCTCTTGTCCGCCTTTGGATGTAAAAGGGACCTTTTTGCGATTCCCAAAAAATGTTGAGAAAGTATTAACAAGTATGTACCCAGAAGTCAATTTGGGGGTTAAATGTCAAGTAGTGAAAACGTCGGGGATCAAACCATGTAAGTAAATATAATTGGTGCCAAATTCAAAATAAAGCTTTTTTTTATGTATTTGTTTATATTCAGCAGTATTGGTTGTTCTGTTCTGTTGTAGGCTAAATATATTATTTATACGTGATATTAGCAGTCAGGAGATATTTTCGTAATTTCTCCCTTCATAAATAAAAAAGATTTATTTTTTATTTTTATTTCAATGTATTCCCTAAATTTAAATCATTTTTCTACTCATTTATTTGAACGCAGATGGAGATCATTCGGGAAATTTGCGTCGAGAAGCATTTGTAAAAATCCTTCATTTGGCCGACGTCTATGTTTGTGGAGCCATAGTAGCAGCCCAGAGCATCCGCATGTAATACCCCGTATTTTTGTGATATTTATTTTATGGGATTAATTAAATTAAATGCGTATTAATTGGAAATTAATCCGGGTTAAAAATACTAGCGAGATGCGAGTTGGTATTTGATTATATGTGCATATATGATTATATATGAATTTCGAATTATGAAACTTGTCGTGAGATTGAAATACGGCAATTTGAAAATTTTGTTGAGACGCGTGTGACAGTGGCGTCATGGTATATAATTATGATAATTAAAAAAAATTATTTCTATAAACCGTATGGTCGTTTTGAGTTCGCCAACGCGTCCGGAAGGGTCTAAATAGTCAGAAAACACTAGCCGGGGGTTTGGTTTGGGTCCCGGGGTACTTTTAGGCCATACCGACAACGTATAAGGGCAGTTTGGTAATTTTAGAATTAAGGGATTTTTAATTAACGAATTTTGGGAGTTTTAATTCGAAAATTAAAACACCCACTAACCCATTACCAGCCATTTACTAATTAGAGGGATACGGGGGTTATTAGAATTAGCCCCAAAAGTCCTAAGACAAACCCTAGCCACCATTAGAGAAGGAAGCTTGTAGAGGAAGAGATAGAAGGATTCTGCAGAGAGAGAGGGTATACTTCATCAAATTCGTCATCAAATCAGAGATACATATAAGGCAAGTGGTTTAATTTCATTTATTTCAAAGAATGCTTCTTCCATGTGTAGGAATTTATTAAAACCATATTGTTCTTGGGAGTTAATGAAAAACCCATGTAAATTGGAAATAGAAAGTACATTTTGATGAGGAAATCGCATGTAGATTGGTGTGTGATGATTATTCTGATGATATTACAATTAGTAGGAAACCAAAAATGGATTTAATTCAGTTCGTTGATGATTCATAAATTCTAGGGTTCATAGTTTTAAAATTGGGGAAAAATATGTAGAGATTTTATATTTGAATGATGTTAGGACGAATTAATACCCCCAAACATGTCAATATGTGAACTAAGTATGTTTAGGGACGATTAGGGACCTTAAACAATTGTTAGATTGAGGTTTGGATGAGATTTGGGGAGTAGAGAAGTTGGAAAAACGAAAATAAGAAATCAGGGCTCGAATCTGGTCGCTCGTTAGAAGACCTGCCCAGGTCGTTCGAACGACCTCGTTCGAACGAGCTTCTAACGAGTTGACCATTGACTTTTAATGAGGGTGAAGTTCGTTCGATGAGATCATTCAAACGAGATCTCGTTAGAAAGCCCACTTCGTTCGAACGAGATCTCGTTAGAAGACTCAGTTCGTTCGAAAGAAGTCTCGTTCGAACGAGTTGACAATTTAGGCTTTTAGCCTGTTTTGATCCCGAGTGTCCCGTAACCTTGTGTATATGTAGAAATAGCCTTCCCTTGATAATTAATTGATATATTTGGGATGTTTGGGATATAATTAGGAGTCAAACCTAGAAGTGTAGTTTGAACCTAAAGGAAAATATGAGTAGGACGTGAGTGTCTATTACGATGCGAGGACTATTGACGGCCTAACTTATTATATTAATCGGGAATATATAAATTGTGTAGTATTATATGTTGGTACGATAATGAGAAGTGTACCACCAATATATTATGGTGATTACTAAGACGTGTGCATACTTAGTATATGTATTGATTTTATGTGTATGACATACCTACCATACTTGCTATCACGGGAGGTTTGCGTTCGCTTAGGGCCCTCTAATCCTTGTGTTGCTCGGATTTAGACTGGTTACCTCGATGAACATAGGTCAGAGAAGGACTTATTGGGATGTTAATAAGTCTGCTGATCGTGGGAGCGCAGGTATGTGCGTGACCCATGTGATGTGACTGTGTTCGCCTCCATTATTTGTGATGTTGTTATCTGAGAACTATTCCTGAGAGATTCGGAATATGTGATCCTTATGTACGTGATGTACCGGGATGGATAGCAGAGTATGTGTGCACCGCAGCTAGTCTCGGGGTGCTTATATTGTATATTTATGATGCGAATAATATACACTTAATTAATGGGAACTTTCATGTTGATATTGTGAATACAATTATGGTAATGTTTTGAGAAAACATAACGGGTTAACCAATAGTGAACTGTATTATTAATTGAGAATCTGAGTTTAAGTAAAGACCTCTATTTATTTGATAACACTATAATGTCATATGGGAATCGAGTAGTAAGGGGTAGAACTTATTCCGGTTTGGTTAGATAAGTATGTCATGTAGATGGGTATGGTACGTTAGGAGTACACATGTAGTCGAGAGGTGAGAATTTCATGTGAGTGCACGTCCTAACATGTACTTTGCATTTAATGTTTTAATGTTATTAAAACACTTGCTGTTTTCAAAATGTTTTCCACTTTCGGGCTCTGACCCATTTGCTTTCAAATCTATTTTTGTAAAAACCATTTTAGGTGCCCAGCCACAAGGACACCATGCATAGGATTCTCATTCAGGTGACGAGATGTAGCTGTTTGTGGAAGTTACAGGACTTTGCTTGTAGACGCTTCATCTATCTTGACTCGATATTCATCAGTCATCAGTTGTAGGGCATGTCTCCCATTTCTTTTAGAGACATTTCATTTATTTATGTTACTCAGACTTTTGGCATGTAATTATTCAGGATTCAGACTTGTCGTATTATTTTTCAGTTGTGGGATTGTTGTGAGGAGTTTTCCTCCGGATTTATATTTACTTTGTTGATTATTCATTACTTCATTATGGTGAATGGTTGTTATTCTTTCATTATTCTTTCACTGCATGTTAATCAGACTTAACTTAAAATTTGGCACTTACGTTTTAAATACTAGGTGGTTAGTAATTATTAAAATGTTTTCGACAGTGATGCTATTAACTGAACCAACTTGGCATTTTGAATTAATTTAATAAAGGAGTAGCTACCTGATATTTAATTAGTCGGGGTGTCACAGGTGGTATCAGAGCATCAGGTTCTTGTGTCCTTTAGGATCTGAACGGCTTATTATGTTTTCGCTGAGCTTTCTTTGATGTAGAGCCCTATATTTTAGGACTGCTGTATTCTTTTGTATATGCTACGTTCTTCAGCTATTTTAAGTTTATAACTGCGAACTTATAAACTTCACTCTTATTTCAGATGCCTCCACGACGCGCATAAAGGGTTCCCAGGGATGCAACGCCAGAACCTCAGCCCGCACCAGCTCAGGGCACGATGAATGCCGCCGAGGTTGCAGCCATTGTGGCTCAGGCGGTAAATGCCGCACTAGCAGTAGTTCAGCAGGCACCACTTCAAACGCCGATAGCCGCGCCGATTTAGGCTCATGCATTCCCGTCTGCTTGGGAACGTGCACGTGATGTTTTTCAGAAAGCACACCCTCCGGAGTTCGCAGGTAGCTCCGATGTGGTAGTTTCGAGTCAGTGAAGGAAGGACATTCAACGGCACCTGAGGATGTATGAGTGCACAGATGTACAGAAGCAGATACTAGCTACTTTTAAGCTAGTGGGGTCAGCACTGCAGTGGTGGGAGTCTATTACCACCGTGGAGGAGAGAGATACTCTCACTATTCAGGAGTTCTGGGTGCGGTTCGACCGCAAGTACTTTCCGTCAGCTGTTCACACGGAAATGAGGAGGAAGTTGATGAGCCTTCGACAGGAGGGTAAGACTGTGGCCGAGTATGAGGCTGAATTTACTGATCTTCTGAACATTGTTCCGGATGAGATACCGACGGAGGAAAAGAAGATACAGAAATTTACAGACGGGTTGACATGGAGGATTCTACAGCACTTGTTAGGGAACCTCTCGTTAGCCACTTATTCTGATGTGGTTAACGCTGCTCTGTTACATTTCCAGGATCACCGCTTTCACATGACTGAGGGCAAGCGATCAAGAGAGTCCAGCCATCAGGGCAGGACCGGGGGAAATGGTGCCCGTGGGGCACAATCTGTTCAGGAGCAGAGGCAGGTTGATCAGGGTTCCCAGCAGGGGGATCACAAGAGGTTCAGGTCAGGGAATTTCCGGCACGGACAGGGAGGTTTCCGGAAGGGCCATCATGGTCCGAACGGCCATCAGAACCAGCAGGGTCAGAATGGTCAACGGCAGTTTTAGCAGGGCCAGTGGAGGAACGGTAACGGCCATCAGGGCCGGGGGCAGCAGGGACAGAGAGGGGGGAACTTCCTGGGGAAGTGTTTTGTTTGTGGCAAGACTGTCCATAAACGCCAGGACTGTCCTGATAGGGGCAGGGCCCCGCAGCAGCAGCAGGGTGCTCAACATGAGCCACAGAGGCCACTTTTTCCGCCAGCCCTCCCAGCTCCAGCCTAGGTGCCAGCTCTTCCAGCCATTCCTGCAGTTCCTGTGCAGCAGGGACAGTTACAGTATGGACGTGTCTATAATGTCCACTAGGCCGCAGCTCCGCAGGCACCACCCGCGATTGAGGGTACGTTTCCTATCCATGGTACTATGGGTCGGGTTTTGTTTGATACGGGGGCAACACATTGCTTTATAGCTACACATTTTGCGAAAGCCTTAGGGTTGTTAGCCACAGCAGAGAGCACATTGACGTGTGTAAACTCACCATTGGGGAGTGGGTCACTTATTTTCTTTATATGCCGGGGAGTGGGGGTAGAGATTGGTAGTCTGGTATTACCTGCAGATATGTTGGTATTAGATATGCATGTTCACGATGTGATTATCGGTATGGATTGGCTCGCTGATTATAGAGCCATGATTGATTGCTTCGGTGGGAGCATTATTTTTGCCATTCCGGGGCAAGAGATGTTTTTGGTGGCGATGCCTCGTTCCGAGGGAGGATCGTCCACTCATTTGTACTATATAGAGGAGGAGGCCTCTAAGGAGGTGGTGATACCACTTGATTCGATTCCGGTTGTTAGAGAGTTTGCCGATGTATTTCAGGATATACCTGGATTACCCCCCAGTCGAGAGATAGACTTTGTCATAGACTTATTGCCAGATACGAGGCCTATAGCACGCGCACCGTACTGTATGGCTCCATCTGAGATGAGGGAGTTACGGGATCAGATTGAGCAGTTGTTGGGTCAGGGGTTTATTCGGAGGAGTACTTCGCCGTGGGGTGCCCCTATGTTGTTCGTGAAGAAGAGAGGTGGTTCACTGAGATTGTGTGTGGACTACCGAGAGTTGAATAAGGTCACGATACGGAATAAGTATCCGTTGCCTCGAATCGATGACCTATTCGACCAGTTGAGAGGAGCTTCTTTCTTCTCGAAGATTGATCTGAGATCGGGATACCATCAGTTGCGTATCAGGGAGGAGGACGTCTCGAAGACTGCGTTCTTATCGAGATATTGTTCTTATTAGTTTCGGGTTATGCCTTTTGGTTTGACCAATGCTCCAGCTGTGTTTATGGACTTGATGAATAGGGTGTTCAGGGATTTCCTCGATCAGTTTTTCATTGTCTTCATTGATGATATTATGGTTTACTCCCAGACAGAGGAGGAGCACGCTGAACATTTGAGACAAGTTTTGCAGACGCTACGTCAGAACGAGCTGTATGCAAAGTATGAGAAGTGCGGATCTTGGCTGAAGGAGGTCCAATTTTTGGGACACATTATTTTTGACCAGGGGATATCTGTTGATGCGGGGAAGGTATCAGCGGTGAGGGAGTGGGGACAGCCCACGACACCAACGGAGATCCGTAGTTTCTTGGGTCTAGCAGGATACTACAGGAGGTTCATTCGGGGATTCTCAAAGATAGCAGGTCCTTTGACACATCTGACTCGTAAAGGTGTGTCGTTCATCTGGAGTGATGCCTGTCAGTTGGCATTCGATGAGTTAAAGGATAAGTTAACCTCAGCACCTGTGTTAGCATTGTCGAGACCGGGAGTTGAGTATCTAGTCTACACCGATGCGTCCTTGCAAGGACTTGGAGGTGTATTACAGCAGGAGAGTCAGGCCATAGCTTATGCTTCCCGTAAGCTAAAGCCTCACGAGAAGAACTACCCCACTCATGACTTGGAGTTAGCGGCAGTCGTATTTGCCCTACGTATTTGGAGACATTATCTGTTGGGAGAGAAGTTCCGATTGTTCACGGACCACAAGTCCCTACAGTACCTATTCACGTAGAAGGAGTTGAATATGTGGCAGCGAATGTGGCTTGAGTTTGTGAAGGACTATCAGTTTGAAATCCAGTATCACCCGGGAAAGGCTAACGTGGTAGCAGACGCGTTGAGCCGTAGGCCAGCAGATGAAGTGGCAGAGGTGTGGAAGGCCAAGTGGAAGGAATTGGGACACCAGGATGCAGTGGCCCGATCGTTCATGTCTGTGATGACCGTTACACCGCAGATTGTCACCAAGGTAGTAAGGGTACAGGAAAATGACTCGTTCTGTCAAGAGCAGATAGTTCGATTATTAGTAGAGGGGGCCGAGTCCTATACCGTTAGCTCAGATGGGGGATTACGCTTCAATGGGAGATTGGTAGTTCCGAAAGGGGAGGAATTGCGGCACGAGGTGATGGCAGAGTCACACGGCTCACGGTTCGCGGTACATCCCGGTGGGGACAAAATGTACCAAGACATGAGACGACAGTATTGGTGGAGCGAGATGAAGAGAGATATTGTCGAGGTTGTTTCTAAATGCGCCACTTGTCAGCTAGTAAAAGTGGATCATCAGAGACCGGCAGGACTTCTACAGCCGTTAGAGGTCCCGATGTGGATGTGGGAGAGCATATCCATGGACTTTATCACGGGGTTGCCTACGTCACAGAGAGGTCACAACTCCATTTGGGTAATTGTGGACAGGTTGACCAAAGTCACTCAATTTTTACCCGTAAGGACAGACTACACTGCGGGACAGTATGCCTAGCTCTTTATTTCTGAGATAGTGAGACTTCACGGTGTGCCCCTAAATATCGTGTCTGACAGAGACAAGATATTTGTTTCACGATTTTGGGAGAGTTTTTAGGAGGCCATGGGCACGGAATTGCGGTTGAGTACGGCGTATCACCCGCAGACCGATGGGCAAACTGAACGTACAAACCAGATGTTGGAGAACATGCTACGGATGAGTATCATTGATTTTGGGGGTGGATGGGAGCAGTATCTTCCACTGGTGGAGTTTGCTTACAACAACTCATACTAGTTCACCATTGGCATGGCTCCATTTGAGGCGTTGTACGGTAGACCTTGTCGTTCCCCATCATGTTGTTTGGAGGTGGGGGACAACAAACTACTTGGTCCAGAAGTGATTCAGGATACTTCGGCGAGGATAGAATTGATTCGGAGTCGCATTCGGGTAGCTCAGGATCGGCATAAGAGCTATGCTGATGCGAAGAGGTTCTTCAGAGAGTTCCAAGTGGGGGACCAGGTTTTGCTCAGAGTATCTCCTATGAAGGGGATTATGCGTTTCGGGAAGAAAGGGAAGTTGGCACCGAGATATGTGGGACCATTTCCTATTATTGAGCGGATTGGACCGGTTGCGTATAGACTTGGATTACCGGAGCATTTGCATCGGATTCACGATGTATTTCATATTTCCTCGCTAAGGAAATATCTTAGAGATGATTTGGCTCATTCTCACATTGCTTTGGAGGACATCGATCTCCAGCCTGATAGCTCCTATGAGGAGGGGTCGATCGCTATTTTGGACCGAAGTGAGCGGAAACTGCGGTCAAAGATAGTTCCGTTAGTGCGTGTTCAGTGGCGACATCATAATGTCGAGGAGTCCACATGGGAGTGCGAGGATGAGATGCGCGAACGTTATCCAGAGTTGTTCTTATCAGGTACATTCTAGTTCCGAATTTCGGGACGAAATTCAGTTATTAGGGGGGAAGTATGTAATACCCCGTATTTTTGTGATATTTATTTTATGGGATTAATTAAATTAAATGCGTATTAATTGGAAATTAATCCGGGTTAAAAATACGAGCGAGATGCGAGTTGGTATTTGATTATATGTGCATATATGATTATATATGAATTTAGAATTATGAAACTTGTCGTGAGATTGAAATACGGTAATTTGGAAATTTTGTTGAGACGCGTGTGACAGTCGCGTCATGGTATATAATTATGATAATTAAAAAAAAAAGAAAATTTTATTTCTATAAACCGTATGGTCGTTTTGAGTGCGCCAACGCGTCCGGAAGGGTCGAAAGAGTCAGAAAACACTAGGCGGGGGTTTGGTTTGGGTCCCGGGGTACTTTTAGGCCATACCGGCAACGTATAAGGGCAGTTTGGTAATTTTAGAATTAAGGAATTTTTAATTAACGAATTTTGGGAGTTTCAATTGGAAAATTAAAACACCCACTAACCCATTACCAGCCATTTACTAATTAGAGGGCTACGGGGGTTATTAGAATTAGCCCCAAAAGTCCTAAGACAAACCCTAGCCTCCATAGCCACCATTAGAGAAGGAAGCTTGTAGAGGAAGAGATATAAGGATTCTGGAGAGAGAGAGGGTATACTTCATCAAATTCCTCATCAAATCAGAGATACATATAAGGCAAGTGGTTTAATTTCGTTTATTTCAAAGAATGCTTCTTCCATGTGTAGGAATTTATTAAAACCATATTGTTCTTGGGAGTTAATGAAAAACCCATGTAAATTGGAAATAGAAAGTACATTTTGATGAGGAAATCGCATGTAGATTGGTGTGTGATGATTATTCTGATGATATTACAATTAGTAGGAAACCAAAAACGGATTTAATTCAGTTCTTTGATGATTCATAAATTCTAGGGTTCATAGTTTTAAAATTGGGGAAACATATGTAGAGATTTGATATTTGAATGATGTTAGGATGAATTAATACCCCCAAACATGTCAATATGTGAACTAAGTATGTTTAGGGACGATTAGGGACCTTAAACAATTATTAGATTGAGGTTTGGATCAGATTTGGGGAGTAGAGAAGTTGGAAAAACGAAAATAAGAAATCTGGGCTCGAATATGGTCGCTCGTTAGAAGACCTGCCCAGGTCGTTCGAATGACCTCGTTCGAACGAGCTTCTAACGAGTTGACCATTGACTTCTAACGAGGGTGAAGATCGTTCGAACGAGATCTCGTTAGAAATCCCACTTCGTTCGAACGAGATCTCGTTAGAAGACTCAGTTCGTTCGAACGAAGTCTCGTTCGAACAGCCTCGTTCGAACGAGACTTCGAACGAGTTGACAGTTTAGGCTTTTTAGCCTGTTTTGATCCCGAGTGCCCCGTAACCTTGTGTATAGGTAGAGATAGCCTTCCCTTGCTGAGTAGTTGTTATATTTGGGATGTTTGGGATATAATGAGGAGTCAAACCTAGAAGTGTAGTTTGAACCTAAGGGTAAATGTGAAGTAGGACGTGAGTGTCTATTACGTTGCGAGAACTATTGACGGCCTAATTTATTATATTAACCGGGAACATATAAATTGTGTAGCCTTATATGTCGGTACAAGGATGAGAAGTGTACCACCAATATATTATGGTGATTACTAAGACGTGTGCATACTTAGTATATATATGTATTGATTTTATGTGTATGACATACCTACCATACTTGCTATCACGGGAGGTTTGCGTTCGCTTAGGGCCCTCTAATCCCCTTGTTGCCCGGATTTAGACTGGTTACCTCGATGAACATAGGTCAGAGAAGGAATTATTGGGATGTTAATAAGTCTGCTGATCGTGGGAGCGCAGGTATGTGCGTGACCCATGTGATGTGACTGTGTTCGCCTCCATTGTTTGTGATGTTGTTATCTGAGAACTATTCCTGAGAGGTTCGGAATATGTGATCCTTATGTACATGATGTACCGGGATGGATAGCAGAGTATGTGTGCACCGCAGCTAGTCTCGGGGTGCTTATATTGTATATTTATGATGCGAATAATATACACTTAATTAATGGGAACTGTCATGTTGATATTGTGAATACAATTATGGTAATGTTTTGAGAAAACATAACGGGTTAAACTATAGTGAACTGTATTATTAATTGAGAATCTGAGTTTAAGTAAAGACCTCTATTTATTTGATAACACTAGAATGTCATATGGGAATCGAGTAGTAAGGGGTAGAACTTATTCCGGTTTGGTTAGATAAGTATGTCATGTAGATGGGTACGGTACGTTAGGAGTGCACATGTAGTCGAGAGGTGAGAATTTCATGTGAGTGCACGTCCTAACATGTACTTTGCATTTAATGTTTTAATGTTATTAAAACACTTGCTATTTTCAAAATGTTTTCCACTTTCGGGATCTGACCCATTTGCTTTCAAATCTATTTTTGTAAAAACCATTTTAGGTGCCCAGCCACAAGGACACCATGCATAGGATTCTCATTCAGGTGACGAGCTGTAGCTGTTTGTGGAAGTTACAGGACTTTGCTTGTAGACGCTTCATCTATCTTGACTCGATATTCATCAGTTATCAGTTGTAGGGCATGTCACCCATTTCTTTTAGAGACATTTCATTTATTTCTGTTATTCAGACTTTTGGCATGTAATTATTCAGGATTCAGACTTGTCGTATTATTTTTCAGTTGTGGGATTGTTGTGAGGAATTTGCCTCCGGATTTATATTTACTTTGTTGATTATTCATTACTTCATTATGGTAAATGGTTGTTATTCTTTCATTATTCTTTCACTGCATGTTAATCACACTTAACATAAAATTTGGCACTTACGTTTTAAATACTAGGTGGTTAGTAATTATTAAAATGTTTTCGACAGTGATGCTATTAACTGAACCAACTTGGCATTTTGAATTAATTTAATAAAGGAGTATCTACCCGGTATTTAATTAGTCGGGGTGTCACACCGCATGGCGGGGTCCACAAGAGACCTTGTGATACTCGTTGACGAGACCATCAGCGAGTACCACAAGAGTGGGCTCGAGGTAGCAGGGTGGAAGATCCGAACCATCCAACGGATACGAAACCCAAAGGCCGAAAAAGACGCGTACAACGAATGGAATTATATCAAGTTTCGGCTATGGCAACTGACAGACTACGACAAGATCATTTTCATCGACGCGGACTTAGTCATACTGCGAAACATCGATTTCCTATTCGAGATGCCACAAATATCCGCAACAGGCAATGACGGCACGCTTTTCAACTCGGGCGTGATGGTGATTGAGCCGTCGAATTGTACGTTCCAACTTTTAATGGGTCACATCAATGAGATTAAGTCCTACAATGGTGGGGACCAAGGGTACTTAAATGAGATATTCACATGGTAGCATAGGATTCCCAAGCACATGAACTTTTTGAAGAACTTTTGGATTGGTGACAAGGAAAAAGTGAAACTAAAAAAAACGCGTCTTTTTGGGGCAGAACCACCGTTGCTTTACGTCCTCCACTACTTGGGATTAAAACCATGGCTGTGTTTTCGCGACTACGATTGCAACTACAATGTGGATATTTTACGCGAGTTTGCCAGTGACGTCGCGCACGAGCGGTGGTGGAGGGTCCACGACGCGATGCCGAAGCAACTTCAACAATTTTGCTTACTCCGATCGAAGCAAAAGGCACAACTCGAGTTCGACCGGAGGCAAGTAGAGAAGCTGAACTACACGGACGCGCATTGGAACATGTCGATTCATGATCCACGTTTGGATATATGCATCGACAAATCGTGCGCGTGGAAAAATATGTTGCGGCATTGGGGAGAGAAGAATTGGGCTAATGATAAAAGTTTTAATCCCACACCACCTGCCATTACTATAAAATCTCTCTCTAGCCATTGAGTTCAAGTGTAAATGGGATGACTTAATATCTACTTATATTTTCTCTGCTTAAAGGTGTTCTAGGCTCATTTACGGACTTGGGTACACTAGATTTTAGTTCTCACGGGTGTTTTGTTGCAAAATTTTGGTTATCTAATAAGTGAAACTCGCCTTTCTAAATCTTTCTCTAGTGGTTTTTTCTAATTTTATTTGAATTCTTGTATTTAACTTTTTACATTGACTTCTGCGTCATTTATGTAGACCCTTTCTCTAGTGGTTTTTTCTAATATTATTATTATTATTATGGGACAATTAATGTTTGGTCCCTAGAAGCTGAGTATATTTTGCATTTTGTCCTCCTCATTTTTTTAATTTACAAAAATACCCTTGTATATGTTTTTTATAAAAAATTTCTTAGGATTTTGTTTTTTGTACGATGAGGGACTTTTCGGAACAAATAAAATATTTGGACTAATCGTTATTTAAAAAATTATCGAGACTTTTCATCGAATGACCCTATTATTATTGTATAAAGTAAATAATTTGGTTGGATCAAACTTAATTTATATGCTTTAGTACATTGTCTTTAGATTTTTGGGAGCTTATGTCCAACCATTTAAATTAAATGCTTAGGCCCCAAGACAATACTGCCAGAGAATGTCAACGTTGGAGGAATCCAAGTTCACTACTTTTTATAAATCACTACAAATTTTTCGGTACTTTCGAAATGATGTAGGTTTAAATTAAATAAATCTTCCCGATTAAACCTTTTATTTATGAGTACAGTTATTAGTATTTTATTTTGTAACTCTTTCGGCCCACATGTCATCAAAAAATCTCAAAAGTGTCCGAATATGCTTTCAAGTAACAAAAAATAAATTTATACTTTTAGTGTGTGTTTGATTGACAATGAAAAGTCTCATCATCGGCGATAGGATTTAAAACATTAAAGTTTGAAATCGAATCATCGGGTACTTGTTCCGGTGCGATAATAGAGAATGAAAATGGGGATGAATGAAATTCAAACTCATGAGATGAATCATCATCGCATGAAGTTTGAGTTTCGAATGAAATAATATCATTTTCAATGAAATGTTCTTCTTTGGGGGACAAAGAAGAAATCATTTCATTGCAAATAGATATTACGTCATTATCATCCTCGCTTTCAATATCTATTACGCAATGGGCAAAGTCTAGAATGGCTTGTTCCAAAGTAGGTACAAGTACCTCATTTGGTTCAAAACATTCCTCGACCTCGAAAGTCTCAGAAGAAAAATCGTCGTCGGACTCAAATAATAAATCCAACTCATGTTCCCACGAACGATTTTCTTCCCGATAATAATTTTCAATTTTATCATTTTCATACATACGCAAACCCTCACCGAATGTCATAGGTCGAGGTGCGGATCCATGAAAATGGGAACTTTGAAAATTACCATCGGACTTAAACGAAAACTCATTATTATAGGAATTTTGAAAACTATTCGAATTCGTTTCAAAATTCCTATTATAAGGAGGTAAAGTCCCAAAATCATTATCATCATCATCGAAATTCCAATAACCCAAATTTTGACTTTGGTTATACTCGCCCAAAGTAATATGTGAATTTTCAATTTTTTGGGATTCTAAGTATTCACCGAAAGTTATAGGCCTAGAATTTTGAGAATTATAACAAGGATTACCGAAAGAATTGGAATAAGACATACTTACCCCAATAATGGCTCAAGTGGCGAATTCCACAAAATAGGTGCACGCGGAAAAAATTCGAGCGTTTCTAAGTGCTCAAATGTGGAAGTCCTGTAAAAAGGTTAGCAAATAATACAAATAGAAAGAAATAATATGAAATACTAAATCAAATAAAGTCTAAAACAAACTAGTCCCCGGCAACCGCGCCATTTTGATTAAGGATGAAAAGTAGCGTCGTGTCAGAACGCTAATCGTTGTTTTATGTTCACCGCCTTAATACAAAAACCTAAATTATGACTGCACTTACGATACAAGTATAGCGGTAAGTCGGGTATCAAAAATCCACAGAGACGAGTTGCTAGAATTTATAGGATTTAATACTCCTAAACTAAAAGTGTAAAAGGTGATAGGTTGGAAATAAAGAAAAGGGAAAAATTAAAAAGTTAAGTCTAAACTAGAATTAATAAAACGAGAGTCGGGATTGTGTCCCCACCATGGGCTAAACAACTAATAATTAGAATTTCGGTTCGAAATATTTAATCGAGCATTTTCAATTAAGTATAAACATCACACAATAAGGAATTTAACCCAAAGTTGCGAGATTAAACATTTAACAGAAAATGGTCACACGCATCTTAAATTCGGATTACCGCTATAAACACTAACGTTGCGTGACAAAAAAAGTTAAACGCATAATAATTCGACTTTAATACGCGAGGTTTCAATTAAATGTAATTTTCCCCAAAACCTAACTTTCAGAGCTCGACGCCCATTAATGGTGGAAACGTAATCCCAACCCGTTATCTACGGACAATACATGTATTAAACTACTTTAAACAACTAATTAACTAATTAATGCAAGAAATAAACAACTACAACTAATTATCTAGGCAAGAAATGGAATGACATCAATGGAAATAAAGCAAGAAAAGGAAATACAACTATATTAATGGAGAAGAAGATGAATAGTGTTACTTACAAACCCAAATGGTGCAAACCCTAGAGACAGAAGCTCCACCACCAAAATCCCCTCCTCTCTAACCTAAAATGAAATATATCCTCTAAAGAAAAGCCTACAACATTCTATTTATACCCCAAAACAAACCCCCAATAAAACCAAGCCAAAAAACCCAAAAAAAGTCAATTTTCTTCCATATCTGATAGGACCGGTCGACTCTGTTTTGGGACCGGTCGACCGCACTTTCGGAATTTGCCTTGGGCTGGAGGCAGCCTACTTTTCCACTTTGAACCAATTTTGACGCATTGCACGGAAACGGCTATAACTCCCTCATACGGAATTGAAATAAGGCGTGGTCGGAACCGACGCGAAGCTAATTCAATTATCTACATGATTCTGTTTTAAACCCTCCAAATTATGCAGTATGAAATTACCAAAATGCCCTTGAAGTAGAAGAAAATACCAAAACCTTCCGGAAATGGGCATAACTTCCACATACAGAGTCAGAATGACGCACGGTTAGTGGCCACGAAAAGATAATTTGATGATCTACATGTTGGTAACTTCATTCCATAAAAAATAGTGAGTTTGAAAAGACCAAATTGCCCTTGAAGTAGCATTCGATGACGGAACTTCTCCGAAATGCAACCGAACCTCACTTTTAGCGTTCCAATACCTACAAAAGCACAAATAACCCCTGCAAAGCATGTATATATCCAAATACAAGGTTGTCTGGTTAATGAGCATAATTATAGGCATTTAGGACCGTAAAGGTGCTAGAATGCATAAAGATAACGGGCAGAAATATGCAATATTCGATACGAATCACTTAGGCACATAGTAGACATTTCGTATTAATTGGTGACTACCATCTTTTGCACGAATAAGGATGTTACATTTTCCTTTCATTTCACCGATATTATGGAATCATCTCGAAATGAGACATTTTCGCTTACTGACTCGTCTAGCGCCACGAACATGTCTTTCCTTCCACACATGTGATTGCTTGCACCGCTGTCAAAAAACCGGGAATTTTCTTCACTACCATAAATCTCTTTCCGTGCTAGAAGAAGAGTTTCTTTCTCATTTATCTTCTCCTCTGCGTAGTTGGCTCAATTTTATTGTTTGGTGCTTTGCATTCTGAAGCATAATGCCCAAACTTCTGACAATTATAGCATCGAACTTGAGATTTGTCATACCTCGTGTTCGAATTACCTCTTCCATGACCTCATGTTGAGTTTCCCCCTCTCTTGTAGTTGTTGTTGGAATTGTAATGATTGGAATTTCATCCTCATCCACGTCCATAACCTCGTCCTCGACCTCAACTTCTTCCGCGTTGACTTCTATCATTGTTGAAACTTTCTTCTTTTTTTGTCGAATGGAGTTTCGACTTGAGAAGTTGTTCCACAATCTATTGCTTCTTCTTCTCTTAGTATGCTTGCAGTGACCCCATTAGGTGTTCGATTGTCAACTCATTCAAGTCTTTAGTTTCTTCGATCGTCGTAACATGTACTCAAATTTTGGATCTAACGAGCGGAGTATCTTCACCATGATTGTGACATCTTCTAACTTCTTACCATTTCTTTTTAATTGATTGGAAACAGCTAAGACTCTTAAAAAGTAGTCGGAGATAGACTCGGACACTTTCATATGTATAGATTCGAAATCACCTCTTAAAGTTTGAAGACGAACTTCCTTCACTTGTTCGTCTCCTTTGTAAGAGGTTTGCAGCTTTTCTCACGCTTACTTGGTGGAGATTGCACTTGAAATCATCTCGAAACCATCATCATCTAAGTCTTGATACATGAAATAGAGAGCTTTCTTATCTCTCTTTCTTGAGTCTTTCAAACTCTCCTTCTGAGTTTGGTTTAAGGCCGATTCATTTTTTATCTCATTGTAACCTCTCTCCATGACTTCCAAAACATCATGTGAACCCAGAAGGGCCTTCATCTTGATACTCCACTTACCATTTGCCATAATTCTAGGGAGAATTTGGAAATTTTTATTGCGCGGATGGATCCAAAACACCCAAAAAACGTAGGAGGAACTTGGACCAAAAAATTGAAAATTTGGTCAAAGTCAATGGTCAACTTTTCAATCAACGCTCGACGGCTCGTTCAAGCGGATCAAACAGCGCGGTCAACAGGCATCACGGCTCGATCAACTCGACTCCAACTCAGATGATTTGACTAACTCGGTGAGTTAACTCACTTTCTAGCAGCAACGTCCTTGTGGCACATGGCGGTGAGTTAAACCACCGATCGGGGTGAATCTGGTGACGGCGAATTCATCTCGTCGAGAGCTTCGATTTGATATGCTATAGTGTATACTATGGAAACAAATTTTCAATCGCTCTGATACCACTTTGTTGGAAATTTGCTCACCAAAAATACTATAGAACTCACTCTATTGAACTCACACAAGAAGAAGAAAGACTTGTTCCTTTACTGATAACTCTCTAAATTGATATCTAACACTTACAAATCTTCTCTATTTATACTAAAATACAATTAACACACACCATACATTATATTATGACAATTTAAACATACATCACACACTTAAAGTCTATAGTTGTAGGAGGAGTCACTCATGAGTCATTTCCATGATTGAGTTTCTTCACCTAACTTATAAGCTTTTCTGAATTGGGCCTCTAAAGAACTGGGTTGGACTTCTTTCAAATGGTTTTGGGCTCGAAAGCTAGTTTACAAATCAACAAAATACATACAAAAATGCTATTATGCTGATTCTTGCACAATAGCATTTACTAACTTAATTGGTTTGGTTTATTGTCTTGAAATTTCTCCCTAGGTCCTAATCTCTTCTCCTAAATTATAGGCAATTAGTCTAACTAAATTTCCAAGGAGATGTGAGTTGCCAAAATAAATTGAGATCATTGAAAAGAAACTTCATGGTTCATGTCCTTTTTATTTAAAAATTTGTAGTCTACAAAATAGTTTTTAAAAAATAAGAATTTGAATATGAAAATGAAAATGAAAAAAAATACTACGCATTTCTTTAATTACCCAATATGTATTATTGATGTACTAGCGGAATGCCCGTACCTGAAGGCACGGCGAAAATTTTGTAAGCACGTAATTAGAAAACGATAAAAAATTTCCAAGTACGTAATTGCAAAATGGCAAAAATATCGTTTTTAACAAAAAAAGGGTAATTTATAACAATTGGCCATAATCTCCTTTGTTTATAAATTATTCACCATGCTTAACACACAACAAATAGTCCAACAACATTCAAATAGTCAAAATTCATCAAACAAATTCACATATAATATGAAATATACAAAATATTCATCAAATGAATTGTGCCTCAAAAAAACAAAGTGTCAAAGTTTTAAAAAAAAATTGGCAGAATCTTCTTTGTTTATTGTACTATCCACCCTTCTCAATGGATAACAACAAATCCAACAATATAGAGAAAAAAAAATTCGCCTAACAAAAGTTTCAATGTTCCACTATAATTATTGTCCGTTATTTTCCAAATGCGACCTGATACAAAAAAGAAAATATAGTTAGTAAATTGAAAAAGCTAGTCAAATATTATATAAACAAAGTGTCAAAGTTGTAAAAAAAATGGGCATAGTCTCCGTTGTTTATTATACTATCCACCCTTCTCAAGGGATAACGACAAATCCAACAATATAGAAAACAAAAATCGCAAGTTTTGTCGTAAACAAATCCATCTTATTCTTTTTACTTGACACAAACACATCTTTATTAAAACTCAACCCCAAATCCTATTTTTTTACATACCGTAAGTTTTGTCGTAAAGTGACACTTCTTCTCCCAAGCATGTCTCTATACATACCTTAAGACCATCACGGTGATCTCTATACACACCTGATAATTACAAACAACTAATGAGAATGAAGTTGGAAATTTTTATTTATCTTTACAAAAACAAAAGAAAACACAAATCCCATGTATTAGGGGGCAGTAAAGGCACGGCGAAAATTTCCAAAGTAGATAATTGCAAAACGTCATCTTTTGATTCCATTATTACTCGGAACACTGGGAAACAACTGTGTTGTAACCGAAGGTTTTCCATTGTTGGTCGTATTAAAGTGTGTTTCTGTAATTACTATGACTTTAGCAAAAAAAAATCATTTCATGAAACATAACAGAGCAAATATTTGGCATATGTAGACATGATATTGTGAACTTACTCATATGATATGTACTTGCATTTTTCATAAACATGTGGTTAAAATATCAAGTCAAACTAATTGGGGGGGAGAGTAATATTACCTGTGACCCGAATCAATGGAATATAAAAGGAATTCAAAACGGACCTGAAAATGACAATTACAACGAAGATCAACTGGATTCCCAACACTAAATAATTCAATAGTCATACACAACAAAATAAATCAATTTAATCAACGGTACATTTTTCTTGTCTAGAAAAGACTAATTAGAACATAGGAAAAGACACTAAAACTTACACAGTTCAGTAACAAAATAGAATTTCAGTTGGTATTTCAGTGTTGGTTTGAAATTCAGTGTTGTGATTGAGTTGGAATTCCGGTTGGTATTGTAATTCAAATATTTGAGTTGGTTTGAAATGGTATAGCAGTTGGTTTGGTAGTTCAATTGGTATTAAAGTTCATTAACTGTTCAGTTGGCACTTTGGTCAGTTAATATAACTGTTGGTTTGGTATAACAGTTGGTTTGGTATAACAGTTGGTGTTGGTATAAATGGTATATAACAGTTGGTGTTGGTATAATATTCCATCATTCTCAAAATCGATATATACCAATTGGTATAACAGTTATAACAGTTGATACAATCGATTTTCTATAACAGTTGGTTTGGTTTGGTGTTGTAACAGTTGTGTGACACACCGACTAATTAAATACCGGGTAGCTACTCCTTTATTAAATTAAATCAAAATGCCAAGTTGGCTCAGTTAATAGCATCACTGTCGAAAACATTTTTATTATTACTAACCACCTAGTATTTAAAAAGTAAGTTGCCAAATTTTAATTAAAGCCTGATTAACATGCAGTAAAAGATTTAAAGCAAGAATAATATCACCATACACCATAACGAAGTAAATAGAATGACCATCACATAATGTAAATAAAGTCTGGAGGAAAAACTCCTCACTACAAATCCACAAACTGAAATAATTAAACTGAATACTGAATCAATACATGCCAAAGTCTGAAAAACTGAAATGGAAATGTCTTTAATATAATTTGGGCAACATGCCCTACAACTGAGGAATACTGAGTATGGAATCCAAATGATATAAGCATCTAAAAGCAAATCCCTGTAGCTTCCACAAGCAGCTACAGCTCGTCATCTGAGTGAGAATCCTATGCATGGTGTCCTTGTGGCTGGGCACCTAAAATGGTTTTACAAAAAATAGATTTGAAAGCAAACGGGTCAGAGCCCGAATGTGGAGATATTTTAAAAACCTGCAAGTGCTTTAAAAACATTTAAAACATTAAATGCAAAATACATGTTAGGACGTGCTCTCACATGAGATACTCACCTCTCGTCTAACTGTGCACTCCTAACGTTCCTGTACCCATTCATGTGTAATTCTAAAGAGCTTCTAACACTACTACTCGGTTCACGTTTAATTTCCAACCTTAACAATTAAATAGAGAGTTCTACTTTAATTCTCGGATTCCCAATTATTAACAAAACCATTTATTGATATAAGTTCCCTTTTTATCTTTTCATAACATTACCATAACTATACTCACAATTTAACATAGTAAATTCCTTCTCGTTTAACCGTATATTTTCACATCATAAATATACAATACAAGCACCCAAAGGCTAAGCTGCGGTGCACACATACTCTGCTATCCATCCCGGTACATCACGTACATAAGGATCACGCATTCCGAATCTCTCAGGAATCGTTCAGATAACAACATCACAAATAGTGGAGGCGAACACAGTCACATCACATGGGTCACGCACATACCTACGCTCCCACGATCAGCAAACTTATTAATATCCCAATAAGTCCTTCTATGACCTATGTTCATCGAGGTAACCAATCTAAATCCGGGCAACACAAGGATAAGAAGGCCCTAAGCGAACGTAAACCTCCCGTGATAGCAAGTATGGTAGGTATGTCATACACATAAAATTATATACTAAGCATTCACACATCTTAGATATCTCGATATTAATAAAGGTATACTCTACATTTTTATACCATTATTCCAAATTCATATATTTCAAGTATCCCGATAATAAAGAAATTAAATTGTCGACACGTCTCACGTCGTAGTTTCTTAAACTTATAAACCTATCTCAAATAGACTATTAAGTTCCTATTATATAACATCTTTACACTTAAGGTCTTTACTTCTGCCCCAAACCTTATTTCATCAAATTATTCAAATTTACATTATTAACCCAAATATTATCTCACTTATCAAATTTCATTAATTTAGAATAATTCCTCAAATTGAATTCCAATTAAGGTCCAATCTCATAATCATGCCTACTGGTCTTCCTTAAGGTTAAGGGTATTCATAAGGTCTCCAATAATATCATTCAAGGATTAACACCATTAAAATTTAATTAGGAAAAAAAAACTTTACTCATTCTGGGAAGGTCGATCGATCGACCTTTACCTTCGATCGATCGATGGTGGTCGATCGATCGACTGAAGAACATCGATCGAACGCACCAGGTATGGTTACGGACTGCTTCGTTTTGCAGTTACCAATTCGTCCCAAAATACCATTTTCAAGCATGAAACTCTAAGACAAGGTTACAATATCATCATACTATCATTCTACAACAGTATTAACATTCTAAAACCCATAATTCATCATTCAAAGGCTTTGTTTAGATCAAAACTACATCAAAAATTTCCAGATTTCTTCCCCATTCAAGAACATCAATAAACTACTTCTAAACTCCATTTTTAGATCATCAATGGTTCTGTTTAGAACATATAATTCGTCCAGAATATTACTACATGCAATCCCTAACATAATTCATAACTTTTAACTTCAAATATATGGGTCTAAATCATCTTCCAAGATCAATTTCGAAAATTCCTAAACATGGAAAAGCATAGCTTGAATCAAATGGATTTAAACCACTTGCCTTAATCTTTCTCTGAATTTGATGTTGAATTTGAAGGTTGAATCTGTCCTCTATCTCTCTTTCTGCAGAATTCTTTCCTTTCTCTCTCTCTCTACAAGTTCTTCCCAAGGATGATGACAATGGAGGTGTGTTTGGTTTTTGGTAAGTTGGGACTATATTTCAACTTCTCCCGTAGCCCATTAAGTCTCTTAGTGTAGTTAGTGGGTTTAGTGGGTTAAAGAAGAAGTCAGATTTCTATTTCTAATTTTCGTCACTTTTAATTCCCAAAAATACAAAATTACCAAAATACCCTTTATGATGCCGGTATGGCCTAAAAATACCCCGGGACCCAAACTAAACTTCCGGCTAGTGTTTTCTGACTATCTCGACCCTTCCGGATGCGTTGGCGCACTCAAAATGACCATACGGGTGATAAAAATAAAATCCATTTTTTAATTCAAATAATTATATTCCTGACGCGACTGTCACGCGCGTCCCAACAAAGTTTCCCAAATTGCCGTATTTCAATCTCGTGACAATTTCAATATTTTCCAATATTCATATAATGCCAAGTATACACATTATAATAAAATACTAACTCACATCTCGTTAATATTATTATCCGGATTAATTTCCAATTAATAAACATTTAATTCAATTAATCCCCAAAAATAAATATCACAGAAAATACGGGGTATTACATACTTCCCCTTTAATAACTAAATTTCGTCCCGAAATTTGGAACTATAAAGTACCTGGTAAGAATAACTCTGGATAACGTTCGCGCATCTCATCCTCGCGCTCCCATGTGGACTCCTCGACATTATGATGTCGCCACTGAACACGCACTAACGGAACTATCTTTGACCGCAGTTTCCGCTCACTTTGGTCCAGAATAGCAATCGGCCCCTCCTCGTAGGAGCTATCTGGCTGGAGATCAATGTCATCCACAGCAATGAGAGAATGAGCCAAATTATCTCTAAGATATTTCCTAAGCGAGGAAATATGAAATACATCGTGAATCCGATGTAAATGCTCCGGTAATCCAAGCCTATACGCAACCGGTCCAATCCGCTCAATAATAGGAAATGGTACCACATATCTCGGTAACAACTTCCCTTTCTTCCCGAAATGCATAATCCCCTTCATAGGAGATACTCTGAGCAAAACCTGGTCCCCCCACTTGGAACTCTCTGAAGAATCTCTTCGCATCAGCATAGCTCTTCTGCCTGTCCTGAGCTACCCGAATGCGACTCCGAATCAATTCTATCCTTGCCGAAGTATCCTGAATCACTTCCGGCCCAAGTAGTTTGTTGTCCCCCACCTCCAACCAACATGCTGGGGAACGACAAGGTCTACCATACAACGCCTCAAATGGAGCCATGCCAATGGTGAACTGGTAGGAGTTGTTGTAAGCAAACTCCACCAGTGGAAGATACTTCTCCCATCCACCCTCAAAATCAATGGTACACATACGTACCATGTCCTCCAACATCTGATTTGTGCGCTCGGTCTGTCCACCGGTCTGCGGGTGGTATGCCGTACTCAACCGCAACTCCGTGCCCATGGCCTGCTGAAAACTCTCCCAAAACCGTGAAACAAATATCTTGTCTCGGTCAGACACGATATTCAGGGGCACACCGTGAAGTCTTACTATCTCAGAAATAAAGAGCTGGGCATACTGTCCTGTAGTGTAGTCTGTCCTCACGGGTAGAAAATGAGCGACTTTGGTCAACCTATCCACTATTACCCAAATGGAGTCGTGACCTCTCTGTGACGTAGGCAACCCCGTGATAAAGTCCATGGATATGCTCTCCCACATCCACATCGGGACCTCCAACGGCTGTAGTAGTCATGCCGGTCTCTGATGATCCACTTTTACTAGCTGACAAGTGGCGCATTTAGAAACAAACTCGGCAATATATCTCTTCATACCGCTCCACCAATACTGACGTCTCATGTCTTGGTACATTTTGTCCCCTCTGGGATGTACCGCGAACCGTGAGCCGTGCGACTCTGCCATCACATCATGCCGCAATTCCTCCCCTTTCGGAACCACCAATCTCCCATTGAAGCGTAATCCCCCGTCTGAGCTAACGGTATAGGATTCGGCCCCCTCTGCCAATAATCGAACTACCTGCTCCTGACAGAACGAGTCGTTTGCCTGTGCCCTCACTAACTTCGTGACAATCTGCGGTGTAACAGTCATCACAGACATGAATGATCGGGCCACTGCATCCTGGTGTCCCAATTCCTTCCCCTTTGCCTTCCACACTTCCGCCACCTCATCTACAGGTCTACGGCTCAACGCGTCTGCTACTACGTTAGCCTTCCCCGGGTGATACTGGATATCAAACTAATAATCTTTCACGAATTCAAGCCACCTCCATTGCCGCATATTCAACTCCTTCTGCGTGAATAGGTACTGTAGGGACTTGTGATCCGTGAACAATCGAAACTTCTCCCCCAAAAGGTAATGTCTCCAAATATGAAGGGCAAATACCACTGCCGCTAACTCCAAGTCATGGGTAGGGTAATTCTTCTCGTGAGGCTTAAGCTTACGGGAAGCATAAGCTATAGCCTGACTCTCCTGCTGTAGTACACCTCCAAGTCCTTGTAAGGACGCATCGGTGTAAACAAGATACTCAACTCCCGATCTCGGCAATGCTAACACAGGTGCTGAGGTTAACTTATCCTTCAACTCATCAAATGCCAACTGACAGGCATCACTCCAAATGAATGGCACACCTTTACGAGTTAGATGTGTCATGGGACCCGCTATCGTGGAGAAACCCCGAATAAACCTCCTGTAGTATCCTGCTAGGCCTAAGAAACTACGGATCTCCGTCAGTGTCGAGGGCTGTCCCCACTCCCTCACCGCGGATACCTTCCCCGGATCAACCGATATTCCCCGGTCGGAAATAATATGCCCCAAAAACTGAACCTCCTTCAGCCAAAACCCGCACTTCTCATATTTTGCATACAACTCATTCTGGCGCAGTGTCTGCAAAACTTGCCTCAAGTGCTCGGCGTGCTCCTCCTCTGTCTGGGAGTAAACCAAAATATCATCGATGAATACAATGACAAACTGATCTAGGAAATCCCTGAACACCCTATTCATCAAGTCCATAAATGCTGCTGGAGCGTTGGTCAAACCAAATGGCATAACTCGAAACTCGTAAGAACCATATCTCGATAAGAATGCAGTCTTCGAGAAGTCCTCCTCCCTGATACGTAGCTGATGGTAACCAAATCGCAAATCAATCTTTGAGAAGCAAGAAGCTCCTCTCAACTGGTCGAATAGGTCATCGATTCGAGGCAACGGATACTTATTCCGTATCGTGACCTTGTTTAACTCCCGGTAGTCCACACACAATCTCAGTGAACCATCTCTCTTCTTCACGAACAACACAGGGGCACCCCACGGTGAAGTACTTCTCCGAATAAACCCCTGACCCAACAACTGCTCAATCTGATCCCGTAACTCCCTCATCTCAGCTGGGGCCATACGGTACGGTGCGTGTGCTATAGGTCTCGTATCTGGTAATAAGTCTATAACAAAGTCTATCTCCCGACTGGGGGGTAGGCCTGGTATCTCCTGAAACACATCAGAATACTCCCTGACAACTGGGATCGAATCTAAAGGAATCACAACCTCCTTAGAGGTATCCTCCTCTAGGTAATACAAATGAGCGATCGAGCCTCCCTATGGGCGAGGTATCGCCACTACAAACATCTCTTGCCCCGGAATGGCAAAAACAATGCTCCCACCGAAACAATCAACATGGCTCTATAATCAGCGAGCCAATCCATGCCGATAATCACATCGTGAACATGCATATCTAATACCAACATATCTGCAGGTAATACCAGACCACCAATCTCTACCCTTACTCCCCGGCATATAAAGAAAATAAGTGACCCATTCCCCAATGGTGAGTCGACACATGTCACTGTGCTCTTCGCTGTGGCTAACAACCCTAAAGCCTTCGCGAAATGTGTAGCTATAAAACAATGTGTAGCCCCCGTATCAAACAGTAGCCGACCCATAGTGCCATGGATAGAAAACGTACCCTCAATCGCGGGCGGTGCCTGTGGGACTGCTCCCTGGTGGACGTTATAGACACGTCCATACTGTAACTTCCCCTGTTGAGCCGGGACAGCTGGAATGGGTGGCAATGCTGCCATCTGTGGCGGTGCGGGGAGAGCGGCGGGAAACATAGGCCTCTGCGGCTCCTGGCGAGCTCCCTGCTGCTGCTGCTGTGGGGCCCTGCCCCTATCAGGACAGTCCTGGCGTTTATGGCCAGTCTTGCCACAAACGAAACACTTCCCTGGGAAGTTCCCTCCTCTCTGCCCCTGCTGTCCCCGGCCCTGGTGGCCGTTACCGTTCCTCCCTTGGCCCAGCTGGCCCTGCTGAAACTGCTGCCCATTCTGCCCCTGTTGGCCCTGATGGCCATTTGGACCCTGATGGCCCTGACGGAAACCTCCCTGTCCGTGCCTGTAATTTCCTGATCTGAACCTCTTCTGATCCCCCTGCTGGGAACCCTGCTCACCCTGTCTCTGCCACTGAACAGATTGTGCCCCACCGACACCATGTCCTCCAGTCCTGCCCTGATGGCTAGACTCTCCCGATCTCTTGCCCTCAGCCATATGGAAGCGGTGATCCTGGCAATGGAGCAATGCAGCGTTAACCATATCAGAATAAGTGGCCAACGAAAGGTTCCCTAATAGATGCTGACGGATCCTCCATGTCAACCCGTCGGTGAATTTCTCAATCTTCTTCTTTTCTGTCGGTATCTCATCCGGAACTATATTCAACAGATTAGTGAACTCGGCCTCATACTCGACCACGGTCTTACCCTCCTGCTTCAGAATCATCAATCTCCTCCTCATTTCCGTATGAACAGCTGACGGAAAGTACTTGCGGTCGAACCGCACCCAGAACTCCTGAATAGTGAGAGTATCCCTCTCCTCTACGGTGGTAATAGACTCCCACCACTGCAGTGCAGACCCAACTAGCTTGAAAGTAGCTAGCACCTGCTTCTGAACATCCGTGCACTCATACATCCTCAAGTGCCGCTGTATATCCTTCCTCCACTGGCTCGAGACTACCACATCTGAGCTACCTGCAAACTCTGGCGGATGCGCTTTCTGGAAAGCGTCACGTACACGTTCCCAAGCAGACGGGAATGCATTTGCCTGTACTGGCGCGGCAACCGGCGCCTGAGGTGGTGCCTGCTGAACTATGGCAAGTGCGGCATTTACCGTTTGGGCTACTATGGCTGCAACCTCAGCGGCGTTCATTGTGCCATGAACTGGTGCGGGCTGTAGTTCTGGTGTTGCATTCCTGGGAACCCGTGGTGCACGTCGTGGAGGCATTCTGAAATAAGAATAAAGTCTATAAGTTCGCAGTTATAAACTTAAAATAGCTGAAGAACGTAGCATATACAAAAGAATGCAACAGTCCTAAAATATAAGGCTCTACATCAAAGAAAGCTCAGCGGAAACATAATAAGCCGTTCAGATCCTAAAGGACACTAGAACCTAGCTCTGATACCACCTGTGACACACCGACTAATTAAATACCGGGTAGCTACTCCTTTATTAAATTAAATCAAAATGCCAAGTTGGCTCAGTTAATAGCATCACTGTCGAAAACATTTTTATTATTACTAACCACCTAGTATTTAAAAAGTAAGTTGCCAAATTTTAATTAAAGCCTGATTAACATGCAGTAAAATATTTAAAGCAAGAATAATATCACCATACACCATAACGAAGTAAATAGAATGACCATCACATAATGTAAATAAAGTCTGGAGGAAAAACTCCTCACTACAAATCCACAAACTGAAATAATTAAACTGAATACTGAATCAATACATGCCAAAGTCTGAAAAACTGAAATGGAAATGTCTTTAATATAATTTGGGCAACATGCCCTACAACTGAGGAATACTGAGTATGGAATCCAAATGATATAAGCGTCTAAAAGCAAATCCCTGTAGCTTCCACAAGCAGCTACAGCTCGTCATCTGAGTGAGAATCCTATGCATGGTGTCCTTGTGGCTGGGCACCTAAAATGGTTTTACAAAAAATAGATTTGAAAGCAAACGGGTCAGAGCCCGAATGTGGAGATATTTTAAAAACCTGCAAGTGCTTTAAAAACATTTAAAACATTAAATGCAAAATACATGTTAGGACGTGCTCTCACATGAGATACTCACCTCTCGTCTAACTGTGCACTCCTAACGTTCCTGTACCCATTCATGTGTAATTCTAAAGAGCTTCTAACACTACTACTCGGTTCACGTTTAATTTCCAACCTTAACAATTAAATAGAGAGTTCTACTTTAATTCTCGGATTCCCAATTATTAACAAAACCATTTATTGATATAAGTTCCCTTTTTATCTTTTCATAACATTACCATAACTATACTCACAATTTAACATAGTAAATTCCTTCTCGTTTAACCGTATATTTTCACATCATAAATATACAATACAAGCACCCAAAGGCTAAGCTGCGGTGCACACATACTCTGCTATCCATCCCGGTACATCACGTACATAAGGATCACGCATTCCGAATCTCTCAGGAATCGTTCAGATAACAACATCACAAATAGTGGAGGCGAACACAGTCACATCACATGGGTCACGCACATACCTACGCTCCCACGATCAGCAAACTTATTAATATCCCAATAAGTCCTTCTATGACCTATGTTCATCGAGGTAACCAATCTAAATCCGGGCAACACAAGGATAAGAAGGCCCTAAGCGAACGTAAACCTCCCGTGATAGCAAGTATGGTAGGTATGTCATACACATAAAATTATATACTAAGCATTCACACATCTTAGATATCTCGATATTAATAAAGGTATACTCTACATTTTTATACCATTATTCCAAATTCATATATTTCAAGTATCCCGATAATAAAGAAATTAAATTGTCGACACGTCTCACGTCGTAGTTTCTTAAACTTATAAACCTATCTCAAATAGACTATTAAGTTCCTATTATATAACATCTTTACACTTAAGGTCTTTACTTCTGCCCCAAACCTTATTTCATCAAATTATTCAAATTTACATTATTAACCCAAATATTATCTCACTTATCAAATTTCATTAATTTAGAATAATTCCTCAAATTGAATTCCAATTAAGGTCCAATCTCATAATCATGCCTACTGGTCTTCCTTAAGGTTAAGGGTATTCATAAGGTCTCCAATAATATCATTCAAGGATTAACACCATTAAAATTTAATTAGGAAAAAAAAACTTTACTCATTCTGGGAAGGTCGATCGATCGACCTTTACCTTCGATCGATCGATGGTGGTCGATCGATCGACTGAAGAACATCGATCGAACGCACCAGGTATGGTTACGGACTGCTTCGTTTTGCAGTTACCAATTCGTCCCAAAATACCATTTTCAAGAATGAAACTCTAAGACAAGGTTACAATATCATCATACTATCATTCTACAACAGTATTAACATTCTAAAACCCATAATTCATCATTCAAAGGCTTTGTTTAGATCAAAACTACATCAAAAATTTCCAGATTTCTTCCCCATTCAAGAACATCAATAAACTACTTCTAAACTCCATTTTTAGATCATCAATGGTTCTGTTTAGAACATATAATTCGTCCAGAATATTACTACATGCAATCCCTAACATAATTCATAACTTTTAACTTCAAATATATGGGTCTAAATCATCTTCCAAGATCAATTTCGAAAATTCCTAAACATGGAAAAGCATAGCTTGAATCAAATGGATTTAAACCACTTGCCTTAATCTTTCTCTGAATTTGATGTTGAATTTGAAGGTTGAATCTGTCCTCTATCTCTCTTTCTGCAGAATTCTTTCCTTTCTCTCTCTCTCTACAAGTTCTTCCCAAGGATGATGACAATGGAGGTGTGTTTGGTTTTTGGTAAGTTGGGACTATATTTCAACTTCTCCCGTAGCCCATTAAGTCTCTTAGTGTAGTTAGTGGGTTTAGTGGGTTAAAGAAGAAGTCAGATTTCTATTTCTAATTTTCATCACTTTTAATTCCCAAAAATACAAAATTACCAAAATACCCTTTATGATGCCGGTATGGCCTAAAAATACCCTGGGACCCAAACTAAACTTCCGGCTAGTGTTTTCTGACTATCTCGACCCTTCCGGATGCGTTGGCGCACTCAAAATGACCATACGGGTAATAAAAATAAAATTCACTTTTTAATTCAAATAATTATATTCTTGACGCGACTGTCACGCGTCCCAACAAAGTTTTCCAAATTGTCGTATTTCAATCTCGTGACAATTTCAATATTTTCCAATATTCATATAATGCCAAGTATACACATTATAATAAAATACTAACTCACATCTCGTTAATATTATTATCCGGATTAATTTCCAATTAATAAACATTTAATTCAATTAATCCCCAAAAATAAATATCACAGAAAATACGGGGTATTACAAGTTGGTATAACATTCCATCAGTTGCGAAATGATATAACAGTTATATACCAATTGGTATAATAGTTATTTACCAACACATTCAATCAGTTGGTTTTTAATGTTAAACAACACATAATGTTCACTCTTTGAGTGATTTAACATATTCCCCACTTCCACAAAGCTCATTTCCTACAAAAGATCGATAACTGACAATTCAGTTGCTGTAGTGTTTGATCAACAGTAGGCCGCCCAGTCAATGACTGTCAAGCTAGCAGCAATGCTACCACAGTTCACAGTCCCTGCCACTAAAGGGACCTGAAGGAGGGTTGAATGCTTATATAAGTCTTCTATAGATGTGTGGGGATGGACCAAGCCACCTCTATTTGAGAATACACATAATATTACCAGCAATTGTTTGCCTAAAAACTTCCACTCCTAGAACATCTACAATCATCTCCTCAGTTTCCCGGTCAAGATCAGTATGTGTAAGAGGGGCTCAAATGACTAAATGAGGTTAAAAGATATGAAATTTTTTTACCAAGATCGTAGATATGAAGCATCAACACCAACTTTTTTTCCACGAAACACTTCACTCTTCTGCATACATAGAGAGTAAACAAAATATCAGAATGTCCTCTCCTCTGCCACTGGTAAGCTATTACTTATTTTTTAACTAAAATTAAAAATCAAATCATTTAACCTATGAATAGTGGTTATAAATAAAAGATTTCCAATTGTAGAAAAAATAATTCTAGCATGTCTGTATGAAAATGTCGAAGTAAATGATATTATGAGATTGAACTACTCAATATATGAGTACATATTCATTTTGGCACTATATAAAACACAAAGTCTGCATTGTATGAGACAACTCATACAATATATAAAAATTGCATAAGGAATATACATGATATATCGAACATTGGCCGCAACTGTGTAATGGAGAACAAAACAGGGGGATGCAGTATACCTGATATATCGAACAATTCAAAAATCAGCAAGAAGTAAATCATATCATGTCCAAGATGTATAGTATATAGACTAAAAAAGGCATGTATAAATGAATTAGACAATTCAATAATGAAATAACCATACTCAAAGTTACAACCGTACTTCAATATCAGACGCAACAGTCAAATTCTCTCCAGATATGCTCATGTGATCTCCTGATTTTGGCACATCTACAAAGCAATGGGCACTGGTTGTTGCTTTAACTAAAAAGAGCTTTGAAAGATGAGAATAAGGGTCAATGATTCAACAACTTTGTTTTTGCAGTTTTTCTGTTTAACTCATGACTATAAGGGCTTGAAAATGTAAACGTATCCCATATCTCTTCACATCAACCTAAATTGAAAGAAAAATATTAAAGTACAAAACCAACTGAAAATGAAAAGAAAAAACTTGGTGTTAGATAATGAATTATAAACTCATTTTATCACAAGACAAATAATTCAGATGATGATACCGTGGAATATGGATTCATAGAGAAGTTGATTCAAATCTCCAACTGAGATTCGTCGTTCGAAAAAGATAAATTTCAACAAAACATTAAAATTTTATTTCAACAAACGAAACCTGATCAATCGACGGTAGGGTTGTGTTCTGAATCTTCTCTAAATTTGCTCAGAATCTTCTTCACTTCCTTGAGCTTTAAATTTTCTTTTCTGGTTAGCTTTACTCCTCTTCCTCTCCACGTGTGTTAGTTCCGCTTCTTCTTTGATATCCCCCTTGCCACCAACGACTACCTCAGGATCCAGCATAGCTGCATCTGAGACCGCTAGAGGTGCAATCTCTTCCATTGCAAGGGCATGAATATTTTCTTGCATTGAAATATCTTTTATAGCTGGTTATGGGCAAAGATGAAATTGAGGCCCACTATGAGAACATTTCGCAGAACATTTGTAGTATTTGACTCAATAGTTTTCAACATCAACGTCGTCGATGTCATAGCTGCACAAATCTGAAAAGAAAGAGTTTGAATCAATATTTTATAAACAGAGCATGAAGAAAATATAATATATGTATCGGGAAAGAGTCTCGGCATCTTGAGATGAAAACAAAAGATAAACTCCAAATCAAGGTTAGAGCAATCCATCAGTTTGCAACATCTGATCGGAACATCTATCAGATATCTCCCCCAAAATCGTTGAATATGACCATTATTATTTCTTTTTATGTTCGTATTTAAACCAATATAGAAACAATGGGAATATAAGGACAATAATGTGGTGAGACAGATAGAATTTTACCTCAGCATTACGTGGTCAAGTTGCATTCCAAAGTAACGCCTGGTCAATTGAGGTATGGCAGCAGCAAGAACCTGTTCATCAACCAATTTTTGGGCAGTTGGGGTGAAGAACGCCACAAAATCGGGATCAACTACGCCAAGTGTTGCAACCACTTTCTCAGTTGATCAATCCAAAACCTCTTCAACACCATTGATCACTCCAAAAGTTAATTAAAAATTGATTCTTTGTTACAGCTAACCTTCTACTCTATAATCAACAGCAAAAAATAATCATCAACAATACTTTTGGAGTGTATTAATTAACAGCTAACCTTCCACTCTATAATCATCATCAATACTATTAATTAAAACTAATGACCACAAAATATATGTGTTTTGTTCATTGAACCCAATAATGGAGATTCATTAGGTTGAAAGTTGACCAATAGGTATTACCAAGGACTGTATGAGCATTGTTAGCCAAGTTGGCTGAATAGGGGCCAAGATGAAAACCGTCTCCAATCACCTCCGCAAATACGGTCTTCGATACGATGATTTGTATGATCCTATATACAATCTGGACATAGATTGAATATAGATTGATCGAGTATAGGAACTGATTTTATAAAAGAGGACATTTTCAATCCAAAAAATCAATTCCTAAGATCAATCAATCTATATTCAATCTATATCAATATATAAAATTAGTCCGTAAACACCGTTGAAGTTCCTAAACACACCATTGAGTTAAAACTTATTCCTCCTGAATAAAATTGAGTCTTCGTGAGGGATTTTCAACGTCTTCAACATGTATTTCAATGACTGGAATAGCATCTATTACTATTGACATCCACAAAAGGAGTGATTCCAGGTGTGATTCAAGTGATCATAATAGATCACATGTCATTGATTCTAGTGTCACCGGTGTCATCGATTTATGCAGACTCCCGTGGCGAGTGTCGTGGCGATGGCACGCTGTGAATCAGCATTACTTGCAGCATTCGATGTACTCTGCAGCATTTGTCACGCCAAAGGCTTTACCTGTAGCATTCGCTGTACTCTGCAGCATTCGTAAGTGCCTTGAATCTACAGCATCCGTTGTACTTCAAAAACTAAGTATATAGCATACCTGAGAGTGAGAGATAGAGAAAATAGTATCTTGACAAAAGAATTAAATGTGTGCAAAAAATACAACATGATTGAAATGAAATAACCGCATCAAATTAATCAAAATATCTACAAAAGTTTAGTAAGTAAACAAAACAAAACGAATCATACATGTCGACAAATACAAAGTAACACTCCCACTTCAGCTAAACAATGTAGAACTCCCACTTCAGTTAAACACAAAGCAAAACTTCAGCTCTTTTTTTTGCACTCTAATTTAGCTTGATTGATGTATAAATGATTAAGAAAAAAATTGAAATACCAAATAAACGACGACAATGGTACTCTTATGCAAGCATTCAAATTGACAAGAAGCTTGACTTTAAATTTGTCCATGTGATGAACCACCACGGCACATGGAAAATGGTACTCGTAGACCTGTCAAGAATCAAAAAGTATTCGTTAAAGACACTGAGATGAGTCGGAGCAGATTGGCTGAAGAAACACTGATGAGTCGGAGCAGATTGGTGATGTTTACAAACCAATTCTACTAACTCAACATTAACTCTTTTGATTTCATTCAAATATATAATATAATGCCCGTGCCTGAAGGCACGGCAAAAAATTGGCTAAATATGATATTGAATCCTCGATCCGTTGCAGAAAACGACTAAAGAGTGTACTAATATTGAAGTTTGATGTCGTGAAAACTGAAGAAACATTATGGCCAAGGAAACAATATGACTAAAATGACTGTTGAATTCAACAACATATATATTTTAAAATTGATTTGGTACCAAAATTTCGTACCTGTTATATTCCATACCTGCTATATTTCAACACATACAAAATAAAAGATAAATAAACATGTTATAGACTGTCCTCGTATGGAGGTTTTCTCAAACATAGCTTGAAACGGAGCATCAAATAGGAGTTTAACACCTCCAAGCCAATATAGACATCCCAAAAGAAGCAGTCTACTATTTATAAATCCAAGCCACAGACATAGTCCCAATCCATAGTGAGTAATGAACAGGAAGAGGAGCAAGTGAGATAAATAAGAAGAGCATCCCAAGTATGGCTGTAGCAGGACAAATCCAAGTTATGATTTAAATGGAGATTGGATTGAGTTTTGGGTATTTTGGAGATTGAAAAATCACCCAAACAGTGCCCCTCGAACAGGCCGAATCGATTCGCTTAAGGAGATCTGTAAGGCTGCCTTGGGCCGAATCGATTCGGATTTAGACCGAATCGATTCGCCATTAAGGACCTACTTGCAGAACACTTCCGAATCGATTCGGATTGGGGGGGCGAATCGATTCGCCAACCCGAATCGATTCGCAATTGGGGCGAATCGATTCGCTTTGGTCTGGTTTGCCAGTTTTCTCCCCTTAAGAGTATGGGGAGTTAAATTACAATTTGGGGTCTTATATGGGGGACCCTAGTTATGATATCGGGACTCTTAATGTAGTGAGTAATGAACAGGGGAAGATTCTCATACTAAATTTGATCATAGAACCAATCAATCCTTTTACGAATTATACAGGATAAGTGCCAAGGTAGCTCATCATACCAAGAGTTGTTAGGAAGAATCACCAAACAGTAGTAGATATAGTTGAGCAGGTGCAAACTATTAGATCATTTGAGACAGAGAAAAGTGTTTCCAATCCAATCCATCCAGATGATAAGGCAGAACATAGTACTGAACTTAGCTCATATAAAAAAAACTCCAAGCCAAACCAAAATCACATCTTCTCTGAATAAAGTAGGCGAAACTTGATAGTAAGGAACCTGCAAAAAATAGTGTATATCAGGACCGATGTAATACCACCATTGTATATATCAGAACTGAGTTCCCAAAAATTATATGAACATTAGTGTGTATATCATAGAGCAAGTAGTGCAGTTGAGCCGGAAGTAATTAGAAACAGAGAATAAAATTGTATTACAATCGTGTTCTTGATGCGAAGAATCTCCCGTAGAATCACACCGAAACTACAGCTGAAAAAACACCAAAAAAAACTTATTGAGAAGAATTTTGAGAATGTATACTCACACTTGACACACCAAAACAACATCAAATAGTGTAAAACTAACTTGTTAAAAAATTCAGATTTTAAGAATGAGTTATCCCCCCATTCTTAAAATACCTAGACCTATTAACACAAAGGGAGTATCCCCCCATTTAAGAAATTTAAAAATACTCTACAACAATACTAATACTCCGTCCTTGTCTGGACCTCTTATAAAAAACATAATCGATTACACAAAAGTGTATTTGGCATTCATATCATATACACTAAAACTGGAGGAATAAATGAAATTCATTATATAAAGAATAAATGTAATGCTTTGTCAAAATAAAACATAAAGAATCCACTTGGAACCATAACTATAAAGACCATAAATATAATAGACCACACTGATCCTTCTTCCTTGATCCGCTTGCTTTCAATCCGTAAACCTCATCCGCTCTTCTCGCCTTCCTCGTCTCCCTTGGATCATGCTTTTTAAGGCTGCAACAAACCAAAGATAATCAAGTCTCAATTTTCATAAAGGTTTGAAATTAAAAAGGTGAGAATAAGAAAACCATTGAGCTTTGTCAATTCAATAGCTATAGGATGATCCCCACGTAACCAATTACTAATGAACCCAAATTCTATGAGACAAACAAAGAAATTATTAGGTGGAAATGAAAATGAAAGTGAAAATGAAAATGTTGACATAACAAAGAAGGTTTCATAAGTGGGAGAAACTCGTAAATAAAGAGGATAAGAGATAAACAAAAATGCATTGACACACCACTGCTTTTAGCCATCAATAATCAACAACCACCTTTAGTGCAATATGAAAAGTCATTTTGGGTCAATCTTAAAGTGTTGAACTGTAGTGAAATACAATTACACTCCAAATTTGACGTGTAATTAGTTTTGCAATGAACAATCGAGTTTTCAATTCCGTTTGGCCCTACTCAGGATATCAAAAAAGATTCTAATTTTCAATTATGTAGCATCTTTAAGGCTACTATACCTCTTTAGGATGCATACATCTTAAATAAGGCTGTTATAACTCGTTAAGGTTGCTATATCAACTCACGCTCATGAAAAAGAAGAAAAGTCATTTAAATAAAAGAAAAAGCAAATACATCTCTCCCAATTTTTCAAACTCCTCAAACCTAAAATTAGTGAGAAAAATATAAATCTACTAAAGTTGATTCAATCAGCATGTATAAACTTTTAGTGATCACTTTACAAAATAAACATAAAAACTACGATCATTATTATATCATAAGTCACAATAACTGCATATGAAGTACAAATTATTGAATTGGGGAAAACATCTCACATTGATATCATGATAGCAAACACGAAAACATGATAGCACTTTCTAATACTTGAAATTTGAGTTTTGATATAGTTTTCTAAAGTATGGACATGAATCAGTGGTTGTTTGATTTGAGTTTTGTAATTGAGTTTCCATCTAGTTTTCTAAAGTATGGACATGAATCTAATACTTGAAATGTGAATGTACCAATAATTTAGAATACCATAAAGCATAGAAACAAACCGAATGAGAAATGTGTCTAAAATTAGAATATACACATTACAAATACAAAGTATTCTATATTTACTCAATCCGCAAATACAATTAATCTTAGATAGCAAAACCAAAACTATTACAAACCTTTGGGGCCACTGTCTATATGATTCATAAATTTCCTTTTGGATTCGTCATGATATCTTTCCATTTCAGATTGTGCAGAACACCTCTTCTTACGCTATGCTCATTGACTTAGTCAGCTTCCTCTCACACGACTCATGGGCCCACATTGGATCTTGCAGCTCACATTGCCTCCTATATAAGGGACATAAGTTTTCATCGAGCATACTTTCCGTGAGTATACATGCAAATATGACACTTTTTATAATAATGCTACATAAATTAGTAATGCAGAAGGAAGCATGTGAGAGGACGTGAGTGATTGAGACACCTGCTAATTCCATATTGGTCAAATACTGCACTTTGATCCATGTCTGCTTATTCCTTATTTTTCGCTGAGCGGAGCAATAAACCATCTGCAATTTTGTACCCTATAACTTGATCTGTACATGTTCCAAAGCCATGTGTAAAATTGGCGGGAATAAAACCCAACTGCCTCTACAAAAACCCCCAAAGCCCACCACCACCATTTTTAGTCTAACATCAAAATTGCAAATGAAAATTTCTTGAGAGTCAAAATAATAGTGTACTATAGCTGATATGTTTTGCCGAACTCGAATCAAATGAAAGTAGCTCACAGCATAAACATCAAAATGTTAAAAAAATAGTGACCAAACACTAATAAAGTGGAATTTGTCATAAATTCATAACTAATAAAATAAATTCATATCATAAACTTCAAATAAAAGAGTGGCGTGACGACATGAAATCCCGCATATACTCTCACCACATGTTCAGTGATGTTCAATATTGGGAAAAGGGCATGCCTATATGGAGGTCAAAAAACAAATCAAGATACCTATATGGAGATTTTCTCAAACATTTGGTAGGCATACAAATATTTGAACATCCTTCTAAAAAATTAGCGTAAGAGGGAGAGTACCAAGAACATTCATACACAAACGCTTACATTTAATTAGTAGAACCAAATCCCATAACCTCTCTTCCACACGAAAATGACTTCAACGACAAAGAAAGGTAATACTATTAGTATAAGCTTAAAAATAACCCTTAGAAATCAGAGTACTTACCTGAAAATGAAAATAAAAATTAAAATGAAGAAAACACTTATGGAAGCAAGTAAATACCTCTTGTAGATTTATTCTAGTAGCTCAAAATCTGAAACAAAAAAACATAGCGAGAGTTTAGACAAACATAACCGAACCAAATATTAAAATGTTCTCACAAAAAAGACAATAAAGAACAAACCACTAATTTCAAAAACAAAGCCAAACATATAAAACAAACCACTAATTTCAAAGCATTAAATACAATTTTTTTTTAAAATACATATAATCACAAACCCCATCCAACATTGAAAAAGAATCAAACCATATAAGTACCCAATCAAAGTATTGTACAGAAAAATAATCAAACAATAAGAGAACTCAAAAATGTCAATCAAACCACATCAGCTACAATCAAACATTAATTACACATGAAACCTAAATTCCAGTTGGATATGCAAAAAAAATTACGCACCGATTTAACCAAAACGTCTAGTGTGAAATCGTAAAACCAAAAAATGACATCACAGTCCCTGATTTTACCTTCAAGAGGAAACAGGATGAGGCTAGCGTGTTGCGTGTTGGGAGGGAGGGTGAGTTGAGATGGGTTGTGTGGTGTGGGGAGAATGAACGGGATAGAGAGAGTCATGGTGTGTGTGAGCACCAAATTACTTTTTTGTGTATTACCCTAATGCCCCTTTGTTTGAATCAGAAATGAAAATCTAAGAAGAAAATATGGGGGGAAAGAATGTTTTAGTGGGTTAAAATTGTAAATATAATTTAGAGTATATGATGAGATGTGGTGAGTTGTAGAGTTTATAGTGTGAATTGTGATCTTACCCTCCATCTAGTGCTTAGCAAAAAACATTATTTTGAGTTGATTTTTTTTATATGGGTCTATTGAAATATTTAAACATCATATAAAAAAATTCAACCGAAAAATATTTTTTTTACTATTTTAAAAAATTAATATGCACCGTTGGTATGTACCGTTTGGTATGTACATGAGACTCACTATATATAAATCTTTCATACAATTTTTTGTATCTATACAAGCTTGTCCCCTATAAAATTAATTAAGCATCCACACTCTAAATCCTTGATCCTGCTGGATGAATAGACCACCCTAGGTAACTGAAGAATCAGCTTGCTTAATAACTACTTACTATTTCAATTCAACTAAAATACAGATGATGGCCTATAATATAAATAGAGATGATCACGTTGGGTTTTACACAGATAACTAGTCAACATTTGATCAGCCTATCTTGCTAACACTGCCACTTTTTAACCTTATTTCTATTGCAACCTTAATGCTGCTAAGAGTAACACTAATATGACAAATTTATCTATTGAAGGGAGTTTTCATCAACCCAGCTCTTGTGGAACCATTTGGTCTCACAATCATCGAGGTAAATCACCACTACCAGATTCACAACTTATACAAGCTAAATCTTTATGACATTCAGGTTCTTATTCAAGTACTCCCTGGCATTCTAACTATATTGGAAGTTCCTTGCAGGCATCTGCTTATGGTTTTCCTGTTGTTGCTACAAAAAATGGTGGGCCCGTCGATATACTTAAGGCAAGCATTGTAATTACCTTAAGGACTTAAAGTCTGTAATGTCCTAGAATTAACTACATAAACATTTTTATTTGATCAAATCTTGTTGACACTAGAACCACAACCTACTCCATCCGGCCCAAATTAGAAATCCTGTTTTTCTTTGGGCAATTTACACTTAGGTCCTTTGGTAACAATTTTTAAACATTTAAGGACAATTTACTATTAGGTCCACTTGTTATGCCACTAACGTGGACTTCTACAAGAAGAGAATTAATGGACCCAAGTGTTTAAAATTTGTCAAAATTCCTTTAGTGTTTAAAATTTGTTTGTGAGGGCCCTAAGAGTACTTTCCCCTTTTTCTTTTTAGGTTGTCTCGAATTTAAACTCTTGTTTGTAAAAACTGTATATAAATTAGCGTACAAGAGAGAAGAATTAACAGTAGGTGATGTTAATGTAATGCATTGATAAAGTTGGGGGGTGATGTTAATATATATATATATTATTTTATTTTATTTTTGTGTGTGGGTCTGTGAGGGTGGGTGGGGGCGGGGGGTTGAGAGAGAGAGAGAAAGATTTCCTTAAAATTTGTGAGTTTTAAACATGAACTCTTAGTTTGGGACTCAGGAAGTATTTGATTTAGGATTATCGTTTCCATAGACCCAATCTGTTCAGGTTCAGACCAAGATCTCACATCCCACTCCCTGCACTTTTTACTGTTGTCTTCTGCTAAACTATTTATTGCATTTGACGGGCAACACAATGTTCAATCAGGCACTTAACAATGGTGTTCTGGTCGACCCACATGACCAGAAAGCTTTTGCAGATGCACTACTAAAGCTTGTTACGGACAAAAACCTCTGGCTAGACTGCCGTAAACGAGGACTAAAGAATATCCATCGCTTCTCATGGCCAGAGCACTGCCGTAATTACTTATCTCATCTCGAGCATTGCAGGAGTCGACACCCCACCACCCGTATTGAGATCACGTCTAATCCTGAAGAACCCATGAGCGAGTCACTAAGGGACGTTGAAGATCTCTCTTTGAAATTCTCCATTGACGCAGACTTCAAAAACAGTGGGGACCTTGATGGAGCAACTAGACAGAAGGAACTCATTGAGACCCTAACACGAATGGCAACCTCTAATGGAAAATCCAGCACTAACTACTGTCCAGGAAGAAGGCAGGGACTATATATAATAGCTGCAGACGGTTATGATAGCAATGGAGTCTGCACTGAGACCTTACCATCAATCATCAATAATGTGATGAAAGCTGCAGACTCAGAATTGGGTAAGATAGGTTTTGTGTTGCTAACGGGTCTAAGTTTCGCGGAAATGAGGGAAGCTTTAGCAGGGTGCCAAGTAAACTTAGAAGATTTCGATGCGTTGGTTTGCAGCAGTGGAAGTGAAATGTATTGTCCGTGGAAGGATTTGGTAGTTGATGGAGACTACACAGGCCACATTGAGTACAGCTGGCCTGGTGAGAATGTGAGATTAATGGTGATGAGGCTTGCCAGGGTAGAAGATGAGGGTCAAGATGACATTGTGGAATACACGAGTGCATGTAGCTCCCGATGTTACTCATACATCATTAAAGCAGGAACCAAGGTAAGATACTTTTAAACCAGTTCCTATGAGTTTAGTACTTAAACAAATGATGGAGGGATAACGTAGAAATAGAATAGTGTTTTTCTGATGATATAATCTTTTTTAATGATGATTTATATGAATGTGACAGACTCGGAGGATCGATGATCTGCGCCAGAGGCTGAATGTGACAGACTCGGAGGATCGATGATCTGCGCCAGAGGCTGAGAATGAGAGGGTTTCGATGCAACCTTGTCTACACACACGCCATGTCAAGGCTAAATGTGATGCCATTATTTGCATCAAGAGCCCTCACTTAGGTCTTAACTTTTTCTATCCCTTGTATGTGTTTGTGTGGGTGAGTGAGTTTATTATGCAACCAACATCATCACAGATTGGTTGCACCATACGAGAATATATAATCATACTTCATGCTATGTATTTATGCAGGTACCTATCAGTTAGGTGGGGTATAGATCTTTCAAAAATGGTTGTGTTTGTGGGGGAAAAAGGGGATACCGACTATGAAGACTTGCTTGTGGGGCTCCACAAGACTGTTATTGTCAAAGGTTCCGTGGAATATGCCAGTGAGAAGCTTCTTCGCAGCGCAGACGGTTTTAAGAGGGAAGACTTTGTCCCTCAAGATAGCCCTAACATTGCCTTTGCTGAGGGGTATGAAGCCCATGATATCTCCACAGCCTTGGAGACTCTTGGGATTATGTGATTTTTTTGTTTATCACTATTTCTTTTCTTTTTTCCTCTTTTCCCTTGGGGAAGAGTGGTGGGAGTTGAATCTTATACTTCGTAGATAAGGCATAAGCAAGTATATGGTTACATAACTTAAAAGGAATTCACAAATATGCACCTTGACATCAATGTTACTTTCAACATCTTATATAAATAAAAGGCACCTTTCCGGAAATGATCACCTTCAGCAAGACATCCAAATGCAATTCAAATGAGCTTCATGCATGTATGCACATGTATACATAGTAATGAATTGAGTGTGTAAGCTTCAGTGTAGGCACAAGTAAAACAAGCATGATTCCTAATAGCTGTATATAAATATATTTCATAATGATGACTCGTAACATTTATATTTAGAACTTGTATATTTAGAACTCATCAATTTAGAGCTCGTCTTATAAAGGGCTTATGAGTTAAAAGCATATGTATGATATTGACTCAGACAGCAATCGACAAAGCATTAGATGAAGGCAGTCAAGTAAAACAGATATTACTCAAAACCACTATGTTTTTTTTCCATATACAGCAGACATATCATATTAGGTTTCCATTCTTAGTTTCAAAAGCTATTGTCATTTATTTGCGGTTGTACCTTTTTCGGTGACTATGTTAAAGGAACATATTCTAACACTCATCAGTATTGAGTTCTTTTGCCATCCTCTCAAACTATCCACAGTTGTGTACTTGTCACATGCTTTATCCACAAAGATCCATAACTTCTACCTTGTATTCCTCTCCACAAGCACAATTAACCATGTGCGAAATCCCCTGTAAAAGCAGAGACATTTATGAATTATACGACTATAGGAATTTTCATAAAACAAATAAATGTTAGATGCCGGTGTACTGCAAGACGCTATGCTAGATGAATGTTACATCTACGCACATGATCAGGAAATTTCCCCGAAGAGACTCAGTTTTTTCCACTCACAACAGTCATTTCATCAAAATAAAAAATTCTTCGCTGGCGGCTAATTGTTTAGTCGGCACTGACTTGTCACACAGAATTGACAAACATATTCACCTTCAGTGTCTCAATCTGGCGCTGCAGAGTCTGCAAATAGTCAGTTTCTCCAGCTTTATCAGATGATAGAGCTTGAATCTCGTCTTCCAGAGTCTCTCTATCCATTTCCCTAAGTTCTGGCTGTATCGCCCAACAATCAGAGTAGTATAATGTGAACTGATGTAGACTAAGACTAAAGAGTAACAATGTTATAATCTTGGTATTATGTTAAAAGATATAAAAATCCCACTTTTAACGGTTTGCACCAAGGAAATATCAGTTTTCTAAAACTATTGTGATCTGACTGCAATATCTTCGTTCTCTCTTTTGGACACAGAGGAATGCAAAAAAAAATAGAAACAAGGCAATTGACTAGCAGAGTCTTCTAACACTCTTGTGCTTTAACATAGAATATGTATCATCACCAGGAAGAGGAGCAAAACAACATAAAGGGAAAACAGAATTGGGGAAGGTTAAAGAAGCTATATATGCTGCTATGTAACTGACCTCAAAATCATTTATCTTACACTTCACTAGCTCGACAGATTGCATCACCTGTAACAGCATCAGAATTGTAAGAAAAAACTGCAATTTGAATTATTGGATCTCTTGTGATGATCATCAAAACATGACAGTTCTTTGGACTTATAGAACGCTCCCCCTAGACTTCTGGCAACTGCACAAACTCTGGATGAACGTGGTATGTGCATTGGGTAACTCGGGTTCGAGGCATTCTCATCTCAGTTATCCCAGGGTTGTTAGTTTTGTAGAAAATTATAGCCGCGTTAAGTTACAGAAACTTAGGACTGTTTTCCAGACAAATTCTCCGCAGTGGACAAAAATTGGAATCTGTATTCGAATGCAAAATTAGAATCCTGATATTCCAATTTTTTTCCAAATTTTCTACTCTTAAAACTGAGGTTACACCTTGATGTGAAGAATTACACACACACACAAGCACCCAAACACATACAACAGATACAATCGCATGCACACAAAGACACAACACTCATACACAAATATAAGATGCAACACACATACACGTGCACGCACACACAGATTTAGACATAGACATATGCATATTTCTACACACACGCATGTATATATGCAATGCAAACATCCACAATAGTGTGCACACACGCGTGCATATATATAAGCACATGAGCAAAATTATACAAACACACACATACACAAACATATATGTGCAAACTGATACACGACATACCATGTATATAAGAAAACTAACGCACACAAGTGTGTATATGTCCATGTGCATGTCTCCTATTTAACAAATCAACCAAAATAAAGAAAAATCTAGATCTTCGATTCTAACAAATGAACATGTTTTCTAATTGATCAAAATCATAGGAAATGAAAAGGTAGAAATAGATGTGAAAATTGGAAATGGAAAACAGAAATCAGAAAAAAGTTTCCACAACTAAACAGGCCCTTAATTTCTACCGGAACATTCTTCCTTTTCTCTTTTCTGAATAGAAGGGGTATGAAACAGAAACATTTGCTTCACCTTGACTGGGAGATCTACATGGTAACACAAAAATATAATATATACGGATCTGATTTTCCTCCAAGAAAAGCATAAAACAGTTGAGAGGTAAATAAACTTCAATCTATATGTAAATAATGAATTTTTCAGTATGAAAAATTGGAATCAACACCACACGCTTTCATTATATCAATAAAAGTTATGTTTGTAATTAAGAAAACGATGCAAGTGATCAAGTAACAAACAAAGATTGATTCTAGTCAGATTAAGCTTTGGAAAATGAATGGAGGAACATCACAAAAACAAATCGTAAATGCATCTAAGAATACGTACATATGTTCTCATCATTTTTCTATGCAAAAATATTCATACCAGGTTTTTTTTTGCATATTGTAGTACTACAAGTTGTGATACATAAACTGGACCAAGTAACTTGTCAAATTTGCTTCACATATAATCTACAAATTAGTATTAATGTTCTCATAGTACAAATTCAATGATTAAAGGAATCAGTTTGTATATGTGAACCTTGGTACTGTCTGAAACAAGCTTGGATTTCATTTCTATCACCAATTCAAACTTCGCTTTAGCAGCGTCCAAATTTGTCATTAAGTCCTTCTCTGCATCACCCTGAAACTCCAAGGATAATTCAAAGTTTGCAATAGCATATAACATAAAAGATATCACCCAAGGATGCCCTTACCATACTGTCTGTATCGAGATGGCTCTCAACAGTACACTTCCCTGCAAAGTAAGATTTTATTATTATTTATATTTGCAACATTTTTATTTTGCATAACTTACATATTCCAACATACTAATTACAAATGATAACCTTAGTTTCATAATAACAGGTGTCCTGCTAAGCTGTTACTGATTTAGTATAACATTAACAATATCCTGCCCTTTGTATAGTTGTATGTGCAGCAAAGTTCATGGTATGCATAATATACTTCCAATGGAATCAATGCCGCATGTACCATAGTTTATGTTCTATATTTAAAATAAATAAAATAATATAGCTGGTAAATGCACCTTTCCTTGCTCATATGAGATTTTGGTTCTAGCTCATCTTCTAGATTCAATAGTAGGTGACGGCAATGGGCCGGCTAATTGGCGATTCCACACCATCCCTAATAAACGGGTTGGATAGAGGTATTGAAGGTTGGGGCGGGCATGGTGATAGGCTATTCGGGGACCCGCACCAACCCTATTAAGTACTAAAATAAGTAATAGATCCGTAATACATATGTACTCAACTCAATAAAGCCTTTTCCCAATTATTTGAGGTCGGCTACATGAATCCTATTTTTCCATTCTGGTTGTTTAGCACAATATCTTCAGTTAAACCACGTGATACCCCATGACATCATGTCCTTTTTTACAATATCCCACCAAGTCAATTTAGGCATACCTCTACCCCTTACGTTATCATCAATACTAACTAAATCAGTCTTGCTTACGGGGGCATCCATTAATCTACGCTTGACGTGTCCAAACCATCTAAGTCGATTCTCTCTCAACTTATCTTCTATAGGTGCTACTTTAACCGTTTCACAAATTTGTTCATTTCTAATTTTATCTTTTCGAGTTTTACCACAAATCTATCTTAGCATTCGCATCTCTGCCACACTCATTTTCTGCACATTTTATTTTTTGGTTGTCCAACACTCTATCCCATATAACATGGTGGGTTTAATGCTCGTCCTATAAAAATTCCCCTTTAACTTCAAAGGTGTATGCCGATCACACAATACGCTGGTAGCACTTCTCTACTTAACCCAGTCTGCTGTAATGCTTTTATCCTATGAGTAACATCATCACTAATATCTCCATCGTTTAGAATAATCAAGCCTAAATAACAAAAATGATCATATTTAGGATCCTTTGACTCTCCAATATCACCGCATCCCCGTTTGTCCTCTTATTACTACAAAAATTGCACTCTGCATATCTTATTTTAGTCATGAATCATCTTGTTTTTAGAGTTTCTCTCCACAATTTCAATCTAACATTAATCCCCGTCTTAGTCTCATCTACTAAAACAATATCATTTGCAAATAGCATACATCACGACACCTATCTTGTATTTATCCAGTTAACTCATCCATAACAAGAGCAATAAGGACTGGGTGTTGAACCTTGGTGCAAACCTACAATAATTGGGAATTCACTACTTTCTCCTACTCATATTCTTACTATAGTCATGGCTCCATCATACATATCCTTGATCACATCAATATATCTACAAGTCACTCCTTTTTTATGTAAAACCCGCCATATTATATCTCTTGGTATCCTATCATACGCCTTCTCCAAATATATACAAAACATAAGAAGGTCCTTCTTTTTCTCTCTATACATCTCCAATAATCTCCTCAATAAATAAATAGTTTTCATTGTTGACCTCACAGACATAAACCCAAACTGATTCTCAAATACTGTTGTTTTTTCAATCTCAATCTATATTCAATCACTCTCTCCCAAAGTTTCATTGTATGACTCATTAACATAATACCACAATAATTTGAACAACATTGTATATCTCCTTTATTTTTATAAATAGGTATTAAAACTCTTTTTCTCCATTCATCAGGTAAACTATCAGTCATTATAATTCTATTAAATAATTTTGTAAGTCAAAACACTCCATCATCCCCGAACCATTTCCAAAGCTCAATGGAGATACCATCTGGTCCTAAAGCCCTCCCTACTTTCATCTTTTTAGAGCAATCCTAACCTCTATTGTCCTAATTCTGTGAAAAAATATATTTTCTTTAGTCTCCCTAAGTTCCTCTATATTTATTCCACTCCCATTATCTTCATTCAATAACCTCTCGAAGTAGTTTTTTCATCTTTCATAATCTCATCTTCCTACACTAGGACTCTCGAATCATCACTTTTAATACACTTAAACGTTATTAAAATCTTTTATTTTTTTTTGTTCTCAAGTGTGTGTAGCAAGCTTATAAATATTTTTCTCCCCTTCTTTTGTTCCTAGTTTTGTATAAAGATCATGATGCGCCTTTAACTTAGCATCTCTTACCATTTTCTTAACTTCTTTCTTAGCCCCTTTATATTTCTCAAAATTTTCTTCATTTCTGATTGTTTGCCATGTTTTAAAGCACTCTATTTTGATTTTTACTATATTTTGTACTTCTTCATTCCACCACCAACTTTCTTTAGATTGTGGCCCCCTACCTTTTGTTTCTCCAAGAATTTCTTTCGATATTCTCCAAATGCATGTGGCCTTCTTATCCCACATTATGTTACTCTCATCTTTAGTATTCCATGATGCTTCATTTAATATTTTATCTTTAAATAATTCTAATTTCTATTCTTTTAAGTTTCACCACCTAGTTCGTGGGTTAATCTTCTCTATTCGCATTCGTGATTGATTTTTAATATTTATATCTATTACCATTACCCTATGTTGTGAGGTTAAGTTCTCTCCCGGGATAACCTTGCAGTCTTCACATGTTAATCGGTCTCCTTTCCTAGTAATGAAAAAGTATATTTAGCTCTTATTCATTCCACTTTTATAAGTTATTAAGTATTCAAGCCTCTTTTCAAAACATGTATATATTAATACAAATTCATAAGTCGTCGCAAAATCTAAGATAGACTCTCCACCGTTGTTCATATCTCCAAAATCATATCATCCATGTACCATCTCATATCCTACACGATCTTCTCCTATATGGCCATTAAAATCTCCCCCTATATGGAATTTCTCACCTAGAGGTATTTCTTGAATTAGTTCATCCACTTGTTCCCAAAATTGTACTTTAGTATGCCCATTTATCCTACTTGAGGTGTATAAGAGCTAATAATATTAATTATATTCTCCCTTTATACAAGTTTTATGAGTATAAGTCTATCACCTTTCCTAATAACAATTACGATATCATCCTTAATCTTCTTATCAACTATTATTCCGACTTCATTCCTATTTCTATGTTTTCCTGTATAATATAATTTTAAACCATGTATTTCTATTTCTCTGATTTTCTCACCGACTCATTTAGTTTCTTGTAAGCAAGCTATGTTAACTTTTCTTCTTATCATGTTATCCACTAGCTCCGTCCAATTCATTTTCATAATCCTTATGTTGTATGTTCCAAGTCGCTAACCTAAGTCTACTATTCTGGACTAACTTCTTTACCCGCACATGTCCAGATTGTTACAGGAACTCTTACCCATTTCTCACTGCACCCGGGAACCGATGCGACTCCCCTTGCCTATTTTTTTAGAGACCCGGTGGCAAGCGCATCGCATCGCTTAAGGGAAATGCCCTAGTATTAGCGTTTATATTCATAAGATTCATGTTCAAAAGCATCTGATAAAGTTTTATGTTAACTGTCAGCTACCTAACGCAAGATGTGATTTATTCCAAACACGCAACGGTATTACATATAGAAACTCACGAGCGCCCAAATGAAAATTTTGGGGATGTAACATAACAAATGGCACGCAAGAGCAAGCACAAATTAAGAACTTTCTCTCTCAACTATATCAAAATGTAACGTGAATACAATGGTTCACCAATGACCTTATATAAGATAACCCTGTTAAGGTCAAAAGACTAAAGAGGGCACTTTAAAGAATATCCCAAGGGACCTAACTAGAATAAAAACTCAAATAAAGAAATATAATAAAGAAACAAAATAAAAGATCACAATCATCGATATTACAATTAAACCCATTGCACTTATTAATTCTCATTTCTAAAGATCTTCAACTCCTTTTCAAAATGGGAATAATGATATATAAACGAAAAGGGAAATCGTCCTAAGCAACCCTAATTGAGCAAAAGACAAAAAGGGCCACTAACTAACTAGAACATTCTATCTTATGGATTATCCACGACTTTGCTTATGTCACCATGACATCATATCCCCTTTGTTTTCATCACTTACCCTCCCCCCAGCACACACACGCAGTAATACCCCGCCCTAGAAATTAGGTATTTAACGTTATTTGAGGTGATTTGTCCAAATGAAAATTCGAGGAATAAATAATACAAGTGTAACACGTAAAGTAATACGTAAGTTGGCGTATTACGTAAATGGTTTAAACGAGAAAAATCCCACGATGCATGTGCATGAATGCGTATTTAATCTCAAATAGTATTAGCTAGGATGTCCGTTAAGTTTGAGGGAAAAATATCAAGGAACGGATGTGGCACGGACAAGGTTAATACGACGCGACATTTAAATGGTACGAAAAGCAAAGTATAGCAATATGGATTAAACAAGAAAATTTTGCGTTGCATGGCTCTCATGAGTTTTATTTTGAGTTTATATAATTATTTTAAGTACTTACGTTAAGTTTCATGCGATTCGAACAAGCAACGAGCGAGCCTAGGTAAAAATTATCTAATGGTGCGCGACAATGCGAAAGTCCAGCTTTGCGCGAATTGTTTAGGGCAATCGTTAAATCAAAAAAAATATTCCCGACCATATATTTAGACTCATAAAAATATAAGGAATATTACCATGCGAAGAAAAATAGAAAAAATACATATTTTGTACGAAGGCCCCGATTCTTGCGCGCCTTGTATAGGAGAATCTGGGAGACCAAACGACTACTGTAAATATGATTTTGTAGCCAAAAAAATGCAAGGAATATGAATTTCGAGTTAAAAGTTTCAATATATATATATATATATATATATATATATATATATATAGAGAGAGAGAGAGAGAGAGAGAGAGAGGATCTCATGAGGTCCTTTGTTTGCATACCGCTGGCGCGGACCAATTTTGATAAAATAGTAAAAAAAATATTTTTGGGCTAATTTTTTTTATATAGCTTTAAACATTTCAGTAGGACCATATAAAAAAAATCAACTCAAAATGAATTTTTTTACTATTTTAGAAAAATCGGTCAAACTTTGTCAGTTTTTAACAACTTAAAAACTGACAAAGTTTGACCGATTTTTTTAAAATAGCAAAAAAATTCATTTTGAGCTGATTATTTTTTTATTGTCATATTGAAATGTTTAAAAAACATAAAAAAAATCAGCCCCAAAATATTTTTTTTACTATTTTAAAAAAATGGTCCTCATTTAGGGTCCTCAAACTAGGGCCCAAAATATACATATATGCGCTAGCAAAGTGACGAAAATACACCTTAATTATGGTGTCAACTTTTGTGTCCAAGTGTGCAAGGGAGTGAAAGACTTGATGCGGTGGTGTAGTCTCTTTCACTCATCAGATTTTCTGACCTTAATACACTCTCACTCTTTTGGAAAGTGCCTAGCTATTAGTCTTTGGCTATAGGATGGAAGACAACCATTTTTGGCTTATAAGAGTCTTGTAAGGGGTGAGGGTTTGGAGCCAAAAAAAATCATTACATTTTCAAATTGTTCTTCCTCATAGCTCTAGCACGAGCACTTCACTTCCCCTGATTCGTAGTCCCTCACTTCCCCTCATTTTCCACCATCAAACACCTTATTGGAGGTCCCAAAATTCCATTAGAACACACTCTTGAGGTGGGACTAGTAAAGGGATTTTCGAATTTGGAGCTTTTTGAAGGGGCTTGTTGGAGCTTTTGTGGAGCTCTTTTCAACATCTTCTTCAACCTTTGTTCATCCTCTATTTCAAGTAGGGTTTTTCTCACTTAATCCCTTTTTTTAAATGCAAGATTGAATGATATAAATGCTTGTTTGTTGAACCCATTCTCCATATTTTCAATAGTATGCGAAAACCCATTTTTGAGAAATGATAAAATGGAGAAGATGACAGAATATTGTTATTGTTTCAATCATGTTTGAAATACGTAAATCTCATGAAATAAATAATGAAAGATGAAAGATGAAAATACACTTATTAGTTGCATTTAAGGGTCATTCTTAGGTAGAATACCCACTCGTATGTGTAGAAAGTGTAATATGCTTTAATCTTGAGATTTAAGATGATTAATGATGAAATATGTTAGTTTAAACATGTGATTAAGAATTTGATAAAAACAGCCCCAAAATCAATTAAGTTATAATGTTAGTTTAAGCTTCTTAAACATGTTATATATGACTTAATATTAGTATAGTTGGACTATTATGCAAAGTTATGTTAAAATGGATTATTCATCATTAAAATGGGTAAAAAGGTTGTAGGAACTTTGTAGTATAATAAAGATGGAATATTATGCTAAAACCCCACTTAAAATGGTGAATATTTGGTAAAAATGCCTTGATGGCAGATTTGGTAAATAAGTGGAAAACTTGTTTAAATGGTGTTTTTACTTGAAAAATGGTTGGAAAAATGTTAACAAATTGCCTTTGAGAAAATAAACGTGTGCAAAAGCATTTTTGGTAAAATGAAGTAAAGAATGATGACATTAGTATGTTAGTGTTCTATGTTGACACTAAGTAGCCTCCTCGGCTCGTTAGGAAAATGGCTAATAACGGGTTTAAAATGATAAAACCGAATAAGTTGAATGTGAACATTGAGAATAATGTTGAACACATTGAAAGATAATGATATTTGGATGATGTCGGGATAAATAATTAAGCAGGGCATGACGTCCCTAGGGTGAAAAAACCCAAAGTAACTGTAGTAGCATATGATGCTCGGTACCAGGTGGTGAAATTCCATGAAACTGTGGATTGGGTGTGTGTGTTGGCGGAATCCCAAAGATAAGTAACGAAAGAGAATATTCATGAAACTTGTGGTAATGAATGGTAAAACTTCATTAATTATTATGTGGTAACATAATGGAAATTAATTAAGTCCCTGGCATGGGATAATGAAAATGTTAAGTGAGTTGGGCATGTAGCCCGGTGCGTTGCATGTAGGTGCATTGTTATGAATGAAAAGGTTAATCTATGTTTTTTTTGGAAATACTAAAATGCATCGTATATGTATAGTACTTTGATATAAAATTATGGCTTAGTATTTCCCACCCTACTGGGCATTTCGCTCAAACCCTATTTTCCAAAACCCCACGTACAACAGGTGGTACGTCAGGTAAGGACGTTGGAAAGGCCGCGAAAAGTGCAAGTCGTCGTTATAGAGATTTGTGCCTATTTTAATCCCCTAGACTTATGTTGATGGAATCCCTTACTTTGATGAGATGAACTTGGTTTTAGACTTGAACTATTTGAAGTTGTAATAATACAGGGATTTAAATTTTATTTTGTGGATTAAAGTATGGCAAATGTTCTATGGATAAATTGTTAATTGAACGTAACTTGCATGATGAGTGGTCACCCTTTTTCATAATAAAAGTTGGTCAGTTTTTTTTTATAAAATGAGGCAAATGTTTTCCAAATAAATCTTATAGGATCTATCCCCCTCCCCCTTAACACCTTGGTTCGGATACGGGTTATTCCAACGGTAACTCTAATCCAGATCGGGGCGTTACACACGCACAACCCCCATAGGAAAGTATGACCACGAGCTTAGAGGGGTGTTGTCCAAATATAAACTCGAAGGACCCAAGCAAAAAACTCCTCCTGCTGGTCTTCCTCATGATAGGAACCCCGCCTTTATCGGTGATTAAAATTAGGCAGCGCTTCAACTATGGGCACTCTGCATACACCATTGGCCAAAACCACTCGCAGTCAAAGCTCTTTGAACGGGAACCTATTTAGCTGAAGTATTCTGTCGCTTTTAATGCATACCATACGGACTTCTCAAAATGGAGGATCTCTCACATTCAACTCAGCTTAAATGGAGGCCTGCAACCCGCTGATAAACCTGCTAGGCTGCTAATACGCTACTCCTCTGTTTCGTACAAGGTCGTATGGACACAACGAATGCAATAGTTAAGTGTAGTCAGTCACCAACATTGATCCCCTGACCCCGAGCAAACAAATAGTGTTCATGGTTCTTCGAAATGAATATGAGCCTCGTATGCTTACGCATCTTACCCCGTGCTTCAATTGTCTTCTTCCCTTCTACTTCTCTCCTCTTTGTTACACCGTTCCACCGAGCATTGTCCCATGAAATCAAGCCATTATACGCAAAATCACTGATCATGCTGTTTTCCAATATACGCAAAATTAAAGCATTAGCTCGCCTCCCACCGTTATACCAAATAAGGACAAGTTTTCTGGGGGCTTCTTGTCTATTGAATGCCGAAGTGCGCAACTTTACACCATATGCCCAACAATTTTGCACAACAAATTTGACTTCCTTAAAGATAAAGGAGGGTTTTGGAAAATATATGGGTTTGGTTCACCTTTCTTCACAAGGGGATGACCCGTGATGTCAATCCTCCTCAATAAGTCGCCAAATACATCATGTAACAAACTTTTTGTGATTGGAACTTTGGATGGCCCAAAGGCAAATGTATTCACAACTTCCTGTTCTTCGGACCCATATAAATCATCCACCCCAAAAGGATGCAACATGGTCTGCTCAACCCACACCCAAAACCCGTGTTCCCCATTCATGATTTATTTTGTGAAACACCCATTGAGGCTAAATTTGTTGAATGAACCTTGAGGGGGTGGTAAAACTTGAGGATATAATTCTTCAACTAAAAAGATGTCAGCGGCTTATTTGAGATTTTAGGCAAGAGTTTGATAATATAAATGGTTTGCGAGTGCCGGAAGGACTTCAAAAATGTGTGGTGAGATGGTATCGAGGCAAGGAGGAGATGAGGAAGCTGGAGGGGCAAAGTGTCTACAACCTTCCTTTTAAGCTCTATTTATTTGGCCAGAGCTCTAATTAAAGGGAAAAGGAGCTCTTGGGACCACAATCTGGGGTGAATCGGTAGGAAAATCTCCCCGTCAATAGTTGCCTCTACATGTCTTAAAGCCTTATTTAATTTGTCGACTACCACCACCAGTTCACTAGTCGAATTGGGATGGAATGCAGATGAGAGCTAGCAACGATCTTGTTCGTGTTATCAGCAGCAGTAAAGTCACGAGTCTCCGTCAGGGGTGGGCGAAGCATGCCACATTGAAGTCGCTCGAATCTCATCTCCATCATCCCTAGTCGTTGCTCGCTCGAATCTCATCTCCATCATCCCTACACGGGATGTAATATGTGAATTACCACCACCACCAAGGGAAAACCATGCTCTGAAACAAATTTGATGTACCGTTGCTATTCGGGCACTTTGCCAGATAGGGTTGGAAAAGGGGCAGTTTGTCCCGTTGCAATTCCTAGCTACTACCAAGCTTTTCCATTTTTAGCATTTGGCAATCCAAATACATTAATCAACTGTATTATCTCATTGAGATGTTGTGTGTGTCAAAAATCCAGAGACAGAAGTTCGTGCTTCCTCTCTACAGTCTTAGACTAAACTGTATATTCCAGAGCAAGTTGACTGCATTGGCAACAGCTCCATAGAAATTTGATGATCGGGGAATAAATCCTTATGTTCTCTCTTTCGTAAATTTAACCCAAAATTTTCCTTTCCTTGTTTATAAAAAATATAAGAAGTTTATCAAAATTTGTCTTTCAGAGAGCATATGAACTGACAACTATTATAGACAAGTGTTATGCATGATTGTTGATTAACGTGTAGTAAAGAGACAAAATTACATGCAAATAACATATTTATGATTATAAGTTCAGGTAGGTTCTAAGATTTTTAGGTTAGATAATGAACATGCTTCCCGATGGCAACAGAAAATCAACCATAAATCCATGCACGGCTAAAAGATCAGAAGCTATCTTCCATAAAAAAATAAAAAATTGAAGAAGAAAAATATGTTCCTGCCCATGGCATGTGAAAAGGAGAGTACCAGTCAGTCCTTCCTCGTCACTAGTTTTCTCATCGACCTTATCCTTGGCCTGTGTATATTTAATTTAGTAAGCAGGATTTCCATCAAGAGTAAAGGGTTAAATATATCATGAAAAAGCAACAGCGACAAAGTTACGTGAAAAGATATCGAAAATAGAATAGCCTTCTCAGTAATCAACCAACGAATCTCCAATTTAAACTTAACTCGCACAGAAACCAAATAGAGAAAAGTTTAAAGTTTTAACATAAGATAGTGCTATACTTATATACAAAATCTAAGCTACAAGACCTAAAATCTTTAAAGACTACCCAAATCCATATTCTGAAAGGGTAAATGAACAGACATTATTAGGGTAACAGAGTGGTAATTGGGAACACACAATTTGTGAATGATTGTATTAATATCATTCAGAAAATAGAAACGGGAAGGGGGTTGGGAGATGTAAAATTAGTAGGAAATTTAAAGTACCTACAAAATAAATACAATACATGAAACAACACACTTGTCACTTTTCAGATGTTTATTTACTATCACACTATTTGCTATCGGTAAAAACTAAAAAGATTATTGCGTTCCCCAATTGAATCTAAGTGTCACAAAGGCAAAGCCGCAAACGTATTTAGGTCAATCTAGAATGGCATTCCATTAAACAATATTTTAGTTCGTAGGTACCTGCAGCTAATCATTGGGTCTACTCTTAGGCTCGCAGTATGAACTGAGAGAATGACGTACAATATTACATTCCATTCTTATTATACATTTATCAAGTATGTCCATAACGGAAAACTTAAATAGATACGAAAAAAGAAGTTTCGTCAGAAATAACCAAGTCATGTTGCCCAACCTTCGAGCAAAGTTTGTTAGAATTGATCCACTCCTACACAAATCCACAAAGACTCTCAATTACAAATTGCAATGTCAAATTGAACCTACACAAACTGCATGGTGATGTAACAGCATCAAAACCTGATGTTCTTGTAATTTGGAATTGATATCCTCCGCAACCTTGGTATAGTACGTACTGTTATGGTTAGCAAAACAAGTCTGGCATTATATAACTTCCAGTGAATGTCTCCTTTCGCAATTACACTTAAACAAGGAACTTGTTTCAAAAGACACTGTCTCTTAACATTGATGGTAATCACATTCCATAAACATCGCGCACATATAATCGGGGCCCAATTTGATCAAATTATATACCATGGTTATGGATGTGAATAGAGAGTATCACGTTGTTACATAGTCTATGATGTTTGAGCGCACTTTTATAAATTTTCAAAGTTGACAATACTCATTTGCTAAAACTGTTTCAAGGAAACCTTATTTTCCATAGAAACCTCGTATGAATGAGAAGGGTTTTTTGTGACTTAACAAGCATTTCTCTAACGACTTATTTGACTTGATACCCCATTCGCTTCGTGTTATTTCACAAATCAAGCCAAATTTTTTTACCCTGTAGCTTCTTTTCTCACACCTCGCATATGACCAGAGCACACATTAACCTTCCAAGACAATAATAATGGCTACCTCCCCACCACTCTTCACCATATTCATATTTCTTCCTCACTCACCTTGGTTGATTCATCTTCACCTCCAACCCCCACAAACCAAAAGATATCAAAAAACTCAAACCCCAAAAACCTTAGTACTTCCTCAAACGTATCTTCAGCTGAAAAAAAAACATTACTTCCTTATCTACACATTTTGCCCCCTAAAAAATAATTATATATACATTGCCCCCCCCCCCTACCCTAATTCCTGGATCTGCCACTGACGACAATCCTCCAACGTTATTTCTCTTCCACCACCTCCTAATCCCCAATGTAAAACAAGAATCGAACCTGACCCTGACCCGTAATCCAAATAACTTTTTCTCCCTTCAAAAGAAAATTTATTCGTGCCTGGGTTGTGGGGAAATCTTAAAAAATTCTTGAACAACATCAATCTATAAAGTTTTTTTTTACCAATTTACTACATTACTAAGTATGTAGTCAAATAAGTCACACGACTGTTTTTTTTGTTCCAACGGTTCCAATGAAAAAACATTTTTATTCCAATAGGTTTCATTACAAAAACATGTGACGAATATTTACTACATGTATAAAAACTTGATTAATCTATTTGTATGCAGTATAACCAACACGAATGTATATACATGCACACACAAAAATACATCTATAAGTAGATATACACACTTGTGTATACAAGCATACAAAAACATACAACAAGAATTTATTTTATCACCTTATGGATTGAAAAAAGAACCCGAACTGATCAAACCCAAAATGAAATCAGAAAAAAAGAAAACTTGAACTTTAAAGAAGCATGCAGAAGAAAAAACAATCTACATACCTGGGAATACAAAAAAAGTTGATGAATGTATTGCCTAAACTCAAAGAAAACCAAAAAATATATCAAACCGAGAAGTAAAACAACATAATTCAACAATGAGACTATAACTTAAAGGGCTAACCTTAGCTTAGATTTTGAGAGAAGATGGTTTGAAATGAGACGAAGGGACGCCATATAAATACACACACTAAAGTGTTATATGGTAAGTTTGTAACTCATTTCTATTAGACACATGGAAGAAAATGCATAGACAACTTGTCTTTGGCTTGTTTTGAAATTGGTCTCATTGTGTTATATGTCCAATCTCGAATTAACATTAGTGACATGTTACTTTTAACGTTTACTATCCCAATTTTAAAGATTTTTTTCCATAATAAAAATGATCTTTAATAAATAAAAAACTATTATAAATATTATTATCTAAATTTAGAAATTTGATATTTAAAATAAAAGAAAATTCCAAAATAATAGTATGTATATATTTAATGATTTCGAAATTATATAAGTGGCCCCATATAATTTCCAAAATTATTAACTCCTAATGGAAATTTTTATTCCTTAGATTCTCTTGCTTGTGTTTCTCCCTTCTTTATCCATTAAATGTTGCTTATTGTGTGGATTAACTTAGAATTTTATACTTTCTTGAAGTGTCTCATTGTCGTATAAATGTGTAGGAAAAAACTAAACTTACGAAACTTGTTATTCATCCAAAATTGTTAGGTCGCATACTTACCTAAAATGCCAAGTTCTAAAGATAACTCATGTGGAATATGAGAAAACGCATTGAAGCGTGTGAAACCCATAGTTAACATAAAAGGAATAAGTGCAATTTGGAAAGTAACATGGAAAACTTGGACTTGTATTTAAAGTAACATCAACTATTAGAGACGAGAATGCAAAATTTTTAGACCAACCACCGATGCATAGCTAGGTTAGGGATATATATGTAATAAATAGCTCTTGAAATGTCTTGGGCGACCTTCAATGATAGATCATTACTCCACAAATAGTTTATCGGAGCACATTAAACAATAACAGACATCAAATGTTAATATCATTGTGTTAAATAGGGCATTCTATGTAATTTATCATAAGATTTCTAGTTCATCTAAATTCCAGAAGCCTCAAAATCAAATTGAGAAAACCGGCAAGTAACATCAAAAGCATTTACAATAATAAGACAGAAACAAGACTCAGAAAAAGAGTTGTTAACATATGTGATGCTTACCCCACTTAAAATCTGGTGGATAAAGAATCTTAGGTAAATGCAGTTTCTATATATTGAATTATTTGAATATTCTTCGAATTCATCACCACATGGACAGAAACAAAGAGTGCCAACTTCACCTTATAGTTAATTTTTGATAAAAAGGACTGGTGAACAACTCAAAGTGAACTTAATTTTTGATGTAAGTCTATCGATATCCTGAAAATAAAAGAAAAGAAAGGGATAAAAAGATTAGTTTGCCAAAACCAAAAGTCTAAATTATACACTATCTCAATGTAGATTACAAATGAGAATTTATGTGCCAATAAGCAATACCTCTTTTTTAGTCTCTCCGTCTGCATCCTTCTTTTTCACCCTTACTCTTTTTTTTCTTAACAATAATCTCATTTCCTTGCCAAATAATTTCGGGAGGCCCCTCTTCCAGATGCTCCAAATAATCATCTTCATTTGGCTCCTAAATATCCTCCCACAAACGGATTTATGCCCCTCCCCCAACAACTAGACAAACATCATATTAGAAAGACTTCAATTCTTGAGAAATGAACTTCCATGGACAACAAAAAATCTCCCTAAATACTATATTGGAGTTTCCCATTGGCTTGGATACGATAGTTGCTTTGAATAGTTGAACACCAAAGGAAGTTTAGCTGAAAAAGAACTATTCAAATCCATTTACCCGAAACAGCTATGTTTCTTTATTCAATTACCCACACCAAACCCACCTTTTTTCTTGAATCTAGAAAACCTTGCAATGTACTAAATGCTCACATTTACCCACCCCACAGAAAGTCCCCCTTGAGTTTTTCGATTATAATAACAACTTTTACTTGCACATGAAAAAACTGGATGTAAATAGGAATGCTACAAAAGATCACTTACACTAAAATGAGCCTCCTAATATCGAAAAACACACTTTCCACTACCAGATCCTGAAAAAGACCACTACATGAAATTGATATGCACCAAATGTTTCATAAAGTTTGTTTCCCATTTACCAAATCTTTCAGAAAGATTGTGTTTTCATTTATTACATCTTTAAAAATCAGTAGTGGCCATATATAAACATGACATTGAACAGAATACAAACAGTTCAAAGAACGTATGATCTAAGTAGGGTAGATATATGAAGTCCATTAGACCTATGGATAATACAAGTGATATTGAATACTTAGAAGCGACTTCGCATATGTACTAAATGAAAGGAAAGTTAGAACTACTTATCCCCATATACACCAGCGCAAAACAAAACTTACTAACCTGTACTTGAGGATTTTGGAAGTCATCCATAGATGCAGCTAGTGCTGGAAGTACATGTTGATGGTACTGGACTTGCAAATGTGGGCCCAAATCCGTAGACAGCTGCCCAATTGCATTAATAATTTGCAAATTATTTAATACAAACTGGCAGGGCAGTGAAAAGTGGAAAATGAAAGTTGAAAGATTAAAATGTGGGCATCACATTATTATGTGGCCCCAACACAGTATGTACACTTTTTTTGTGCAGTAGTGTAAGTGCAGCCTATTCAAAAACTAAAACAAGTTACTTCTTAGATTGAAATTTTAATGACCAATAATCAATGTAACACACCACTAACTGGTCAACAAAACAGCAGGAGCGGGTTAAGTAGTTACTGCCACAAGTCTCAGATAACAAACTGAATCTCCCAAATCGTTCCACAGTTGTTGGAAGGGTGCAGTTTGCCTACGGAGGAATCGAACCAGATTAAAAAGTTGAAGATATGACTGTATTACGTTGTGCTTTAGAAAGTATTAATTATTTTATTAAGATAATTGAAGCATGGAGAAGAAAGTGTATATAATATCATCTGAAAAAACGCAAAGGGGTCAATTTAGAAAGTTCAATAAAGTGGTCGAGTGAAGTTCACTTAGTGTTTGAATTTTTGGCTTCACAAAAAAGCTCCATGTTGAGAAGGAGCTTTAGGAAGCAGTCCGTCAATGAATAGGAGTATTTGGATGCAGTCCAAATAATTTACCTAATCGGAAGGTATTTGGAACGCATCCTAATTGGTAAAAGTACCTAGCCTACATTCAAGAAAAATGTTTCTCTGAAAGACCCCCAAGTAGAATTTAAAAACCCTTCCATCCCCTCCTCCCTCCAAGACTAAAAAGTGAATTGCCACAACAATGTTACAATGAGAGGTAGGCCAATTTCTTACCTCTTCTGGCACAAGCGGGCAAGAACCATTAAGACGTTGCTCTGCCGAATTTACAGTAAGATTCCCCTTAACAATTCCACGTTATAACATCCATGATCGCTTTTGCTGAATGAGTTCAGTATGTACATCCTTGGGAAGCTTAAGGGACATAGCACACAATAGATGAGGGGTCAGGTTTGTAATTTGGGGGGATAGAAATATATTATCAATTAGTTCCTTAAGAAATTCCAGGATGTACCTGGAAGAGTTCGGCACAGCCATATATGCTAAGGTGACCCTCGTCATCACGGGGTCATAGGCAATAAATGGCCATCCTGGATCCCTTAACGTGCAAGATATTATAATTAAGAAACATATATATTATATATATTTAAGAATATAGACCTATCCTTGCTTACCAAACACCTTGTCACCTATTACTTGACACAATCTCCTCCTCTCTCACACCATGACAGCAGTAAGCAAGTTTGACAAAACATAGAGAATTGCTTCGTGCGGCCAGCAAAGGCATAACTACTGTCAAAATATACACATTGATGTTATCAATTATCCATCATCTTAAATAATTTATTGCTACTATATAGGTAGTGTTCATTCCAAAAAATCATAGTGGAAAAGAAATATAAAAGGAAACTAATAATTGCATTGCAGCTATATGTATCACGAGACATTATAAAAAGATACCTAGGAAGTTATTTGTAATGGCATACACCCAATAATTCATTCATTTGCCACATTTCTCTCAACTGTTTAATGCACTTCAGCTACATTGCTACCTAAATGGCAAAATCACAAATCTCCCATTCTAATCCAATGAAAGACATGCATAATCAGAAAAGATAAATCAACATATACAACAGGATAGATTTGAGTAAAAAACAGTGATATACTTTTCAAGCATATATGACCGAAATATAGATTCGAATAAGGTCTTATTTTGCCCCCGGTATATTATTAAAGAACTATATAGAAATATCATAAGAACTACTTAGTACTCCAAGCCGACATTTAATCAAGCCTACAATAGGAAATTGAAAGTTAAACCTTTGACAACCTAATATTTTGACTGCATGATTTTGAATCAATAATCTGGAGCAATCGATATTACAAACTGACAAAAGGGAGGTGGTTGTGATGTGTAAATTAGGAGCGAGGGAGAGACGGAGGGTTGATAGTGAAGGTGATGGTTGAGGAGGTTGCGAGTAACAGGTAGATATGAAGTATTTTAGAGCGAGGTAACATGGGGTGGATGCGGATTTTGGTTAGTAGGTGGTGGCGACACTTGCTTTTTCAATTTAAAAAATGAAAAATTGCAAGAAAATTAGATTGGGAGTTTGGGGCTTTCCGAGTGTTCCTACTGTATATATGTGTGTGTGTGAATTCGTGCATAATGAATAAACAATAATAAATAAATATCAAAGTAAATAATCAACATACTTATCGGTGCTTTGAGGATATAATGCACGTATAAACATTACTAAGACATCAATAAATGTTCTCAAGGAATTGCTTTAACATTGGGCAGTGCCCACTATAACGAATCAATTTAGTTTCCTTAAAAAGGTGACTTTTTGAATTTGTTAAAAAAAATCGCACATTATCAACTTGATTGGGCACTTCAACATTTCATAATAAGTGATTAATTTTAAGAATGTTTGAAAGTTAAGAGTAGATAAACCCTACCTACCTAAAAATCTTGAAACCAAATAGAAATCCTTGTAAGGTGAGGATGGCAAGTTTTCGGTCCTCCTAATATGCACGTGTACGGGGATCCATGTTAGAGTAGTCGCAATTGACTATACCTTCTTCCTCTTTTCTTTCCAATGCCTTCTTTTTTTTCAAAATCATCCGTAGCTTCGTATCCAACAAGGTCTGCTTGGTGTCGGCCTTCTGTAACGTAATTGATCAAGTGAGCATAATCATGCATTTATTTTCTCCACAAACTCGGGATTAGTGGTGGTGGATGAGATGATATCGGTTTTCCTCTTCTCATTCGCGACGTTGCTGCCAATGGGCTGTTGCACTCTTGGCTGTTTGAACGTAGAGGGCATTGTCCTCCAATGATATGCCCTCCATTGAAGGCAAGCGGAGAGGATAACTTGGCTAGGAATCGATAAGCACATTTTGGCCTTATGTTGAGGAAAACCTAGACTTCTTCCTTGGCTTGCACCATGTTTGGATCTCGCGGTTCAATTCTAAAGTGTCCTTGAGAGCAAGGTATCACTTCATGAACTTGAAATGCCCTCCCCCCCCCCCCCCCCCCCCCTTCCAACTTGTATGACTAACTGGCAAGGGATCGAACATCGTTGCTGGTGCAGCCGCGTTTGATTGGGCAATGATGGTGTAAAATTTATTCACGATCCAGTTAATGGTGTCAAACTATGTGCTTAGCTAGCACGGAGAATGACAATAGATGTACTGGTTCTACATGTTGAAAATGTCGGCAGCATTCTCCCACGAACCTATTTTCTTATTTTTTCCGTTAATAGAGCCCTCGGATGTAGAAGCCCAACCGTAGGTTATCTTCATCATCCTATATTTTTTCTTGCGATGATTCCCCTTAAATGTTTGTCTTTTGGGTGTTTCTCGGAATTCAATCCATTTTTTTTCCGAAAATATGCCAATCCCAGTTTCCCATTTTTTAATCTAATTTTATTTTTATTTTTATTTTTTCCCCAAAGTTATACTATTCCAATTTTTCTATAATATTTGCCGATTAAGAGTTTTCCGAGTTTTTCCCTAAACTATTCTGATTTCTAAATATTTCCAAAATTTCAAAAAATTCCGAATTTGCTGAAATTTCTAATTGTTACAAAAAATCTGATTTCTGAAAAAATCATAACCATCAATAAAAAAAATTAACCAGAAAAATCAGAAATTTTCCCGCTATTGAGGAAAATCTTGAGATCTCTCCTACAGAGGTCCCTCAAAACAGGTGTGGCTTTAAAAGGCAGTTGAGAAAGAGGGTGAAAAGAGAGAAAAAAAATGTTTTTATATAGAATGTGTTGCCACACGAAGGGAAGTTAGAAGAGAAATTTCCAAAAGGACACAATAAATGTTAAAAACTCCGGTGCCAAGGGTCTGAAATATCATTAACAGAAAACACAACAAAATTTTATTGTTTGCATTTAATTCATTATCTTTAAGCATAAAAGATTCAAAATGTACGGGCCACCAAAAAACAATCATTCGAGACACCTTAGGCGTGATTCCTCGCAAGTAATGACTGATTAACATATGTATTGGATTCGCATTTACTGCATGGCATAATTACAAATTGATATTACACACCAATTTTTGCCACTACTTAATGAGACATTCTGCAACAAAACAAGAATTCCACCACAAAATTCGAAGAATCTGCAATAGAAACATTTTCAAAAATAAACTTCAGTTATGGAATCCACAATCATCTGAAGATTCTTATTATTATGAGTTCACAAATCTTGTCCTTATGCTGACCACAGCGTAATTCATCCAAATACATACCAAATTAAACGGTCACAATTCAGCCACTAAAGTTAAGTTTTGAAAAATTCATAATAAAAAAACATCTGCCAAAGATAGATAACCTCTCCTAGATAGACTCTCCTCATAAAAGGAGAAAAAAAGACTCAAAAAATAACTCAGTACTCAGATTGCTTCAATCTCTTATGTTTCTTTCCCAAGCAAGAAACCTGCAAAATAGTGAGAAATTTGGTGTCAAATTACGTAAACACACATAATTGCAAAAAGTAATCAGCTCAAAAAACACTAGATAGTAGAACTTACATAATTGGATCATGAGATTTACATAGGAAGGTAAATCCTGAAAATGTCCTTTTGTTTAAGGTTTTTCCTACAGGTGGGACATTTCTTCTGAGCTGCCAACGCTTTTTTTATGCATTTATTGCAAAAGATGTGACCGCACTTGGTTGCGGTTTCTTCAACAAGTGGGTCCATGCAAATGGTGCAGTTTAAGACGGGTGCTTTAGGCCGAGGTGGCACGGCAACAGTTTGATTCTGTCATCGGAAAGTTGCAGTGTTAGATTTAACAGTAATAACTGTGCAGTTTTTGTACCACCCAAACTATTTTTAAGGCAAAAAACACTTCGGTAAATTGTGCATTTCTTTACAAAACACCCCCTAAAACTTCACTACAAACCCCTCAAGAGGGTATCAGTCCAACAATATGCAAAGTTGGGTGGGGGGTGGAGGTGGCGGTGGGGGTATTGAAAATAAGTTAGGGGGGTTTCTTTCAAAAATTTAATAATCCAGGATTAGTTTTCGCACTTTCCCCAATCTGAGTGAAAGCAATGTACCACTATATATCAGTAGTGACTAAACTAAGGTGTAATACTCAATAAATTAAGGATAAATGTTTCACACCTATATCATAATACCAATTTCGAAACCATCTAATAATTTTGTTCTATGTAAGATTAAAAGATAAATCATTGCGTTAAAGTTACTATATAGATATACATGCAAATCTATCAGCCCTGCTTAATTTCTATATAGAACATACACTTTAATGCACCCCATAGAATCAATAAACATGATACGGTCGATATTTTCAATAATCCTAATAAAAGAACAACAAAGACAGCATACACGGAAAATCTCAAGTATTATTTTGGGTGTATTAGTACTAAATATCCTTTTGTATTAGTAAGATTAATTTGAAAAAATATTAGGTTGACATTTAGTAACTATCTTCTAAAGCTTCCTCGTTTCTTTATAATTCCTTTTTGTAATATTTATCCGTGATTGAGAACTCTACTATGTTTTGCCTCTATATTTACTTGCAACTCTTCATCACACGACAATCAATATTAATAAAAGTTTCACGTTCTAATTATTGACCGTGTTTGTCATCAAGGTATCTGTAAATGGGTCGGTTCGTGTAATGTCAAGTATGCATACAAAAATACCAACCCCACCCGCTTCCTTAGGAAGAGTGAATAGATCGTGCCATAGTTAATCATGTATTCACTCTGACCCAATGCCCGTTAAATAATAATGGGTCGGTTCAATTTCCAAACTGTATTAAATACCAAATAATAGATAACAAAAGAGAGATACAAATATCAACATATAAATCTTAAGTTGTGCAAAAAAAAAGTTGTTTAGCTAAAAAGGCAGAGGTATTACCATGTTCATACAACCACAGCCACAAACGGTCCTTCCATTTGCTTGAGCTCTTTCATGGGGGCAAGCACTAGTTGACTCCCTAGCTGTAATACCAAATGGGAAAAAAAGGAGTGTTCTGTAAGGAATATATATATATATATATATATGTATAAAAACTAAACGGCAATTCAATAAGCTCAAAACAGAGAAATGCAACAAGACCAACTGCAATTGTTTCAGCTTTTTATACAAGCATATGAATGACAAACAAAGGACCCAAGTTCCAAAAAAATGTAGCTCAAGTTGATTGATAATATGGTATTTAAGGACAGTCAAAAATACCCAAAAAACAGGTAAAAAAATAAATAAAACGTGAATCAATTAAAAGGTCGCATTCTTGCAGTTGAAAAAAATATGGTATAGAGTGTAGCATCATTATGGAAACTGGATACGCGAAACAAAATACTCACAAAGTTGCAGTTGATAAGACTTCAACAATAAATCTCACTTAAAAATTAAACTTTATAGATTTTCCATTGATAAGGCTTCAATAATAAATCCCTTCTCTACACCTATTCAAAGACACAAATACAATGGATTCACACAAGACAATATTAATTAGCTTATAATATTATTTAAATTTGTGCTAATTTCACAACTATTATTACTCTTTCGAATAAATATCATATTTTTAATAAGGTCGGATAACATCCAATCCGGTTTGATCCAACCCTAATCGAATCAAGTTATGATGATCCGATGTATATTTCGAAGCCCATTCGAACCAAATTTTTTCCTAATAAATAAATTTTGATTTACCTTGAGTGCAATGAATCTGATCTGTTGGCAGCCTAAATGCTGTAATACAACTAAAACTACACTATTCACATGAAACTGAAAACAATAGCATTACCAACAAATTGATAACCAATAGAAAGTTCTAGTAGTGGGTATTTCTCAAAATGTCATATGGAACATTTCATATCATTAAAGAATAATAAGAAAAGCAAGGGAATAATATTCGGATAAACAAGACCTGAATGGTCTTCATTCACCTCACGCTTCCTTTTAGCTTGATGCCCTCGGGCCTGAGTTCGGTTGAATAGCAAGCAAATTCATAAGAAATGTCCTTGAAAAACAGTGATCGATTTCATATAAAAAATGAGATAATTTACGAATATAAGGGTGCATACCTCAGCAAAGTTCCTTGGGGAGCCTATCGTAATCTCGTCATCAGCGTCTTCATTAAAATTAGGCACTTGCCACTGGGAGATTCTAACAAGCGACGATTGCATCACATGAGGACAGTAGAAAACATAGTTACGGACTACATATACAGTCTTGCGGACTACATATACAGTCTCATTTGGCGAAGGACTATTGAGATCCAAATCAAGCACCATCTTCTTTCCTGCACGTATATGAAATTAATGATGTCTACTAGTCTATACCATAACTCAAAGAAAACCAAAAATAAATCAAACACACAAGTTTCATAACATAATCCGTCAACAGAGACGAAAACAAGACGTAGAGGCTAGAGAAGAGCCTACCTCCCTTTAGGTATTCAAATGGTGATAGCATTATTATGAAATAAGGCTACGAGATGCTATATATACAAGATTAGCAGAAATCTACCTTTATGGTAAGACAATGCCTTACCATAATAATACATATAAGGTTTCTTAACAATACATTTAGTATAAAATTAGTACAAATCTACCATTGTACGACAAAATTGCTCATGTTGTAATACATGGAATCCGACACACAAAGTTTCTTGTGTTGGTAAGCATTTACACTTTTAAAGAAAAAATTACACACAGTCAATGATGCATCATATTTTCCTTAATGGGTATATAAACATTACATGATTTGATACCTGGAGAACAAAATTCCATTTTATTACGAATCACTGAAGTTGACATTTTCACATCGAAAAAGTAAAAGTTTTCATTTATAAGCATTTTTCGAATCCTAAAAAAAGACATAGGATTTTAATTGTGTTACTAGTGTTGAAGCACATTCTCAACTAACAAAAAACAAATTTCGACCATCCTAAACGAGCGATCATAACATATCGACCTCCACAAAATCCTGAGTCATCATCCAACTCAGGAGTGCGGTACGCGATGTCGTCACACACACAAACATATATATATATATATATATATATATATATAATAAAAAAATGCTATTATGCGGATTTCCCGCACGATAGCTTTTAGAGACTTAATAGGTTTGGCTTATTAACTTGCAATTTCTCCCTATGTCCTAATCTCTTCTCCTAAATTATAGGTATTTAGTCCAACTAAATTTCCCCACCCCCTATTCATAAGGAAATAAAGGAGATGTGAGTTGTCAAAATAAATTGAGATGATTAAAAAACCTCCTGGTTCATATGATTTTTTATTTAAAAATTTGTAGTCTATAAATTATTTTTAAAAAATAAAAATTTGAATATGAAAATGAAAATGAAAATGAAAAAAATATTACCGCGCATTTCTTTAATTACCCAATATTTATCATTGACGTAGTTGTTTCAAAATATGATTAGTAATTTAAGTTGGAAAGTTATGTGATATCCTAACTTGAGTTTTTCAGAGGGCATTTAACTATGAGAGTTGACCTTGGATTCAAAATAAAGAATAATTCTATCATGAATATTCTTAAATACATTGGCTTGAGTGTGGAGTTCACATAGGGTCGATTCAAAATAACAACCAATAATGCATTTCTTACAACTCAACCAGATTCATTTTATGAGTATAATGAGAGGGTATCTCCACAATATTCTTAAATAAAAACACCATTTGATATAAATATTCGTAGAGGAAAGAGAGAATAAATAAGCGAATAATCCGTGGGAAAGGATACTCACATCTCTCGATTTAAAATTATGGTCACTATCTATTAGTTCTTTTAGAAGACACGGATCAAAGAATCCATTACCGTCGATTAGGGTAAGATGAGCGGTCCTATCAACCCATTCCACAAATCCTAGCGCATTATATAATGCGCCTCAGCGCAGCACAAACTTCATAACGCTAAAAATAGCTCAAATAATTTGTGTAGACCATCCAAGTCCAAAGCACATCATTATCTAAAGTTCTAAACACCAGACATGGATGCTTCCAATAAATCGAAGAAGGGAGCTAAAGGAAGGAAAGTGGGCGGTCCAAGAAAGAAATTTGTCACCCGCGCCGTGAAGGTTGGTCTGTAGTTCCCAGTCGGTAGAACCGGTGGTTATCTGAAGAAGGGACGTTATGCTCAGTGTGTTGGAACCGGTGCCCCTGTCTACCTTGTCGCCGTTCTCGAATGCCTAGCTGCAAAGGCATTGGAGTTGGCTAGAAATGTTGCTCATGCGACAACAAGAAGAGCATTATTATCCCAAGACATGTGTTGTGTCCGTGAGGAATGACGAGGAGCTTGGAAAATTGCTAACAGGTGTTACCTTTGCACACGGTAGAGTCCTTCCTAACATCAATCCAGCTCTTTTGCCAAAGAAATCTGGCAAGGCTGGAAAGGAACCAAAGTCTCCATCTAATGCAGAGGCCACCAAATCTCCAAAGAAGGTTGCTTAGATTTATTTATATTTGTTATATTTTGTTGGTTGTATGTATTTGAGAAATGTTTGATTTTCTAATGATCAATGGATAAAACCAATTATTTCTGCAATTTTCCATCTATTATTGTATCGCAAACTACATACATTAATGGATGCGTTCTCGAGTCATGTTCAATAGCAAAAATAGCAAAAATTCTATAAAAGATTTTAAGAAGGCCCAAAGACTAATATTTCATGGATAGTATGATGCAATTGGGATCCTTTGGAGCCAAAATTCAATTTCATCTTTGTCCAGTTTGATCAAATTATATACCATGGTTATGGCTGTGAATAGAGTATCACGTTGTTACATAGTCTATGACATTTGAGCACAAATTTATAAATTTTCAAAGTTGACAATACTCATTTGCTAAAACCGTTTCATGGAAACCTTATTTTCCATAGTCTATGACTTAACAAGCATTTTTCTAACGACTTATTCACTTCGTGTTATTTCGCAAATCAAACTAAATTTTTTTTATCCTGTAACTTCTTTTCTCAAACCTTATATATGACCAGAGCACACATTAAACTTGCAAGACAATAATAATGGCCACATCACCATCACTGTTCACCAAATTCATATTTCTTCCTCCTCGCTCACCTTGATTGATTTATCTTCACCTCCAAACCCCACAAACCAAAGGATATCAAAAAACTCAAACCCCCCAAACCTTAGTTCTTCCACAAACGTATCTTCACCTTTAAAAAAAGGGATCAATTACCAAAAAGTCCCTTGAACATTTTTTAATACACGTTTAGTCCAAGCCTTTTTATTTTGTTCCAAAAAGTCCCGCCTTTTAATTCGGTGATTCTCCTTCATAAAACATTGTCGAATAAAATCCCTCGTTGAGCGTTACTGAATTGAATCCTAACCCACCCTTCAATCATATAAAGGGAGCAGAACTTGGCATAAAACAAAGGTCTTAAAAAATAAAATCCTCATAATAGGCTAAGAGAATTATGAAAACTTACTGTAAAAAACAACCAGAACTTGTCATAAAACAAAGAAAAAACTTACCTGTAGATGAGAGAACACCAGTGGAAGGACAACGAACACCAAAGGCGGCAATAACCCCCTCACCCTTCAATCATGTAAACGTACCGAATTGATATTTGTGTGTGTGTGTGTGTGTGTGAGAGAGAGAGAGAGAGAGAGAGAGAGAGAGAAGAGAATTGTGAAAACTGAATAGTTCATACGGAAATAACTCCCTCACCCTTCAATCATATAAAGGGAGGGGAAGAGAATTAGAGAGTGAATGAAGAGAAGTTGGAAAGAGCAACTTAATTAAGAGATTGAGAGGTGGGAAGGGGGAGAGACATGAAATGAAGACTCCCTGTAAACCTCTCTAAAGAGAGAGGAGGTAGACTTTACTATAAAATGACACGTGGATATGCTTATAGCAATCCAATATTAATTCCTTGTTAAGCATTTTAAAGTATACTAGTTGGAAATCCGTGCGATGCGTGGACTATACATTTGCGTATTCAAAATACATGTAGCCATCGCCAATACCAAAAAATGATAAATGAAATAATTAAATAGATTAAAAATTTAGAGTATTTTTGCTCAGTAAACAACATTGTATTTAGTGTTGTTTGTAAGAAATTCCAAGCAATTCTTTTTTTTTTTTTGTGGGGGGGTCATTTAAGGTATTATCAGGCTGATAGTCGAAGAATTGTAAGATCAATTATTTGCGTGGTCAATGTCGTTACATGAATGTGACCCAAATAGGGGGTAATTTAAGGTGTTATGAGGCTAATAGTCGAAGAATTGTAGATCAATTATTTGCGTGGTCAATGTCGTTATGTGAATGTGACCCAAAATATTCCATTTGTTCAGCCTTCTCATGTGAATGTTGATTAAATGGAGATTCTCTAGTAGTTGCTTTTGTTATTCCAGAAAGGAAGTAGCATTTAGATTGGTTTTCTTATTTTTATTGTTTGGGTATGTGGACATCTCTTTAGCTCACATGGTATACACAGAGAGGGGATTTCTTAACAACTGCATACATTTTATAGAGCAGTGGTGTAGCTAGAATGAGGGGTAAGGGTTTTCTGTGGTAATTTCGTAAACAAACACAAACAACGTACATTTTGTTTAGAGCAGAGTTTTATTATTTTCCTGTCTTCTTTTAGTCGTTATCATTCTAATATACTACGAACTCAACCTATAAACAAACACAAACTGATACATTGCACACACACTCAGATATATGCTCGTAGTCACGAACTTAGGTGTGGTTGATGGTTGTATGAAATAATTCTATAAAAATTGTAAATCTTAGATATTGAAAACATTAACTATATGTATTCTTCACATACATAACTAAATAGTACAAGTTAAAACAACAAATATCAGAAAGCATAAATTCCTACTATGACATATTTGCTTTATTAAGATAAATAGATTAAGAGACAATTTATCAAAATAAGCGAAATTATTTATTGTTGTGGAATTTTTGTTGTAGTATATTTATTAGTTTTATAACTTAACTTTTTTAACACATTATGAAATAGATGAATAGAACTGAAGCAAATAGTCTACCATTTAAAATAGGGAACGACTATTTCCACTCCAAAACATTCCTCCCCCACTCCACTTTCAACCCTTTAAACACTAAAATGACTAAAGTATCTTTCTATACATATAACTTAGTCCGAACAAATATAATGTTATGTCAAAAATCTAATATTT
>OX422207.1:4852500-5110000 GCA_949130495.1 Sambucus nigra | reverse complement strand
GTTCCCACCTTTTATATTGCCACCTATTAATTGTCAATATAATGGATACTAAACTTAGGCAAAAGACCGCATACCTGATCTCAATATTGTGGTAAAAATCCTATCCTATGTAGGAAGAAACATACCGGCCTATGAATGAGAAGAGAGATCAGCGCCGCCGGGTAATGGCGGGGGTTTGTGGCTAACGGTGGACAAGAGAGAGCAGCGTCGTCGGCGTCTTTGGAGAAGAGAGAGAGAGAATGAACGAGGTAAAACAATATTAGAAGCATATCTGGTGTTCTATTTTTACATCATAATTACAAAGTTATAATACAGATAATAATAAAAATAATAAGAATTAAAATTAAAAATAAAAATGAGAAATGAAAATTACAAAAACCAAGTTACAAGTAATCATTTAAAATGTCACAAACTATGAGAAATTGTTGCCTATATAATTATAGACATCCAAACCATAAGAAAAGCCAAATCCTAACAGCACCCGAATATCACCGTAAGTTCGAACAATTTTCTGGTGATTGGTGGCATGATTTGATTTAATACAAAATTCTCACGTTTGGTTGTAGATGAATGTGTATGCGTGAGTATGGAATGAGGGTGCAACATGGTGCGTCTATTTAATAATCTGAAAAAATAGGATTTGAGTGTGTCAGGCAATAAATAATAATATAAAATATAATATATACCCTGGCTTAATTTTGTATAGGCGACACATTATTTTTTGTAGAAACAACAATATTCATAAATCCCTAAAATAAAAATAATAAATATTGCAACAACGCTTTACAATGATACTGTCATCCAGAAAATCCAAGTATTTCCAAAATACTTCTACTCGTTAATTTCACCGGTTATGAAATCCAGGCATGTCGTGCGTCAACTTTTCAAACCCCACTTCGTATAAATCATAAAAAACTTAGCCAGTACCACGATTTGAGGTCGGAATATGTTGAATGTTCATTTGCAATTGCACATTCATCTTAAACTTCCACACTCACAACAGTGATTGTCAATGATAAATTTTTATCATTTTAACAAAAGTTAGAAAAATAAGGAACATATGAATATATTGAAAAAGGAACATATAAATTTATTATGCTAAAAACAACTTAAAAGAAAAAAGTTTCACAATAAAGTTGGGGTGTACTTTACCCTGTTTTTAAATTCTTAATTCAGTGTGATTGTGATGATACCACTGTAAAATACTATTATAAAATTCAACAAAACCAATCAAAGATTACATAATCCCCGCTCACGTGTCCATTTCTAAATTAATTATTCTCTATTCGTTCATAAACCCCAGCCCATTTCGATCTACCAACGGCGGCAATAGCCCTACCATCCTCATTGCCGATGATACATGTCCTTCATCTGTCGTTATGTAACAGTTTTCCTTTTTATTGACGATTCATGAGGGTTTGGAACGAAGACTCAACCGATTGCAACGGAGGCTTCGTTGTAAAAAATAAAATCCTTATAATGGGCTAAGAGAATTATGAAAACTTACCTGTGGATGAGAGAACAGAACACCAGTGGCAGGACAACGAACACCAACGGCGGCAATTACCCCCTTGATATTTGTGGGTATGTGAATAGAGAGAGAGAAGAGAATTGTGAAAACTGAATAGTTGGTATCCCTCACCCTTCAATCATATAAAGGGAGGAGAAGAGAATTAGAGAGTGATGAAGAGAAGTTGGAAAGAGCGGCTTAATTAAGAGATTGAAAGCTGGGAAGGGAAAATGACACCCTGTAAACACCTCTCTAAAGAGAGAGAAGGTAGACTTTATTATAAAATGACACGTGGATATGCTTATAGCAATCCAATTTTAATTCCTTGTTAAGAATTTTAAAGTATATTAGTTGGAAATCGCGCGATGCGCGGGATATACATTTGCGTATTCAAAATAAACGTAGCCATCGCTAATACCAAAAAATGATAAATGAAATAATGAAATAGATTAAAAATTTAGAGTATTTTTGCTCAGTAAACAACATTGTATATAGTGTTGTTTGTAAGAAATTCCAAGCAATTCTTTATTTATTTAATTTTTTTTTTTGGGGGGGGGGGGGGAGGGTCATTTAAGGTATTATCAGGCTGATAGTCTAAGAATTGTAAAATCAATTATTTTCGTGGTCAATGTCGTTACATGAATGTGACCCAAATAGGAGGTCATTTAAGGTGTTATGAGGCTGATAGTCGAAGAATTGTAGATCAATTATTTGCGGGGTCAATGTCGTTATGTGAATGTGACCCAAAATATTCCATTTGTTCAGCCTTCTCATGTGAATGTTGATTAAATGGAGATTCTCTAGTAGTTGTTTTGGTTATTCCAGAAGGGAAGTAGCATTTAGTTTGGTTTTTTTATTTTTACTGTTTGGATATGTGGACATCTCTTTAGCTCACATTAGGCCCGTCAATGGGTCGGGTCTAGACCCAAACCCGACCCGGACCCGATCCGTATAATAGGGTCTGAGCATATTTTTTTGTTTTACAAAGCTTTATAAAACATAACTTTTTCATAAAATTGTATTTTTTTTTGTAAAAAACTTAGTTGTGATTTTGATAAATTACTAATTTTTGCATTTATACTTTAATGCACGACACGACATGAATAACGTGATTTATAATTTTCACACCAAATTGAATACAATATGACACGAATAATTTGGTGTCAGTGACACAATATTAAATTCATAAGTTTACTCGTGTTATTCGTGTCATGTTAAATTTAATGTGATGTGAAAATTATAAATCGCGTTATTTATGTCATGTCGTGTAATAAAGTATAAAATACAAAATTAGTAATGTGTCACAACTTAATTTTTTCCAAAAAAATACAGTTTATAAAAAAACTATGTTTTATAAGAAAATGTAAAAAATGAAGTTTTAAAAAAATATAGTTTATAATAAAAGTTGAGACCATTTTTTCTTTAAAAAATGTTGTGCAGTATTTTTGTTTGATATAATTATCGTAAACATTTTTTTTAAGAAAAAGAATGTTCATTTTTTAAATAAATAATATCAGAGTTCTTTTGATTAACTTCCATTTCTATTAAAAATAAAAATAATAAGTTTTTTTCCAGAATATGATGTATTTTAAGAATATTTAAAAATTATTTTCCAAAATATTATATTTGTTTATATTTTAAATATTATGTCTTTTTATTATCAGAATATTATTTAGTTTAAAATGAATAATAGATTTTTGACAAAATATTATATTTACCTAGTTATGTCATGGAGGTTTTATCCGATTATCTTAGTTGTTCAGTTTGAACTCAGTTCTTATTTATATTACTCCATTTGTTATTATTCTTGTTATTTATGTAATTACTAATTTATTTATTTATGTCTCATGATTATAATGGTAAAATTGTTATATAACATGGCAAGATAACAAATACTAAATTAGATAAAGTCTAATATAAACTAACTACAGTATAGGGTCATAAATACCATCTCCCATAAGATATTTGGAGGAAAAAAACTTCTTTTATATCAATTGTGTGGAGCAAGTGTTCCCACCTTTTATATTGCCACCTATTAATTGTCAACATAATGGATACTAGACTTGGGCAAAAGAACTCATACCTGATCTCAATATTGTGGTAAAAATCCTATCCTAAGTATATCGATTGTATTATCCTTCGAGCTTTGGCTGTTAGACGCTAAAGGCAATAACTATATCCTATCTGACTAATATAAAGCAACGACTGTACACAATGAATTTTTTTTTTCATCTGAAAACCCAATGTAATACCCCGTACTTTTGACTATAATTATTTTTGGGATTAATTAATTAAATAGCGTATTAATTGGAAATTAATCCGGGTTATAAATACTAATGAGATGCGAATTGGTATTTGATTATGTGCATATATGATTATATATGTATTTGGTATTATAAAATTTGTCGTGAGATTTATATACGGCATTTTAGAAATTTTGTTGAGACGCGTGGGACCGCCGCGTCACGGTATAATATTTTGATAATAAAAGTGAATTTAAAATCGATAATCCATATGGTCGTTTTGAGTGCGCCAACGCGTCCGGAAGGGTCGAGATAGTCAGAAAACACTAGCCGGGGGTATAGTTTGGGTCCCGGGGTATTTTTAGGTCATACCGGTAACTTAAAGGGTATTTTAGTAATTTGGTATTTTTGGATAACTGAAAGTGACGAAAATTGAGAGTTGTAATCTGATAAGGAATTGACCCAACCAACCCTTATTAACCCAACAAGCTACGAAGGTTTATTAAATTAGGTTTTCATAAGTTCCCCAAAGCAAACCCTAGCCACCATAGCTTTTTGGAGAAGAAAGCTTGGAGAAGGAGAGAGAGAGAGGAATTCTGCAGAAATTCTACACCGAATCCACACCAAATTCAGAGACAAACAAGGCAAGTGACTTTATTTCATTTAATTTCTGAGAATGTTTCCTCCATGTTAGAAAATTCGGATTTATGGTTTGTTCTTGAAGAAAATATGAAAACCCATGTAGTTGCAATCATAGGAATTGAGAAATTGTGAAGAGAAATGCATGTAGTATGTTAGGTAGATGATTTCCCTTATAATAATTGTGATTTTAAGGAAGTAAAACGAAATAAATTCTGGAATTTGATGATGATATAAACCTAGGGTTCATGTTCTAGAGAAATTGGGAAAAGTGTAGAGATTTGTAAATTTGGTTGATGTTATGATGATTTAATCCTTGAAAACATGTTAGGAGATGATGCAAATATGTTTAGGATGAATTAGAGACCCTAAAACGTTATTTGGATGAACTTTGGAAGAGATTAAAATTGATAAATGGTGAAAAACGAATTCTGGAAAAATCTGGGCCGAAACTGGTACCTCGTTAGAAGCAGCCCCCAGGTCGTTCGAACGAACTCGTTCGAACGAGCTTCTAACTGTGACACCCCGACTAATTAAACACCGGGTAGCTACTCCTTTATAAAATTAATTCAAAATGCCAAGTTGGCTCAGTTAATAGCATCACTGTCGAAAACGTTTAATTATTATTAACCACCTAGTATTTAAAAAGTAAGTGCCAAATTTTATTAAATCTGATTAATATGCAACAAGAGTAATGAATACTAAATAACACCATTCACCATACTGAAGTAAAACGAATAACCATCACAAAATGTAAATAAACTCTGGAGGAAAACTCCTCAATACAAATCCCACAACTGATAAGTAAACTGAAATAAATAACTAAAACTGAATACTGAGCAATACATGCTAGAGTCTGAAAACTGAAATGTAAAAATGTCTAATAGAATTGGGCAACATGCCCTACAACTGATAGATGCTGAGACTGGAATCCAAATGAGAGAGGCGTCTAAATGCAAGTCCCTGTAGCTTCCACAAACAGCTACAGCTCGTCTTCTGAATGAGAATCCTATGCTTGGTGTCCTTGTGGCTGGGCACCTAAAAATGGTTTTACAAAGAAAATATATTTGAAAGCAAATGGGTCAGAGCCCGAAAGTGGAAATCATTTTAAAAACCTGCAAGTGCTTTAAAAACATTTAAAACATTAAATGCAAAGTACATGTTAGGACGTGCACTCACATTATATTCTCACCTCTCGTCTAACTGTGCACTCCTAACGCAAATTACCCATCTATAACTACTCTTACCATTAGCTAAGTGACAACGTATCTAGCTAGACTGCCAAAGGTTCTACCCATAATACTCGGTTCCTTTTTAACATAACGATGTTTGTAATTAAATAAAGGTTTAACGTAAACTCAGTTACTAAATATGCCATTGATATAACTATCAGCTAACTCCTTATATAACTCGAAACAATACCGTAATATTTTTACAACATTAACATGAGGATTTCCAGTAATTTAATGTATATTATTCATCTCATAATTATACAATACAAGCACCCCGCAATTTAAGCTGTAGTGCACACATACTCTGCTATCCATCCCGGTACATCACGTACATAAGGATCACATATTCCGAATCTCTCAGGAATAGTTCAGATAACACAAATCACAAATAGTGGAGGCGAACACAGTCACCATCACATGGGTCACGCACATACCTACGCTCCCATGGTCATGCAGACTTATTAATATCATAATAAGTCCTTCTATGATCTATGTTCATCAAGGTACCAGTCTAAATCCCCCCCGTAGGCACACAAGGATTAGAGGGTCCTAAGCGAACGCAAACCTCTCGTGATAGCAAGTATGGTAGGTATGCCATACACACAAATACTATATCAATACTAGGTATACACGCATCTTAGTAATCACCGTAGTATAATTGTAATACTCTACCTCATTATACCATTATTCCAAACTTATATATTTCAAGTCTCCCGATAATATATAATTTAAATAGTAGACACGTCTCACGTCGTAATTCCTTAACTTAAAACCTATCTCGAATAGACTACTAAGTTCCCATAATTCTCACATATGATATCTTTATACCTAAGGTCTTTACTTCTGCCCCCAAACCTTATTTCATCAATTTATTCAAATTAGTACTATTAACCCAAACGTCACCTCTCTAACGAATTTCAATAACCTAGAATAATTCCCCGAATTGTATTCTAATTAAAGTCCACTATAATAATCACTCCTACTGGTCTCCTTAAGGTTGAGGGTATTCATAAGTTCTCCAAACATATTCTCCGAGGGTTTCCACCATTAAAATCAAATTAAGGAAAATTTTACTCATTCTGGGAAGGTCGATCGATCGACCTATGAATATCGATCGATCGATCTAGTCGATCGATCGACTGATGAATGTCGATCGATCGATCGAACAGGTATGGCTACGGACTGCTTCGTTCTGCAGATTTGAAAACGTCCCAAAACTTATTTCTAACGTGTGATTCTCAGATATAACGTTATAGTAATGTCATATAACAATCCTACAATATTACTAACGTCCATAAATCAATATTTCAACAACTATAGGCTACATATGGATCAATCTTCATCAAAAACCTAGTTTTCAGATTTTATCTCAAGAACATTCATAAACTTCATCTTAAATCCGTTTTTGGTATAACAAAAGTCGACAATTCTCTTAATATAATCTTCCAGTAACATTCTACATGCAACCTATATCCCAAAATTTAAACTAATAACTCCAATCTTATGGGTTTTTCATTATCTTCCAAGAACATACAAAATTGATGAATAATCTAACATGGAAGAAGCATTCTCTGAAATTTAAATGGAATAAATCACTTGCCTTGGTTTGATTTCGGATTTGGTGTTGATTTGGTGAAGAATTTCTGCAGAATTCCTCTCTCTCTCTCCTTCTCCAAGCTTTCTTCTCCAAAAGGCTATGGTGGCTAGGGTTTGCTTTGGAAGAGTTGGAAGACTAAATGATAACCTACGTAGCTTATGGGGTTAATAAAGGGTTGGTTGGGTCAATTCCTTATCAGATTACAACTCTTAATTTTCGTCACTTTTAATTACCCAAAAATACCAAATTACTAAAATACCCTTTAAGTTACCGGTATGGCCTAAAAATACCCCGGGACTCAAACTATACCCCCGGCTAGTGTTTTCTGACTATCTCGACCCTTCCGGACGCGTTGGCGCATTCAAAACGACCATACGGATTATAGATTTTAAATTCACTTTTATTAACAAAATAATATACCGTGACGCGGCGGTCCCACGCGTCTCAACAAAATTTCTAAAATGCCGTATATAAATCCCACGACAACTTTTATAATACCAAGTCCATATATAATCATATATGCACATAATCAAATACCAACTCGCATCACATTAGTATTTTTAACCCGGATTAATTTTCAATTAATACGCAATTTAATTAATTAATCCCAAAATAAATATAGTCAAAAGTACGGGGTATTACATACTTCCCCCCTAATAACTGAATTTCGTCCCGAAATTCAAAACTAGAAAGTACCTGCTAAAAACAGCTCTGGATAACGTTCGCGCATCTCATCCTCGCGCTCCCATGTGGACTCCTCGACATTGTGATGTCGCCACTGAACACGCACTAACGGGACTATCTTTGACCGCAGTTTCCTCTCGCTTCGGTCCAAAATAGCAATTGGCCCCTCCTCGTAGGAGCTATCCGGCTGGAGATCGATGTCCTCCACAGCAATGTGAGAATGAGCCAAATTGTCCCTAAGGTATTTCCTCAGCGAGGAAATGTGGAACACATCGTGAATCCGATGCAAATGCTCCGGTAACCCGAGTCTATACGCAACCGGTCCGATCCGCTCAATAATAGGAAACGGCCCCACATACCTCGGTGCCAACTTCCCCTTCTTCCCGAAACGCATAATCCCCTTCATAGGAGATACCCTGAGCAAAACCTGGTCCCATACTTGGAACTCTCTGAAAAATCTCTTCGCATCAGCATAACTCTTCTGCCTGTCTTGAGCTACCCGAATGCGACTCCGAATCAACTCAATCCTTGCCGAAGTATCCTGGATCACTTCTGGCCCAAGTCATTTGTTGTCCCCCACTTCCAACCAACATGCTGGGGAACGACAAGGCCTGCCGTACAATGCCTCAAACGGAGCCATGCCAATCGTGAACTGATAGCAGTTGTTGTAAGCAAACTCCACCAGTGGAAGGTACTGCTCCCATCCACCCCCAAAGTCAATAATGCACATGCGTAGCATGTCCTCCAACATCTGGTTGGTGCGCTCTGTCTGCCCATCGGTCTGCGGGTGATAAGCCGTACTCAACCGCAATTCTGTGCCCATGGCCTCCTGGAAACTCTCCCAAAACCTCGAAACAAATATCTTGTCTCTGTCAGACACGATATTCAGGGGCACACCGTGAAGTCTCACAATCTCTGAAATGAAAAGCTGGGCATACTGTCCCGTAGTGTAGTCAGTCCTTACGGGTAAGAAGTGAGCGACCTTGGACAACCTGTCCACAATTACCCAAACGGAGTCGTGACCCCTCTGCGACGAAGGCAACCCCGTGACGAAATCCATGGATATGCTCTCCCACATCCACACCGGAACCTCCAACGGCTGTAGCAATCCTGCTGGTCTCTGATGATCCACTTTTACAAGCTGACAAGTGGCGCATTTCGAGACAAAATCAGCGATATCTCTCTTCATACCGCTCCACCAATATTGCCGTCTCATGTCTTGGTACATTTTGTCCCCTCCGGGATGTACCGCGAACCGTGAGCCGTGCGACTCTGCCATCACCTCCTGCCGCAATTCTTCCCCATCCGGAACTACCAATCTCCCGTTGAAGCGCAATCCCCCGTCTGAGCTAACGGTATAGGACTCAGCTCCCTCTGCAAGTAATCGAACTATCTGCTCCTGACAGAACGAGTCATCGGCCTGTGCCCGTACTACCTTCGTGACAATCTGCGGTGTAACGGTCATCACAGACATGAAAGATCGGGCCACTGCATCCTGGTGTCCCAATTCCTTCCACTTAGCTTTCCACACCTCTGCCACCTCATCTGCTGGCCTGCGGCTCAACGCGTCTGTTACCACGTTAGCCTTACCCGGGTGGTACTGGATGTCGAACTGGTAGTCCTTCACAAACTCAAGCCACCTACGCTGCCGCATGTTCAACTCTTTCTGCGTGAACAGATACTGTAGGGACTTGTGGTCAGTGAACAGCTGAAACTTCTCCCCCAAAAGATAGTGCCTCCAAATCCGTAAGGCAAATACCACTGCTGCCAACTCCAAATCATGCGTGGGGTAATTCTTCTCATGAGGCTTAAGCTTACGGGAAGCATAAGCTATGGCCTGTCTCTCCTGCTGCAAAACACCTCCAAGCCCTTGCAAAGACGCATCGGTGTAAACCAATTACTCAACTCCCGGTCTCGGCAATGCTAACACAGGTGCTGAGGTCAATTTGTCCTTCAATTCATCGAATGCCAACTGACAGGCATCACTCTAGATATATGGCACACCCTTACGAGTAAGATGTGTCAAAGGACCTGCTATCTCCGAGAAACCCCGAATAAACCTCCTGTAGTATCCTGCTAAGCCCAAGAAACTACGAATCTCTGTTGGTGTCGTGGGCTGTCCCCACTCCCTCACCGCTGATACCTTTCCCGGATCGACAGATATTCCCTGATCAGAAATAATGTGACCCAAGAACTGTACTTCCTTCAGCCAAAACCCGCACTTCTCATATTTTGCATACAACTCGTTCTGACGGAGTGTCTGCAAAACCTGCCTCAAATGCTCGGCGTGCTCCTCCTCTGTCTGAGAGTAAACCAGAATGTCATCAATGAAGACAATGACAAATTGATCGAGAAAATCTCTGAACACCCTGTTCATCAAGTCCATAAACACTGCTGGAGCGTTGGTCAAGCCGAAAGGCATAACCTGAAACTCATAAGAACCATATCTCGATAAGAACGCAGTCTTCGAGACATCCTCCTCCCTGATACGCAACTGATGGTATCCCGACCTCAAGTCAATCTTCGAGAATAAAGAAGCTCCTCTCAACTGGTCGAATAAGTCATCGATTCGAGGCAACGGATACTTATTCCGTATCGTGACCTTATTCAATTCTCGGTAGTCCACACACAATCTCAGTGAACCATCCCTCTTCTTCACAAACAAAACCGGAGCGCCCCAAGGTGAGGTACTCCTGCGAATAAAGCCCTGCCCTAACAGCTGCTCTATCTGATCCCGTAACTCTCGCATTTCAGCCGGAGCCATACGGTACGGTGCACGTGCTATAGGTCTCGTACCCGGTAGCAAATCTATAACGAAGTCTATCTCCCGACTGGGTGGTAAGCCTGGTATCTCCTGAAACACATCTGAATACTCCCTGACAACTGGGATCGAATCCAAAGGAATCACAACCTCCTTAGAGGTATCCTCCTCTATGTAATACAGATGAGCGGTCGATCCTCCCTCTGGGCGAGGCATCGCCACTATAAACATCTCCTGCCCCGGAATGGCAAAAACAATGCTCCCGCTGAAGCAATCAATCATGGCCCTATATGATACGAGCCAGTCCATACCGATGATCACATCGTGAACATGCATGTCTAACACTAACATGTCCGCAGGCAATACCAAACCACCAACCTCTACCCCGACTCCCCGGCATATAAAGAAAATAAGTGATCCACTCCCTAATGGTGAGTCGACACACGTCACTGTGCTCTCTGCCGTAGCTAACAATCCTAAAGCTTTCGCGAAGTGTGTAGCAATAAAACAGTGTGTAGCACCCGTATCAAGTAACACCCGACCCATAGTGCCATGGATAGGAAACGTACCCTCGATCGCGGGCGGTGCCTGTGGAACTGCAGCCTGGTGAACGTTGTAGACACGTCCATACTGTAGCTGCCCCTGCTGAGCTGGGACTGCTGGAATGGGTGGCAAAGCTGCCATCTGTGGCGGTGCAGGAAGAGCGGCGGGAAACATGGGTCTCTGTGGCTCCTGGCGAGCACCCTGCTGCTGCTGTTGTGGGGCCCTGCCCCTATCAGGACAATCCTGCATCTTATGGCCAGTCTTGCCACAAGTGAAGCACTTCCCTGGGAAGTTTCCTCCCCTCTTCCCCTGCTGTCCCCGGCCCTGGTGGCCGTTACCGTTCCTCCCTTGGCCCTGCTGGCCCTGGTGAAACTGCTGCCCATTCTGCCCTTGTTGACCCTGCTGGCCGTTTGGACCCTGATGGCCCTGACGGAAACCTCCCTGTCCCTGCCTGTAGTTCCCTGACCGGAACCTCTTATTGTCCCCCTGCTGGGTACCCTGCTCAGTCTGTTTCTGCCCCTGACCGGTCTGTGCCCCGCTGGCACCATGTCCTCCAGTCCTGCCCTGATGGCTAGACTCCCCTGACCGCTTGCCCTCGGCCATATGAAAACGGTGGTCCTGGCAGTGCAATAGTGCAGCGTTAACCACATCAGAATATGTGGCCAACGATAGGTTCCCTAGCAGATGCTGACGGATCCTCCAATTCAACCCATCAGTGAACTTCTCTATCTTCTTCTTCTCTGTTGGAATCTCGTCTGGAACGATATTCAACAGGTTAGTAAACTCGGCCTCATACTCGGCCACCGTCTTGCCCTCTTGCTTCAAACTCATCAGCTTCCTCCTCATCTCTGTATGAACTGCGGATGGAAAGTACTTGCGGTCAAACCGCACCCAGAACTCCTGTATCGTGAGTGTATCCCTCTCCTCCGTGGTGGTAATGGACTCCCACCACTGCAGCGCAGATCCATCTAACTTGAAAGTAGCTAGCACCTGCTTCTGAACATCTGTGCACTCATGCATCCTCAAATGCCTCTGTATGTCCTTCCTCCATTGGCTCGAGACTACCACGTCTGAGCTACCTGCAAACTCTGGCGGATGCGCTTCCTGAAAAGCATCACGTACACGCTCCCAAGCAGACGGGAATGCATTAACCTGTGCTGGCGCGGCAACTGGCGCCTGAGTCGGTGCCTGCTGAATAACGGCAATCGCGGCATTTACCGCTTGAGCTACTATAGCTGCAACCTCAGCGGCGTTCATCATGCCCTGAACTGGAGCGGGCTGGGGTTCGGGCGTTGCATCCCTGGGAACTCGTCGTGCACGTCGTGGAGGCATCTGAAATAAGAACAAAGTTTATAAGTTCGCTGTTATAAACTTAAGAAAGCTGAAGAACGAAGCATACACAATAAGAGTACAACAGTCCTAAAATATAGGGCTCTATATCAAAGAAAACGTAGCGGAAACATAATAGCCGTACAGATCCTAAAGGACACTAGAACCTGATGCTTTGATACCACCTGTGACACCCCGACTAATTAAACACCGGGTAGCTACTCCTTTATAAAATTAATTCAAAATGCCAAGTTGGCTCAGTTAATAGCATCACTGTCGAAAACGTTTAATTATTATTAACCACCTAGTATTTAAAAAGTAAGTGCCAAATTTTATTAAATCTGATTAATATGCAACAAGAGTAATGAATACTAAATAACACCATTCACCATACTGAAGTAAAACGAATAACCATCACAAAATGTAAATAAACTCTGGAGGAAAACTCCTCAATACAAATCCCACAACTGATAAGTAAACTGAAATAAATAACTAAAACTGAATACTGAGCAATACATGCTAGAGTCTGAAAACTGAAATGTAAAAATGTCTAATAGAATTGGGCAACATGCCCTACAACTGATAGATGCTGAGACTGGAATCCAAATGAGAGAGGCGTCTAAATGCAAGTCCCTGTAGCTTCCACAAACAGCTACAGCTCGTCTTCTGAATGAGAATCCTATGCTTGGTGTCCTTGTGGCTGGGCACCTAAAAATGGTTTTACAAAGAAAATATATTTGAAAGCAAATGGGTCAGAGCCCGAAAGTGGAAATCATTTTAAAAACCTGCAAGTGCTTTAAAAACATTTAAAACATTAAATGCAAAGTACATGTTAGGACGTGCACTCACATTATATTCTCACCTCTCGTCTAACTGTGCACTCCTAACGCAAATTACCCATCTATAACTACTCTTACCATTAGCTAAGTGACAACGTATCTAGCTAGACTGCCAAAGGTTCTACCCATAATACTCGGTTCCTTTTTAACATAACGATGTTTGTAATTAAATAAAGGTTTAACGTAAACTCAGTTACTAAATATGCCATTGATATAACTATCAGCTAACTCCTTATATAACTCGAAACAATACCGTAATATTTTTACAACATTAACATGAGGATTTCCAGTAATTTAATGTATATTATTGATCTCATAATTATACAATACAAGCACCCCGCAATTTAAGCTGTAGTGCACACATACTCTGCTATCCATCCCGGTACATCACGTACATAAGGATCACATATTCCGAATCTCTCAGGAATAGTTCAGATAACACAAATCACAAATAGTGGAGGCGAACACAGTCACCATCACATGGGTCACGCACATACCTACGCTCCCATGGTCATGCAGACTTATTAATATCACAATAAGTCCTTCTATGATCTATGTTCATCAAGGTACCAGTCTAAATCCCCCCCGTAGGCACACAAGGATTAGAGGGTCCTAAGCGAACGCAAACCTCTCGTGATAGCAAGTATGGTAGGTATGCCATACACACAAATACTATATCAATACTAGGTATACACGCATCTTAGTAATCACCGTAGTATAATTGTAATACTCTACCTCATTATACCATTATTCCAAACTTATATATTTCAAGTCTCCCGATAATATATAATTTAAATAGTAGACACGTCTCACGTCGTAATTCCTTAACTTAAAACCTATCTCGAATAGACTACTAAGTTCCCATAATTCTCACATATGATATCTTTATACCTAAGGTCTTTACTTCTGGCCCCAAACCTTATTTCATCAATTTATTCAAATTAGTACTATTAACCCAAACGTTACCTCTCTAACGAATTTCAATAACCTAGAATAATTCCCCGAATTGTATTCTAATTAAAGTCCACTATAATAATCACTCCTACTGGTCTCCTTAAGGTTGAGGGTATTCATAAGTTCTCCAAACATATTCTTCGAGGGTTTCCACCATTAAAATCAAATTAAGGAAAATTTTACTCATTCTGGGAAGGTCGATCGATCGACCTATGAATATCGATCGATCGATCTAGTCGATCGATCGACTGATGAATGTCGATCGATCGATCGAACAGGTATGGCTACGGACTGCTTCGTTCTGCAGATTTGAAAACGTCCCAAAACTTATTTCTAACGTGTGATTCTCAGATATAACGTTATAGTAATGTCATATAACAATCCTACAATATTACTAACGTCCATAAATCAATATTTCAACAATTATAGGCTACATATGGATCAATCTTCATCAAAAACCTAGTTTTCAGATTTTATCACAAGAACATTCATAAACTTCATCTTAAATCCGTTTTTGGTACAACAAAAGTCGATAATTCTCTTAATATAATCTTCCAGTAACATTCTACATGCAACCTATATCCCAAAATTTAAACTAATAACTCCAATCTTATGGGTTTTTCATTATCTTCCAAGAACATACAAAATTGATGAATAATCTAACATGGAAGAAGCATTCTCTGAAATTTAAATGGAATAAATCACTTGCCTTGGTTTGATTTCGGATTTGGTGTTGATTTGGTGAAGAATTTCTGCAGAATTCCTCTCTCTCTCTCTCCTTCTCCAAGCTTTCTTCTCCAAAAGGCTATGGTGGCTAGGGTTTGCTTTGGAAGAGTTGGAAGACTAAATGATAACCTACGTAGCTTATGGGGTTAATAAAGGGTTGGTTGGGTCAATTCCTTATCAGATTACAACTCTTAATTTTCGTCACTTTTAATTACCCAAAAATACCAAATTACTAAAATACCCTTTAAGTTACCGGTATGGCCTAAAAATACCCCGGGACTCAAACTATACCCCCGGCTAGTGTTTTCTGACTATCTCGACCCTTCCGGACGCGTTGGCGCACTCAAAAAGACCATACGGATTATAGATTTTAAATTCACTTTTATTAACAAAATAATATACCGTGACGCTGCGGTCCCACGCGTCTCAACAAAATTTCTAAAATGCCGTATATAAATCCCACGACAACTTTTATAATACCAAGTCCATATATAATCATATATGCACATAATCAAATACCAACTCGCATCACATTAGTATTTTTAACCCGGATTAATTTCCAATTAATACGCAATTTAATTAATTAATCCCAAAATAAATATAGTCAAAAGTACGGGGTATTACACTAACGAGTTGACCAGTCGTTTCTAACGAGTAGGGATTTCGTTCGATATCTCGTTCGAACGAGATATCGTTAGAAGTGACAGTTCGTTCGAACGAACTGGGATCTCGTTCGAATAGCCTCGTTCGAACGAGACTTCTAACGACCTGACAGTCCAAACTCGTTCGAAGCCTCGTTCGAACGAGACTTCTAACGAGCTGGCAGTTTGGTACTTTTTGGACTGTTTTGACTTTTGGAGTTCCGTAACCTTGTTCGAGGATATAGTTAACCTTCCAACGATGATGTAGTGATAGGTTTGGGACATTTGGGTATTTATGAGAATGAATTTACATACGAGAGTATATTACATGAACGGTTTGGGTTGAGACGTGAGTATATACTACGACGTGAGATAATTATGATGCGTATAATTACAAACCAGAATAGTATGAATTGTGATAAGTATAAGCTAGTACGAGTATGCGATATGTACTACGATTAAAATACGGTGTTACTAAGATGTGTGTTTACTTAGTATTGGTATATGGATTGTTTGTATGACATACCTACCATACTTGCTATCACGGGAGGTTGCGTTCGCTTAGGACCCTCTATTTCTTGTGTGCCTACGGGGGGGATATAGACTGGTACCTCGATGAACATAGGTCATAGAAAGACTTATTGTGATATTAATAAGTCCGCTGATCATGGGAGCGTAGGTATGTGCGTGACCCATGTGATGGTGACTGTGTTCGCCTCCATTATTTGTGATGTTGTTATCGGTAAACTATTCCTGAGAGATTCGGAATATGTAATCCTTATGTACGTGATGTACCGGGATGGATAGCAGAGTATGTGTGCACTACAGCTTAGATTGCGGGGTGCTTGTATTGTATATTTATGATATGAATATATACATTATATTAATGGGAGTCCTCATGTTAATGTTGTAAAAATATTACGGTATTGTTTTGAGAAATATAATGAGTTAACTGAGAGTTATATCAATGGCATATTTAGTAACTGAGTACGTTAAACCTCTATTTAATTACGAGCATTGTTATGTTAAATGGAACCGAGTAATATGGGTAGAACCTTTGGCAGTCTAGCTAGTTATGTTGTCAGTTAGCTAGTAGTATGGGTCGATATAGATGGGTACTTACGTTAGGAGTCCACAGTCAGACGAGAGGTGAGGATATCATGCGAGTGTACGTCCTAACATGTACTTTGCATTTAATGTTTTAAATGTTTTTAAAGCACTTGCAGGTTTTAAAATATAACTCCACTTTCGGGCTCTGACCCATTTGCTTTTCAAATCTTTTCTTGTAAAACCATTTTAGGTGCCCAGCCACAGGGACACCAAGCATAGGATTCTCACTCAGGTGACGAGCTGTAGCTGGTTGTGGAAGCTACAGGGATTTGCATGTAGACGCTTCTATCTCTTGGATTCCAGAGTCACCATCTATCAGTTGTAGGGCATGTTGCCCATTTCTTTAGAGACATCTTTTATATTTCAGTTTCAGACTTTAGCACGTTTTATTTCAGTTTCGGTTATTCATTTCAGTTATGGGATTGTAGTGAGGAGTTTTTCCTCCAGACTTTATTTACTCTATTGTGATGGTTATTCAGTTTACTTCAGTATGGTGAATGGTGTTATTTATTTCTTCACTACAATTGTTGCATGTTAATCAGACTTAAATTAAAATTTGGCAACTTGCTTTTTAAATACTAGGTGGTTAGAAATAATAAATGTTTTCGACAGTGATGCTATTAACTGAGCCAACTTGGCATTTTGAATTAATTTTATAAAGGAGTAGCTACCCGGTATTTAATTAGTCGGGGTGTCACACCCAACAATCAAAATTTTCATCCACAAATAATGTTGTACCAATATATACAAAGATTGATTGATTCATCTATATATATCATGTAGCCCACAATACAAAAGCAACATCATCTCTTGCAGATTTATATAACTCAAGCCTCCTTATACTCTGCTACCTCCTCTCATTCAGTACTGGATCTTCGTCCAAAACTCTTGCAAGCGGCCAACCCTCGTTTCTGGCCAGTCCAATATAGAAATGATCAAGTAAAGACTGCTTAGCTTCCTGAACTTGACAGTAAACCACAGCCTTCGGAATAGTATTTCTGCGAGTCTCAAATACCATTCCAACATAAGAGGACACATTTGAACCTATCCTCTGAAACTGAAAGTGCCCCTCAGTGTATCTGTCTGCATTACAGGTAGTTGAATTTCCTCCTTTGTCCACTTCCTGGTGCTGTTTGCGAAAGAAATAAACAGTCAGATATGAAGCTTCCATTTCCACCATTCGTATAACTGTCTTTTTACTGTCATCACGAAACCTCTCTGATTCTTCATTTGCAGCTCCTACTATGTCTGCTTCAAAGGTTGGAAATTGCGTCAAATCTTGAGTTTCTCTAATTGACTTCCTCACAAGCTCCTTCAAAACAAAGTGGATTGCGTCAACTGAAGCTTCAGCTGGGCCTCTGAAATAATTAAGGACACCTTCAATAAATGATCTTTTACAAAAAAATAAACAATGTAAGAAGTAACGAACTACATACAAGTATGTTTTTTTGTATGGCATTTCATGGAATAGAAGTTGTGGACATTGCTTGAATTAAAACCTACCAACGCTGTGAATTCGTTCATACGAAATGAGATGCATTAGTTATTAGTGAAAATAAAAAATGGCTGATAAAAGTAAATAAAATAAAAGACATAACTGCGTACCAATATAGTCAATGAGGAGCAACCCATCGGTAACAAAACCAGTAGTGTTCTTGAAAAACGTTTGGCCGAAGGGAAGATCCGTAAAGGGAGTAGTTGGTCCAACAGGGAGCGCGCGAATAAAATTGCCGACATCCGATAAGGAGTCCCCAAGCTGATATATCTGATCAAAGTGGCAACTCTTTAATGTGTTATCGGAATTAGCAGGCTCGCAAGAGATAATGGAGACTTGGGTAAAAAATAAGAAGAAAATAACTCAAAGTTTTCTGTAGTGGAGGAGATAAAAATGTGGATGCCTTTGTCACAAACCTTAATACATGTTCCTTGTTTCCGGGAAAAAAAAAAGGAAAATTTTTCCAATAATGTAGGAATTAAAAACAAAGCATATATGACAAGATAATTCAAATACAATTACAATTAGAACAACAAAATAATACAACAGATTATATATTTATATAGCTTAACGTATTAGAGTTCGTGGAGAATCTTCACTGAGGTCTGTAGGTGGGGTTGCTGATGGTTCGGAGCCTCTGTTTGGAATTTTGGTGTTTTTTAGTTGTTTTGTATACACCGTATACGGGTTCCGCTCCCTTAGCGGGTTTTTTTCAATACATTTAATTATAATTATATGTATATATAATAAGATAGCGTGGTCTTTGAATTGTCCAAGCACAATAACGGCTCAGATTTGGACACATCACTCTCCAAAAATGAAGGGTTGAGATCAACTCCCTCCTTTTTCAAATTTTAAATATTTGATATCTTTTGCATCACCCTCCCCCCCCCCCCCCCCCCAAAAAAAAAAAAAAACTATTTTTGAATTTTAATTACCTTTTGCATTCCCCCCACACAAACTATTAGTCTGATAAGCATGCTTTTCCCTCATTCCAACCCATTTATTTCTCTCTCCTCACATCTAAGAAATCACCTCTCGGATATCTCTGTCTTCACTGGTTCCTTCTCTCATTTATTTCACAGTCTTGGATATCTCTCTCTTCAATGGTTTCTTTCATTTATTTGGTTCTCCTCACGCCCCCTTTACAAAATCTCTCTTCCCTCTATTCCCTCTATCAGTCTCTCACGTGTTCTAACCAGGGTGCCACTTTTCTAGTTGTAATATTTGGGGGTTTATGCTTATATTATCTTTTATGTTAAATTGATAGTTTTTTTTATGATTCCCTTGCAGGTTCGACTCTTCAACAGGTATTTTTTTGCTTTTTTTTTCAATTTGTTTGTTTTTAGAGGGTTGGTATGGTTTTAGATTTGTCCATAAAATCCCTAATGGTGGGGGTTTAAACTCTCTCTCTCTCTCTCTCTCTCTCTCTCTCTCTCTCTCTCTCTCTCTCTCTGTATATATATATATATTTTTACGTTTTCCCCTTTAGAATCAGATTTTTAGGTATTTTGGATTTTACCCATTAGAGTATAACAGGGATTTGAGAGCTTTTACTCTTGAATTTTGGGGTTTTAGGTTTTTTGTTTCTATTTTTTTGTTGTTCGCTGTTTTGGGGGGTGTTCTAGAATTTCTTACTTCGAGCCTATGTTTAATAGGGTGAGAAATGGTGTTTTTATCATTTGATTGAACGAGACGTCGACAACACAAAGAAAATTCGATAACACCGATTAAAATCTCGACAGCAGAAGAATTTCTTCAGGCACCCAAGTCAGACCGGAAAGGATAAAAAAGTAACTCTCTTTTTCTTCTTTTTTTTATATAATATGATCGAGGAAACTGTCTATCATGAAAAAATATGTTAACGGTCCATCCGAAAAAACTTTGGTTCATAATCTATGTTTGATGGGTTTGTGCCATTTATGCAAGTTTCTTACTCAGTTCTTAATTTTCTGTTCTTAACTTTTCAAATTTCTTACTCAGTTCTTATTAGGTTGAAATTTACTATCGGTGATAAAAGTGCAAAACTCACTGAAATTAATGATTTTCATTATCTAATTGTTAAAGTATTTTTAGTTCTTTAAAGAATATTTGGTATTAATTTAATATTAAAGTTTATCTATGGGTTTTATTTTGGCTTCTGGGTTAGAAGCTACTTATTCTCTGTTTATTTGTTGCCGCGGTATCTAAAAAGACTACTATTCCATTGTTATTCAAGTTGACAAGGTAAGTCCATCGCCATAAAAAATTTATCTTGAGAAGCGGGTCGGACCTGGGCAAGGTGGGTGGACTTGGACTCGGGCTGAACTGGATTACAACTGCCGGAGGTGGGTCTCAGGTTGATTAGGGGCTCGAGTCGAGACTGGTGGTTGAGGTGGGTCCGATTGTGGTTGGTGGTTGGTGGTTGGTGGTTGAGGTGGGTCGGGTTGGGGTTGATTCGAGTTGGGTATGATCACTCAGGACAGGCCTGGAGTGTAAAAATTGGTTGGTGATGGATTTGGATTTAGCTGGATGGGCGGTGATTGAGGTGTGAGGTTGGTTTCGGGTTGGAGAAGTTTGCAGGCGGATTTCCGGTTTTTTGTTATGTTTTAGATGATGTTTATTTTCACTAACAACCCTTAGTGTTTGATGAGTTATTAGTTATTTTGGGTTAGTGGTATGGAATCATCTTTCATAGTATCTCATTTCATTTCTCTCTCTCTTGGTTTATGGCGGTGACTCAAACTTTCCAAGGACATGGCACGTAGTTGATAATTACACTGTTTTTTTGGGGATTTGTTAATTTCATACGGTCTCTTTTGGTTTGGATTGATAATTTCACTCTCACATGAACACATGTTCGTTTTTATCATCTTCAGTTTTTGTTTGAGTATAAAAAAGCTACTTTTGTTCTTTGGCTCGGATAAAAATCTTTAGTTTGTTGTTGATCTTGATTTTTGACTTAATCGGATAAGGTCAATTGTAATTATGCACATTCGTGATTTTTGGTCATACGAACACAATGTTTTATTTGAACACATTCTTGATATGAACCCGCTTTGGTCGACAATTAATTCTAACTACATTACACAAATCAAAGTGGATATTATACATTAAATTTGTATTTGTAGACTTTTTGTTTACTTTATAGTTCTCTATCAAGAAAAAGTGTCACAGAGATAATATTTTTTTAAATAAAAAATAAACATGATCTAAATAAATACGGTGCAATACGAAATGAAACAACATGAAGTATTATTTTTTACCAATCACGAACACTATCCAAGTAAAAGCGGCACAACACAAAATGTTCTTTTTAACAAAAAATGACCAATATAAATACGGCACAACATGAAATATTATGTTTTACCTATCTTGAGCATGACCCAAGCAAAAGTGACAAAATACAAAATATTTTTTTAACTGAAACAAATCCGACCAAAAAAACATGATACAATACGATACAACATGAATTAATATTTTTTTTTACCAATAATGAACACTGCCTAATTAAAATTGGCGCAACATGGCGTGACGTGAAATATTTTTTTTATCTATCATGAACATGATCCAAGTAAAAGTGGCACAAAACATAATCTTTTTTTAACCAAAAATGGACTCGACCAAAAAAACACGACATGACATGAAATATTTGTTTTACCAATTACGAAAATTATCCAAGTAAAAGTGTCGCAACACAAAATATTTTTTTTTTAAATCGATAAAGAATCTTATCAAAATAAAAATGACACGAGTTCAGACAGAGGACAACACACTCACACTCACACTATTGAAGGCATTGGCACATTGCCCAATGATGTATCGTTTATTTACATAACTATTGTGTGAAATCAAAGTTTGAATTGTTGGTTATGAAGCCAATATTTCGTTAAATGAGAGTTATATTTTGTTATATGCATTTTTTATGCGATAAAAATGCATGCCGTAACAATCGTTCCGCCACGACTATTGTCGCCACCACCACATGTAGCAACTATGTTGATTATTTTTTAAAATTTCAATCGTGCCTTCAGGCACGGGCATCCGCTAGTATATATAAAAAGGAAAATTATTATAATATAATGACATTATAACTGATTCTATTTATAAAATTAATATAGTATATTACATCCAACCCCCCCCCCCCCAGTACCCCGCAATGGCGGGAGCCTCATGCATTGGGTTTGCCCTTTATTAGAGCATAGAATAAGGCTTAAGCCTCCACCGCCTCTAAGCAAAATGCCTCGAGGGCCGGTCTCGCTCAACTGAGGCATAAGCCCTCGAGTCGGCGCACCTCATGTTGATTTTAAAAACGTGGTAGTTGAATTACAAGAATAATAAATTGAAAACAAAAGGCGACACAATAATGATGACTCGCTATTATTCATTTATCAATAACACATATATATACTACTCAAGTACGATTCACATCATCGAGCAATATTACATAAACTCTTATGAGTAAAATAACATAAATAGCCTCATTATAATATTCTCTCAATTCAGTCAATAATAACAATAAGCATCATATTCTCTAACAAAAAGTTCATCAAAGATTAGAAAAGGTATAGTAAAAGAAAGGGGACAATATATTTATCTATACAGAACATACCTCTATACAAACCCTTACCAAAAACGTAAATATTCAACTGGTAGTTACATAATGATCTGGCGGATGAGAGAGAGAGAGAGAGAGAGAGAGAGAGAGAGAGAAAGAGAGAGAGAGAGAGGCACTTTAAGGGATAAGGAGGGAAAGAGTTGGTTTTCACTTTAAAGTCTTTTTAACTTATGATATACATAGCACATGGAAGAAATAAAGAATGGTATGCCCCACCACGGACACATGGCATGCGACACGTCAACATTAGGAGTGCGGACAAAGCCCAAACGGTCGATGGGCAAGTATTGAGAAAGTACCTATGTTCCTCGACCTCACACGTCTCCAAGCGCAGTAAATAAACTGGCACGAGAGCAGCAACCCAAGGAGCCCATAGAACTCGCCCCCTAGAGGTCGTTGGACTCTTGGAGGATATTTAGATTGGAGGTTGGAGCTTAGAGATCGTCGGGTTAGTATCGGCCCGACCGCTCTAAGATAGAGAGAGAAACACCGCAAACCACGCTTGCAACTCATCAAACCTCAAACATATCACCATTTACTTGATACACCCGCACTGAATTACACCATTGACCCTCGGGGCTGTATCATCCCTTGCTTGATCCCACGTACACCAAATCACCCTTTTCCAAAAAAGACCGTTACGAGCACCTCTTGGTTGGTCAACGAACACCCCTACAAAGTGAAACCACAAGGCTAGGAGTCAAACTATCCCCATCACCTTGCACTAGCAGGAGATATACAGTGGCAGGTGAGGTGATGCACAGCCTTAAGCCAACATATCCGAAAGAAGCATGTTTTTGTCCCCTCTGTATATAACAAACCTCATGCATGAAGAAAACAAAGTAGCAAACCTAGCCTAGCACCTTTTGTCCTCTCCCCAAAAGAAACCCTAGCATCCATGTGGTGGTTCATTCCGCAGAAGCGCTCAGTCTCGGCATCTATGTTCCATCCTCCTCCCACATATCCTTTGGGCCCATATCGTTTGGCCTTTATTATATAATTGGTCTTTATTCCTATAAGGGGGCAATGCCTCCACGTGTATTCTCATCCCGGCTCACTCCACCCACCTATAATTTTCTTTAGGACTTAAAGTTGCATTAACTCTACGTTAAGAGCTTATAAATAAAGGCCTACACCCCCGTAATTTTTCAATCATTGATTAATATATATTCTCTTGGTTTGTGCATTATTGTAGGTTAGTTATTCCGATATCACGTTTACATTACATAAAGACCAAAAACCAAAAAAAAAAAAGCTTTTTTCAATTCAATGGACAAACTTGTTCAATTAGATGCTAAAAAATTGTTTTTTCCCCAAATACTCCCTTTTGCACCTTCTATACTTCAAATAATTCTAGCATTCGTCCCATTCCATATAAATCAAAATGAAGCCAAGAAAATGCATCTCCATAAGTGTCTTTATTTCTTCTTTACGCCGTGACTCACAATCTCCATGAAAAATAGTTATCTAGTTTCACTTAGAAACACGCCCACTACTCCAAATTCCCTCGTCACCTTTCTTCACATGAAGGATGCCATTTTGTAATACATTAGCAGAAGTCTTCACTTATAGCATAACATACACCAGTTTGGAGATGGATATTATTTGGCCTTCTTCTTTTGGATCATTGCATTAGTATTCACCTTCCCATGTGCCACTGGCCAAGCATGCTTTCGATGAATATCGCTATTCCATATAAAATTATATGGTGCAAATGGACAACAAGGGGACAATGAGTGAAGATGATTGAAATGAGATTTACTTGCATCCCTCAACCCCCTCCAGGGCGGATTTTTTGTAAAGGTGGCCAAAGAATGTAAAAAACATTAATAACTTTTTTTAATTAATAATTGTCTTTAGGATTTAGTAAATGCTAGAGAAAATTTTGAAGTGATCTTCAATTTTCATTATAAAAGCATCACAAGAGGGAAAACGCCCGTGTACATACAGACAAATAGCAACAAATATAGCGGTAAAATTCTCATGTTTTAAACAAATCTATCCAGAATAGACCTCTTGTAACCTAAGGTTATACTTTCAATTGTACTTTTACCTAATATCTACTAATTAATTTTTTTCTCCAAAATTTGAGGTGTTTTGCCCACCTTAGACAAGCTGTGGATTTGCCACTGAAACCCTCGAGATCTTTAACCCTTCTAATCCATTGAGAAAACAAAGAATTTGTTCAATTTCATTGTCCTTGTAATTCTCATAAAAAGAAAGCTCTCCCACCATAGAATCATAGTTAAAGAGGCATCAACAAATATACGGTTTTTGTTTGGGGAGACCCTGTACAATTATATCCCCTCTCCACACATCTTACCAAAGTCTAATGGATTCCCCATCCCTCCCATCAAACGTCCCACAAGTTATGAAGGAACTAGGGCCTTGGCAAGGGTAATCTTGGCAACAAGTTGTGCCGCGTAGGTTATGTTTCGTGTCTTATCAATTTCATGTCAAAACTGACATCACCCATACCCAACCCATATACATTTGTGTTTAGTTGGTTCTGTGTCATGTGGGGCTCGTGTCGTGTATTCATCACTTAATGGGTTCATGCCGTGTATAGTGGGTTTGTGTCACCCATTTATATAATAATGTAAAAAGAGTCTACCAGTTGACGACCTGACCCGCTATGACTAAACCCAAACCCCCTACCTCCATGTTGTGTTAACATGGGGTTACAAAAGGATAATGATTCTCTCCCACCAAAAGACCAAGATAGGTTAGCAGCCAATGCCCCACTACACAACTTACCAAATGGCTATTTCACAAAGCCACTCCTCATCCACATTAATCACCACCATAGGCACACTCTTTCCCAAATTGATTCTTAACCCTTACACCAAACTAGAAAGCTTTATGATATCCCACAATGAAAATTGTGCCATTTGCAAACTGAGATAAGAAACCTCCACTCTCTCCACACCCTCCCTACATCCTTCCACAACTTCTCCAAAAATGTTCCTCTATACAATTCTACTCAAAACATCGACTTCCAAAGTGAATAGAAAGGCAAAAGTGGATCTCACTGGAGAATGCCCCTCGAGGCCCCGAGTTTTCCTCCGGTCCTCCCATTAACAAAGATTGAAAAGTTCAGCGAGCTTACACACCTTCTCATCCACTTCCTTTATCTCACTGAAAATCATTTACTATTAAGGAAGAAACCAAAGAATTCTTAATTGAGAACAGGCTTATTCCATAATCAAAATGAGCTTAGAGAGAGAGGGTACATCATTCACAAGCGCATCAGAACAGTAAATAAAGCAATATAGATTGACAACAAACGGTATATGCGTCGGTGTAAGTATTTTAAAACCCGACTTTTTACAAATGTAAAATATGTCGACGAAGCTTGTTTGCAACAATTCTTTTAGTACTTACGGTGACTTTTTTATTGTTGATATTCTATACAGCAGCAGTAAATAAAATCATCGCCGTTAGTCTTTCTAACAACAACTTTTTACCAGTGGTAAAAGAAAAGCGCGCTGAAGCTTTTCTGATAAATCTCTTAAAATTTGCAGAACCATTTGTTGACAATTTTTTGTTAATGCATGGGATTGCTCGTAGAATAAACTGTCCCTAACTAATCAATTACGGGCCAGAGGAGTACAAAATCGGATTTTGAGAGTAGTATCTGACAACAGATACCATAACATCGATCACAGACTAAAATATTAACTGAACACTCCAACAGAAATTTAGCAGCAACTAACCAATGCTGTTACTATATTTGGCATGTTTATAACATCATGTCAATGTCAAAAAACTTTGGTACTAAAAAGCACCAATTTTGAAATTCAAACTGATGTTAATGAGCCCAAAAATTACCTATTTGTCGGTTGTTCAATTTTATAACCCAATCTGAGATAACATCCTGCATTGGTTTTCCCATCTGCTGAATAGACCTTACTGTTATCTGAAAAAGCACTAATATGTGAGTAATATACAACTTTAAGTGGTAATTATAAATCTATGGTTCAAAGTATCTCCAGAGGCCAAGGCCTCCAATTCTAACTGCCAACAGAGAGGAGTTTCCCAGTGGTACACTCGCAGAAACTTTGAACCTTGTACTACATTTACATGAAAGTAACAAAAGAAAGTCCTTACATCTTGTTCATGGCGATTCTTTTCATGTGTCAAAAATGGAATTCTAGTGATAGTACGAGCTGAAATCTGCAAGACATGCATAACATCAAGCTTAGTTATACAACAGCGATTTTATACATCTAAACTAATGCGCTACATATGATAATTCTTTTATAAATTCTGTCAAACCATAATCAGTATTAATAATTTATTCCCTTTCAGAAAAAATATTCACAACTTCAAGGCCATTACTTCACGTCGAAAATCAGTAATAACACACTTAACTGGCCCACATCCCTTATTAACCTCTTTGTTCCTTGCTAATTTGTATTTTCATTATAACAACTATCTACATGAGTTTTGTTGTGCCTTGCTGAAAAATTTCGTAGTTTTATTCTTTAATTTCTTATAGCTTTCTAGGTCTTCTTGATTTCTACTATTTTGTCATTCTTTATAATTGCTTCGTTCTTTTTGTATTATCCGTTAGACTTCCTTATTTCAATACCAAGTCTCCTTCTTACAAAAATTTCCCTTTACTCTCCCCTAAGATTTGCTTACTTTTGTAAGCTAACTGGCCTTTCAAGCATATATAAAGAAGGAAATTAAATCTTCACCAGATCAAGCTAAGGCAACGAAGGTGACTTATGAATCTTTCAACAAAACACATCACTTATGAACAAAGGAAAAAATCATGACATTTTTCATAAATCAACAGAATTTTAAAAGAAATATAAGCTACTCTCCTACAAACTGAAAAGATGGGAGTGAAAAGGAATAATTATAAGGAATGAAAATCCACCTCATTTTATCTCTCGTCTGTAACCAAAGCTTGAGTTATAGTCTCCCCGCTAGTATTAGTTCATTCTCGTGATCATCTTCAGTAACAAAGAAGGGTACGAAGAAGTGCAGATCTTGGACAAACCTATAGATAACATCGTTGATCTCAAACATCTATGTCTTAGATGACATCTTCAACGCGGGATCTCCATCATTGAAGTAGATATCTTGGACGCCGATTTTCTTATCTAATTTCGTTGTATCGTTTGTTTTTCTTTACCATATGTTATTTACATCATCTTCCCAATTCCACTCCGAGTATTGCAATAATTTTTGTTAAATTCGATTTTCTTGCTACCTTTTATTTCCTTACATTTTATGTTTTGATAGCCTATCTTTTTTTCTCAGAGTTTAAATCCTTGAATAACTGAATCCATTACTATAGGCGATGTTGATTTGTTAAGTTTTCCGTTGGAATAACTTAAAAATCTTTGGATGGGTTTCAATCCCTTCTAAATAAGCAATTATCGAATTGAGTTCTATTCACGACACTCCGAAAGTTAGTAAATAGTCTTCTTTTTCTCTTAAAAAATCTATCTGTTATTGTAAGATCGTAGGCATTAGCAATGTCTAAACATGTTTACCATTCCTCATTCCTTCCGACAAAACCATATCCAACATGGATATGTTGAGATCCATTTGATTCCATTCATACATGCTCATTCAAATCACTTCAAAGAATATACTTTTTATATATAATAATTTTTACTTTCATCTAAGGCTCTTGTGATTTAAATCATTATTACAAGTTCTTTTTAGATATAAAAATACCATAAAATATAAATTGACAAATACGCATAGCCAACAATGCAACATGAAAATTTTGGTATACTACATCTTGGGTGCTTATCAAAAACTACTTCCGGATTCATAATGTTGGACATTTACACGCTTTTACATTCTCTAAAAGCACACACAACGATGTCCCCATCATATCGTGAATACTTCATCACAGCCATTCAGAGTAAGCCTTTCTCCCAAAGTGTGAGATTCTAGGTAAACGTAGTTCCATACGTAAATATAAAAACATGATATATATATATATATATATATATATATATATATATAGAGAGAGAGAGAGAGAGAGACGCAAGATCTTACTGCTTTGAAAGACTGCTGACAGCAAATAGGATGAGCGGGACTCCCATTAACCCCCTGTGCCTCCCAATATGCACCACAAAATGGATCACATCCTAAACCTGCAGTGGATGGAATACTCATAAGGAAAAATTACCGAGATCAATTCATTTACCGAGATCAATTCATTTAAATTTCTTTATTTTGCATGATAATAACATGTAAACTATTATTATAGGATCAAAATAATCTATAGTTAACTCTTAAACCTACTCATCTTTAAAATGTGCATTTAAGTTATTTATATATGCTGACGTATTAAAATATACAACAAACGAGCAAATACAATTGCCTTGCATTCAAACACTCCACTAATCATTACCCCTTATTTATAACCCCCAAATTTTAATGCCTAATTGACTCACCCCTTTCTTTTCATAATTCTTTGACTTCCCCCAACACAAGGGGTTAATTCTAATTTGGCGTTATAAATAAGGGGCAAAGTCAAATAAATTCTTAGACTTAACCCCCTATTTTATGCAATATTTTGACATAACCCCCTTGGGAAGAGGGTTATGTCAAAGAGATTAACAAAGTGGGGATTAAGAAAAATATCACATTAAAATGTAGGGGTCAAGTCAAAAAAGCCCTTATCATTATTGCAATGAATAACAGGAATATGTTGAGAAGAACATACAGTGTTGTGGTGTAGTTATATCATCTCTAGAAGGCATCATTCCTCCACATGCTTGACATTGCAGATGGATCGTGTCCAAGTTGCACTGAAACCCAGCATGCTCGGTGTCTAAGAGATACATATGAGTCAGTTCAATACTGAAAAATAATTCTAAAACGATAATGAAAAAGTATAACAGAAATTCTTGCAGCTCAAGACCAATTATTCATACCAGGAAGAAATATGTCAACTGAACATCACTAAAACAGCTCATGTCATATTACATGAGAAAATTACATGAGAAAATTACTAAGGGTCCGTTTGGGTCAGAGTAAATTTCACTGCAGAAATGGTGAAATATATATTTACCTATTTGTAGTTATGTTTTGTTCAAAGTTGCATAATTATTGCGCATGCACTTATTCAAAATTTTGACGAATAAAATTTGATTCCAAATATGTAAAAGCAAAAAAAAAAAAAAATCACCATTTTACTTTTCTCCGCGGTTAAAAATGTTTCACCCAGAAGAAAACGAACCCTAAGATTTTTTGAAGAGCAATGTGACAGTGAGAGAAGAAAATATGAATATATAGTGCACATTACGCATTGTGCTAAATTAATTTGCTTTTAATTTTGAACTAAATATATACATTTGAATAAGAATTTCATTACCACATTGAGGGCATGAATGCTGCATGCCATCACTTTGCTCATCTGGTAGTAGACGTGCCCTATTTCGATGAGTCTTTTTCTTATTGTTAATGACCTGATGTAAAAACATATGAAAAGGTCATTAAAAGTTCCAAAGTTCAATAGTGTAGCAGTTGGGCAGAATATCCACTTGACAATGTGAATGCTGAACTAAAGAAACTAACAGACTTTTTGGTACTGACAGAAAATTGCATGATGCAAAAATATAATGGGGAAATAACACATGCGTAACATACCACCACCACGACCCCAAAGGGGGAATATTTTTAAGAAATTAAATATATTGGAGCAGGTTCATTTAATAGGTACAGTCATGTTTGTATCAAATTGACTGCATTATAAATTTGTCAAGTATACATTTTACTTGAAACACTTTGACCAGATATTGAACGTTAGTACTTCTAGAAGTTCTCGTAAAGACTTTGCTCTTTAAACACCCTCAGCACGTGCTGAACTAGTTAGTTACAGGTGCTCATGTTATTCATCGATTTTATCACATTCCGTTCAAATTTCTCAGTAGTTTCTTTCTATTGATTTGCGTTTGCTAGAGTTCTGAGAATTCTCTGGTCCACAAGTTCACGCATGGTCGCGACATGAAAAGACAATCTTAAGGAGGAAGTTTCGTAGGATTGCTTGATAAATTACACTTTTTTCCGATATCAAGTCCTTAGGTAATCCGATTGATCTGGGAACAAAATGTTAAGAGATTGTGGTTGAGAGAAATTTGGTTTGTAAACAAATTTTCAACGAGGATATCAAATGGGCTGCAGAAAGTTGTGCTAAAGTAGAATCTCTTATCGCGATGCGTGAATTTTACTACCTTACCAGTGCATTCCTATAGTGCAGCTTGCTGGCAAACCGTTGAAGGTGGATGAATCTTCAGCAGCTTTGCAACAGACCGAGTTGGACGAGAATATGTGTTTATTTTGAAGAAAGACGAGTTAATTATTGGTTTTTATTTTTATGTTTTTGATAAATAACAAGTAAATTTATGAAGTAATCCGCAGTTGAAACAAATACAGTTCCCCAACGTCCAAAAGCACCACAAAATGCTGGCCTGGATAGCGAGAGGAACAATTATTTCAAAAATTAGTTTTTGGTTATATTTTAATTATCTATGTTTTCAATTGTAATTAGGATTCTATTTAAAAATGTCTTGGTGGCTAAGAGTTAAACCTTTATTAGTTGAATGAAATGAGGGTTTCTCCTGATAATTAACAAATAGTAACACTAATACTTCTATTTAAACTTTCAAATTTATCAAACTTATATTGAAATCAATGATTTTAAAGAAGAAAAAAGGTGAAATACATACATGATTGACGTATCCATGGACATCTTTGGGACTACAATATTTTGTTTCTCCGAAGCCACAAACTCTAAAAAAATCAACATCCTTTGGGATCTATGGCATCTAACAATTCAAACCACATTAAAAAATAACGTGAAAATGTCCACTACAAAAATAGAACAAATTAGGGCTATTAATGCGTATGTCCTAAGTTTGTCACATTAAAAACGATAAGTCATGTCAGAAGATATTTGAAATGATAGGCCATACAGACAACTTATATGTATAAATCACAAATACATAAGATACATTTGAGTATACAAATAATTATTTGTCGAAATAATTATCACCCCAAAAGAATTATATCCTCCACAAATCAACTACTCTAATGGATTCAGATTATCTATCCAAAAACCCTTCTTCACACCTTATTTGCAAAAGATTAAAATTTCTTAAACTACATAGATAACCCCACAACATACAACTTCATCAACCATTCAAAAAAACTCATTATTCAAAAATTTTAAAAATAAAAAGGTATAGGACCTATCACCTAAATAAATATAAAAACGTGACCTGAACACGAAGCAAGTTTAGGACCCGTCCATAATTTTGCCAACAAACTAATTGTATGTCGTCCACGTGCACAAAATCAATGAGCCATACAATCATAAAACATAAGTGATCACAAGTAATGTTACTCACAAGAGGTGACTTTATTAATGAATAAGAATCTAAAAGTGCCAGCTCTTCCTTGCAACGTCTTAGTGAAGAATCAGTTAGTAGTATATCCTGCATAAAAGTACGATAAACAAGAAAGTTTCAAAACCATGAAAAATTAAATGGCATCAGAGTAAAATGCAACAAAATGTGTTATTTTATTGATTATACAGTCTCAAAATGTGTATGTACCAGCACAAACAACTATGAGGGCATATTTTTCCTGAAATCTGATTAAATCTTTTTCCAATTTTGTAATGATATTTTCAACTGTCGAATTCTGATTTTTCTGGGGGGAAAAAATCGGACCAGAATTGGAAGTAATTCTGATTTTCAGATTTTCTCAATCTGATTTTCTAAAATTATTTCGATCAATATTTTCCGATATTTTTCCGGTTTGTCGGAATTTTCCGTTTTTTTATATTATTCTGAATTTTTTTTCCGATTTATGTTTCTGCCGATTTTTCAGAATTTCCCAATTTCAGGAAGAAAAAAAATCCATTTCCCAAAAAATAAGAATCAACAAAAAATCATTTGGCCGAAAAATTCGGATTTTTTCCCGAAATCCCATTTTCCAATCAGGCTAAAAACCCGAAACACAGCCTCAGACTCATCTACATCTACATCATAACAAATTCAATAAGATTGACTAGTGACTGTAAATAAGTCTGTTAAAACATATTAATCCTCACTATAAGCTGGAGAAAATATATGGATTAGGCAACACGAGATAATACCTCCTCAATGTTATGCAAAAGTGGTTTCTTCCAACAAACTGTACAACCGATCTACATTGGGGAAAAAGAACACTTGCATGTTTCTCCTGCGACCTTCTTAACCACTCTGAGAAACACCCATTACTGGAAATACTCGTATTAAAGATGAGTGAATATAAACCACCAACTTTAATCGAAAAACTCGTTATGATTAAAAAGCGGTTGAAGTCACATACCAGAAGTTATGCAGACGAGGCAACCGTGACGACATCATGCCATATATTCAAACAAATACTGCATTTTGCATGTTCATCATCTACAGAAATCTAGATATGCAAATATGGGTTAATATTGTACAGATATCAATCACACGATATCAATGATAAATTTGAAGGTGGCAGGCATGGTTGATATTTCACCTTTAACTCTTTCTTGCAACACTCCTGGGTAGGCATTACTTTAAATACGTAACTCAAGTATCCTAAAATATCAATATAAAAACATATTAGACAATTCATTCTACACTCATGACATTAGAGATAATCTGAATCAGAGTGCAAATAATTTTCACGCATTAGAAATTTAGAATATATAAAAAAACTTTAATTAACAAACATTGAATTCATTTCAAAAGAATTATCAACAAATAATTATTTTATTGTGAGGATTAAAGGGTCATCCCCAATGCACAAGGCGCGCACGCAAACAGCTGCATATAAAAATTCAAAGAAAAAATAACCTTCAAACTAACAAACCAAAAATTGTATTAACAACCTAAGTATGGGAAAATGTTATCTCAAATACATTGGGAAATGACATTCGTTGAGAGATATGAACACTTTCAAGAAGTAATTGTGTCCATGTCATACATATATCAAACACTTATAATCCCGGTGTTAAAAAGCTCCTTAAAACATGTTCCTTATGCTCCTTAAAACATGCCAGAATTTCTATCTTCTACATGGTATCAGATGCTCACCTTCTTCTCCCCTTTTATTTTTCCGATGAATTTGTCCTCTTTCCGGCATCCCTCTGTGGGTGACAAAACACCTCCTCTCACCTCACAACTCCCTCTCTCTTCTACTATACCTTTTCCTACAACGAATATTGTTCATCGTTGGCATCACTGTTCACATCGGCAGCACAGTCGGAATCACTCTTCATCATCAGAATCATTATTCACCATCGGAGTTACTATTCAAAAAAAGAAAACGCTCTTCACCTTTATCCTTCCGACCTTTAATATCCTCGATCGGAAATCACTTTTCCGACAAACCCCTGCCGGCAATCTTCCTCTCCCACCCTCGCAACTACCCTAACCCCACCCCCACCCCAGCTGCAACTTTTCCTCACTACCCACAACCCAACATCTAGCATAATAACCCAATGCCTTGCCTCTGGGCACTGTGCTCGTAACTGCTCATATTTACTCGATTTTCGTCTTAACATTCTGCATCTATTGGGCTTCAAATTGCTCCTTCTCCACAGGCATATCACTCTAGACTCTTGTCGGCCCATCCAGCATTGCTATCTTCAGACTCTAACTGCTATCTTGACATTGATGCCTCTACCCACATATTTGGCAATCATGCACTTCTCCATCAACGCACACCCTACACTGCCCTGACACAGTTCAACTTGGCAATGGTGATCAACTTTCGATTACCTATACGGGCAACATAGCACTTCCACGTGGTACATCTTCTTTCCGTCTGGATAATATAAATGTTGTTCCTTCAATGCGTAAAAATTTACTCTCCAATTATGTCATAATAATATCTACCTTTGATGCCAATCACTTTTATATCTTTGATCCCACTAGTGGGTCCTTACTCTATCAAGGTCTTTGCAAAGACGGTCTTTACAAAATTCCAACCCCTCCATCTCGCCTCCAGGTTCTCACTGCCTCCCACAGTTCCTCCTCCCTCTGGCATCAACGACTTGGTCATCCCTCTGCCAAGGTTCTCTCTCACTTAAGCTCAAATATAAACTTATCCTCTACTTTCAAAAATGATTCTTCCTTTTACCAAGGGTGTGCCTTGGGCAAATCCACCCAATTCCCTTTTCACTCATTTAATGAAGTAAAAAAGTCACTCTCCCTTTGACTTAGTTCATTATGATGTATGGCAATAACCTGTTCTTTCTGATTCGGGTTACAAATATTATGTGTTATTCACTAATGATTACACTCGTTATTCATGGCTCTTCTTCATGAAAAGAAAATCTGAGGTCCTCATCCATTTTTAGAACAGTCACCTACATCCGCACTCAATTCCCCGTCACTCTAAAACAATTCCAAAGCGACGGTGTTCGAGAATATAAAAGCGGTCCCATCAAGGTTCTATATTCTTCCCTTGGTATTCACCACCACCTCTCTTGCCCTCATACTCCTGAACAAAATGGTCTCGCGGAATGCAAACATTGTCACATTACTGACATAGCCCGTACTCTTCTCTTCAGCAATTATGTTTCTCTCTGTCACTAGCCCGAAGTTGTTTCTACCATTGTCCATCTCATCAATCGCCTCCCATCCCCCTCTCCTCCAATAGTCTTATCCTTTCTCTCGTCTCTATGGTCATTCTCCCTCGTACTCTACCCTGCATGTTTTTGGATGTGCATGTTTTTTGATGTGCCTGATATCTCCACTTAGGTGCTTATGTCACTAACAAACTTTTGCCCACAACTACAGAATGTGTTTTTCTAGTTTACAGTGTAACAACCCGTCCTTTTGGAGACCATTAAATTCCATAATTGGATATAAATTGTAATTTGGGGAATTTTCCTAAATAGTAATTTTTGGGATTTTCGAGGATTGAATGATTTTCGATGGGTGCTGTAATTATTTTTGGGACTATATAGGTCGAAATATTTTAATTATATGTCGTCGTGGAGAAAAGCGACACGAGGTAAGATTTTTAATTGGAAAACCCGCATTTATTTATTTTGGGTTGAAATAGTGATTTGCGGTCAAGTACCTCGGATGGGAATTTCGACTGCGCCGTGAGTCTCAGAATGTCCGAGATAGTCGGAAAAGAGTGTCCGATTGTCGAAAATGAGTTTCGGATAATTTTAGAGGTAAAAGTAACTCGTAATTGGGTAAACGAGTCGTTTTTTGGTTTTAAGGGGTATAACCCCTTTCTTCTTATTTAAAGAGGGAGAAAGGGAAAGGAAAGAAGAAAGAAAGAAAGAAAAGAGAGAGAAGAGAGAGAGGAAGGAGAAAGAGGAGAAGAAATGGGAGATCTCGGGCCAACTCCGCCGGATTCGACTCGAGGTCGTCGGATTTTATCCACGAGGCAAGTGTTTACTTGCTTTATTTATCTTTTTGCATAAATATCTCATACCGTAGTTTGGTATAAACAAACCCTAATGGTTTTGGGGTAGGTTATCGTGGATAAAACGGGTTTTTGGGAGTTAAAACAATTAAACCCCAATAATATTTCAATTTTGTGGAACTAGGGTTTTAATCCAAATTAATTGGTGATTCCGGGTTCTAGGATGTTTAGAACCCGTGTTATAAGTGTATTTGTAGTTGGTTGAGGTTGTAGGACGTTGGGTGAGGCGACAAAAGCTTGGGTGAAGCTTTAATGGCCGAAATCGTCTCGGAAGGGATGATGAATAGTAACCCGTCACCTTAGGGGGCACTTTTGGCCAGGAAAAGAATTGATTTAACTTTCGGCCAAAACACGAAAGTTGTAGATCTTTTCGATACGGTCGCGTGGGCGCCGACCGCGTATTTTTCTGATTTTTCTACGATTTGATATGATTTTTACAAGATGACAGCTCCCGGTTGAAAGTACCAACTCGGAAATCAAATCGGGAATTGGAAAAATAAAGGCTAGAAATTATTGTGTAGATGTTTGGGATGATTTTTGGTGTAGAGTAGAAACCATGAAAATGATTTTGGATTGATTTTTGGGTATTTTGGAGTTTGAGAAATCGCCCAAACTGTGACCCTCGAACAGGCCGAATCGATTCGGGAACAGGCCGAATCGATTCGCCTAAGGGGAATTGGGTTTCTGCAATGGGCCGAATCGATTCGGGTACAGACCGAATCGATTCGCCATTTACAGACCTGTTTGCAGAATACTTTCAGAATCGGTTCGGATTGGGAACCGAATCGATTCGCCCATCCGAATCGATTCGCTAAAGGGGCGAATCGATTCGCTTAGGCCAGAATTTCTAGTTTTCTCCCTTTAAGAGTATGGGGAGTTGAATTACCATTTGGGATTTTTATGGGGATTCCTAAATAAGGGTTTTGAGGATAAATAAACCTTTAAGAGATGATTGAGGTAATTAGTATTGAACAAAGTAAGGAAATCTTTGGGATTAATGGTCATCGCTATATATAGTTGGCAAATATGGCCATTTATTTATATTCAAGGATGAATATATGGTATATGTATATACTATGTGATTAAAGTATATATGATATGATGAAAATGATTTTGAAAATAATATATAAATGTTTTCAAAATGGAAAGACAAATGATTTTCATAAATAATAAAAATGAGGATACACACCTCTCTAAATCGCTATCATAAGGGAAGTTGCGTTCGTATGGTGAAGCCCCCTGGCTAATGATGCAGGGTGGATATAGTCCTATAGGCCATGTGAGCGTTTGTTGTTATATTTTCTGCGCTGGTTAGGAGATTCCGGGTGTGGTCTTGACTATCCCGCAGGCACATGGTCGCTTCCCGACGTCTTTCGATATAGGATCCCAGGTTGTCTTGGAGGCCCTGGAAGATGATAGCCATTTAGGGGCGCGCACAGTGGAGAAATCCGGACGGGCGGTCTTAGAACGCGTTTATTAAAGCAGTTCATAATAATGGATTTGCTTTAATTACATTTCCTGGATATAGGAAGGGAAATGGGTTATATTATTTGGCTTCGGTAACACTTCCCGGAAGGAAGAAGGGATGTGGAAGCATATGTCATGATCAAAGCATTTTTATGATAATGAAAATGTCTTTGAATACATTTCCTGAGTATAAAAAGGGAAATGGGATAATTGATAAAGGAAAAGCATTTTTATGTTAATAAAATTGGCTTTCAAAAAGTATATGATTTGTTAAAGCAATTCATGATAATGAATTGGCTTCTATAAATACATTTCCTGGATATGAGAAGGGAAATGGAAGTTTTTGAAATGAAAAGGATAAGTATTTATAAATACTATATGTATCAAGTAATCCTCAGACCGGGATATATTATCCGGACGTATATTGTAGATGTACGTATATGTATAAATCGAGTGCCGAGGGTCTAATGGATCCCGACGATCGACCATGCTGCATAGTAGTGTATCGGGGGGGTTCCTTGTTTGGATTTCGCTTCGCGAGACACCCCACGCACGAATATGGCATTGTGTTGAGACTGGAGAGAAGTTTAATCCTTAGTGCTCTAATATTATTAAATGTTTATGGTATATATATTATATATATCTTTCTGTACTGAGGGACTGTCGGATCTCAAAGATCGACCTTGCTGCATAGTAGTGTATCGGGGGGGTTCCTTGTTTGGATTTCGCTTCGCGAGACGCCCCACGCACGAACATGGCATAGCGTCGAGATTAGAGTGAAGTTTAGCCCTTAGTACACCTGTTTGACTATCTAGGTTAGATAGTGGTTGGGTATTAGACTAGTTTAGCAGGGTAGCTTGACTAGGATGTTTATAGGGATGCGCTAGGTGTGCACTGTTAGAGGAGAGGTGAGGGGTATCTCATGAGAGTGCGATACCAATTTAAATATGAGATAAAAAAAAACTATTTTTCTAAAAATAAAGCATTTATGCACTTGCAAAATATTTTCTAAACATTCGGGCTCTGACCCGTTTGTCTACTCTCCTTTCTTTCTCTATACTATATATGTATAGGTGTCCAGACACAGGGACGCCTGGATGGAAACTCTTTCGGGTCAGACGTCTGCTGCAGCAGCTGTGGATGCTTGCAGGTTATCGGTAGACGTTTCTTTCTTTGTACTCTAGATAGGAGATATTGTATAAACATTCGAGCCAATGGCTCAATTGCATTTATTTATTCTTTCAGTACAGCATTCGATATGGTTGTATATTTGGACCGAGTGTTCGGTTATTTTAGTTCCCTTCATTTTCATTTCAGTTCATTACGCATTTAATTGTGGATGTTGTAATTTATTCGTTAAAAAGAGTAGTTAAGTAAAAGTTTTTAACGGCCACCTAATAGGATATTAGTAATTAAATGGATTTTCGACAGTGATGCTAAGGATGATCCATATGTGACTCCTGTTTTAATTTAATATTGGAGTGATCGCCCGGTATCTTATTAGGCGGGTTGTTACATACAGCTTACAGCATAAAAGGCATCGGTGCATGGATCGTAAAACTGGTCGTGTCTACATATCTCGACATGTTCGGTTTGACTAACAAACTTTCCCCTTTTACAAAACACACTTATCTTCAACACCTTCCTCCTGGATATTTGTTCCTATGATCCCTCCATCTCCAGCATTACCACCACAATTAATTCCTCCACCCAACATCCCCAACCCTCCTGTTCCTGAAACCACACTAGCCCATAACCACATGGCACCTCTCCCTTATCATTATCAGTGTCGACGATCTCATTACCCAATCCCTACTTCCCTTACGGATACTAACCCCCCACCTTCTCCCCCATCTATATCTCCCTTTCCATCTCCCTCTCCAGTATTACCACCACTCTGGACTCCTTCACCAAACATCCCTAACCCTCCTAGTCCTGAAGCCAGACTAGCCCATAAGCATATGGCACCTTTCCCCTGTTATTATCGGCATCGGCCATCCCATCACCCAATTCTTACTTCCTTACGGATACTAACCTACCACCTTCTCCCCCATCCATATCTCTCTTTCCCTCTCCCTCTCCCTCTCCCTCTCCAGTAGACTCCCAACCCCTCTTCTCAACACCACATAATCACTAGACATCAGGATGGATCTCGCAAACTTATTCACCGGACAGATGGCACTTTTAGATATCCTCTTCCCAAAACCCTTTTGGCTCATCTTCCCTTCCCGACCACAAAACCTACTTGCTACTCACAAACCTCACGCATTCCTGAATGGCGTTAGGCGATGGTCAATGAGTTCAATGCACTGCTGAAGAACACCACTTGAGTTCTTATTCCTCCTGCTCCTCAACAACATGTGATTAGCTGGAAATGATTTTTTTAAGACTACATGACGAGCAAATGGGTTCATCGACCGTCACAAGGCCCGACTTGTTGTAAAAGGCTTTCATCAACAAGTCGGGGTTGACTTTGATGAAACTTTCAGTCCCGTCATTAAACCAACCACAGTACGGACTGTACTCAGCATTTCCGTCTCCATGGGTTGATCTAATCGTCAACTTGATGTAAAAAAATGCATTTCTTCATGGTGTATTAGATGAGACTGTTTACATCAGCCAACCTACAGGTTTTGCAGACCCCAATCACCCTCATCATGTTTGCCTCCTCAGAAAAGCCATCCTTGGCCTTAAACAGGCTCTTCGAGCATAATTTCAACGTCTCAACAGCTTTCTCCTACAGTTTGGTTTCAATCAAAGCCAGGCAGATCACTCCTTATTCATTTACTGATCAAACTCCGAAGTTATGCTTCTCCTTCTCTATGTTGATGACATAATTCTGACAGGTAACACTCCTTCCCTAGTCACCTCCTTCATCATCACTCTTGGCAAAAAGTTTAAGCTCAGTGATCTTGATCCCTTATCATATTTTTTGGGTCTAGAAGCCAACTTTTCCCACACCATCTTCATCTTCTCCAAACCAAATACACCATTGACCTTCTACAGCGGGTCAGTATGACAGACTGTAAGTCATGCTCCACTCCAGTCTGTGCCAAACCCAACTATCAGCTCACACCAATGAGTTCGTATATGATGCCACTGAGTATCGACAGCTAATTGGTTCCCTCTAGTACCTTACCTTCACCCGCCCTCACATAGTCTATAGTGTCCATCATGTTGCTCAATTCATGAGCGCACCTAGATCACCTCACCTCATTGCTGCCAAACGAATCATTCGCTATCTCAAAGGATCTCTTGACTTACGCCTTATCTTCCGTCGCTTACCCACCCCCGTTACTATCACAACTTACTCTGATATTGATTGGGGTGGCTGCTTCGACTCTCGCCGCTCTACTACAGGTCTTTATATCTTCTTGAGGTCCAATCTCATCTCTTGGACCGCTAAGAAGCAACCTACTGTATCTTGCTCCAGTGCTGAAGCCGAGTACCGTTCTCTTGCCCATGTCTGTGCCGAGACCACCTAGATCTCCCATCTTCCTACCGAACTCAAATTCCCTCCACCCAAATCCTTTACCCTATTCTGTGGGAACCTCAACACTACCTACATGGCCTCAAACCCCATTTTTCATGCTCGCATTAAGCATATTGAACTTAACTATCATATCATCCGAGAACGCCTTCTCTCCGACACTTATCGGGTTCGGTTTGTCCCTTCTCCATATCAGCTCGCAGATATTCTCACCAAAGGACTCCACAAACATCGCTTCACTCTGCTACGATCCAACCTCGTCTCTCCAGGACAACCGAGTTTGCGAGGGAATGTTCTCATTAAAACATGGCTCCTTAAAACATGTTCCTTAAAGCATGCCATGTTTTATGGGAATCATTAGTGTAAAGATTTGCTTATCTTAGACTTAATCTTATGCATAAATCATGCTTGTGTGTTCCCTTTATTCATATTGTAAGAGCTATATATAAAGGCCTCCAGCTAGAGAAAAATATACAGAATTTCTATCTTCTACACCTGGATACATATCCAGACATATAGAGGGCATATACTTCTTTCATTAAGGAAAAATTATTATTTCAATCACTGCTGAAATAAGGGACAAAATCATTTGATCCCATCAAAATTGCCGATTCGACTTCCCACGAGACTGACATGTGTTGCAAGGAAAATCAAAATTGCATCAATTAAGTAAATATTTTTCTTCATGTCTACAAAGGGTGGCATATACGTGATATTTGATGTCTGTGCAATGTTGTAAATTATGTTTATTATAGCCCTGTTAACATTATCCCATGGCTTATTTTAAGATTTTGTATCTTGGTATATATGAATAAAAGGTTTTAAATGTTGTGACGGAGTTATGAGTAATCAAAGGTACCAATAAATCAAAATGTTTTGAAATGTGTAATCGTGTGTATACTGGAAAAAAACATATTTTGATGACATAAAAATAAGCAAATATGGACTTCTATTATTAAGAAAATTGGAAGTTTTATTGCTTATGGCAAAGTTTGATTCTGATAAAAGAATATTGAAAATAATAGTAATTACCCACGAGAAGTTTCAACTAATACCCGTAATAGACTTGGGATGTAGTTACATAATATATCTAGAAATATCGAATAAACCCTTCAAAAATAACATTTATCATCACACACTCATCCTTCAAAAATGTTGAACCAATTATCAACATAAGTGAACATATTTTTTAACAACTTGTACGTCAAAGAAACCCATAACGTAAATCTTCAAGGAAATTGTACGCAAGTATGTGAAAAAGGAGTTTCAATATCATATACAAAAACACATGTATGTTATGAAGCACGAACATTACGTCAAAAGTGACTTACCTATTTCGGACACTCTCATGGACACGACACCCGTACGACACTCCTCCGACACATCACGTGGCGTGTCGAATTGATTTCGCATTTAAAAATAGTCTGACACTTTTGTGAAACTCCGCAAACACTTCTTGGACACTTATAAGAGTGATGATGAAGTTTTTAGTCTAGTCGAATATGGTGATAAATGAGGAGCATTAAAGCACTCATTTAGCCCATTAAAATTATTAATATTTTTGTTTATAATGGATTCTTTTTATATATTGATCGTTACCATAGTTGTCAGAATCTTACGATTCGCGATTCGATTCGTACGATTTGATCCGATTCACATACTAATCGATACGAATCGGGAATAGAATCGGATGGGTTCCAAAAATCGGGTTGAATCGGCCGATTTGAAAGTTGAATCATGAATCGCACCGATTCATGATTCGGGTGCAATTCATGTTTCTCGGAGGATATTGGGTATTTTCAACTAACTTAAAGCTCGTACTCGTTATTTTTCCTTTTAAAATAACCCTAAAAAATGTCTTATTATTAAAATAATAAGAAGTTTGTACAAACTTAAGTTACTCTTTGCGAAAGAGAGAGCGACTCAAACACATACTATACTAGAACGAAAAGATTGCTTTTCTTTTTCTCTTCTAACCTGTTCGAAGCTGGGATTTCCTCTATTTCGTGTTGCGATCACTTTTTTCTTCTCTTTTAACCTCTTTGAAGTTGATCGAGAAAGGAAGGTAGCTTTGCATTCGATTGAAGCCAACAAATCTTGTGCAAGAATTTTATAAGTTATATCATATGGTATTGTTATTATAACATATTTTTTGTAATGTTATGTTTAATCTTTATTTGTGTTTTATATTATATAATATACTGTTGTGTTTAAATTTTAACATTATAGATGGTGGTATTGTTAAAATTTGGCCATAATTTGGACATGGAAGTTCATTTTGCTAGTTAAATTTTAATGAAATCATGTTTTATAATGGGTTTTAAGGTCATAATATGTTTTATTACATATTCTTAATGTGTTCTCTTTGAATTTATATATTATTAATTTATTTCCTGCATATTTTATAATTATACTGATTTTTACGATTCGATTCACGATTTGACAACTATGATTGTTACTTAATGCTTAAGAGTTAGGTGTGATACAAGACTTTATGTGAATGTATAACTATTGACTTGTGGTTTAAATATTTTTATAACATATGTGACCATGTTATTTTAAATAATAGAGAATTAAGGTAAAGATCATGTTCCTTCCTTATTTGGATTTTTAGGACAATGCTTTTCAAGTTTATAAATCTAGTCCCTATGCTACAATAACATTTATTTGGGTGGTCCCTTTAGAGTTAGGAGTTCATTTTTTTTGTCCGCGCCAACGGCACCATTTTCATGCTGTTTTTAGTACAGGAACTAAATTTATAAAATTATGTGGAGTGTCTTATTTTTATACACTTTGGGAATTATGAGGACCTTTCCCCAAAACTCCCTTTAAATAATTAGATAATTAGTTTGACTACTACTTTTTTTTAGTGCAAATAGATCAAAGTATACATGAAATAATATTACAAAATATTTATGTGTATCCGTGTCCCCAGCGTGTTGTGTCCAATTATTTTAAAATTTGTCATGTTGGCATGCCAGTGTGGTGTCAGACACGACACCCGTGCTCGTGTCCGTTTCCGTGCTTCACAGCATGTATGTCATTTCTATTATGTGTTAACTGTACAAAGGAAGGCACCAGGAGAGGATGCACTAATTATCAGACATGTATGATACAATAGTAACTTGTTATTGTAAAGACTTGATGGGAAAACAAAGAAATCAATGTGTATTAAAGTAGACCTTCTCCAACTGGACCCGGAAACGGAATAATTTCACTTCCACACTTTATCACAGCAGTATCTCCACTCAGAATAACAGTCTCATCAACAAGTATCTCATTCGAACTGTATAAGCAAAAAAAAAAAGATTAATTACTTCTAAAAAAATTATGATGACAGAAAGATGGTGTCTTAATTAAACAAACAATTACATATAACTAAAACTTAATAGTTCTTGGGTACACTGGAAGGAAAACTGCATCCATACTCCATATTGTTTCATTTTTTGCATAACTAAGGTGGCATTCTTTATCAAAAAAAGCAGTAGAAAACAAAAACATTGAACATGTTTCTAATATGATACAAATTCTTAAATAGGTGTCAATTTTTATGGAGAAAAAAAAAATAGGACTGATGTGAATTAGAGAATACCAAGAGATTATTAGTTTTTTTTTCCTCGTGCACTTTAATTTTTCCTACTTTTACTATAGGTTGGGTTTAGCCACTCGGATATAACTAAATAAGTGTGTGTTTTTTTTGTCTTTTTAGCTTTTAATAGATTAAATTGCCCATTATTTATGATGGAATATTATTGAGGTTTTCAGAGTTGTGGTGTAGGACAAACCATAACGTACAAAAATGGCGTTAAAGAAGAACTATCAATCCGGATGATAAAAGAAGAAGACAGAGACTTAGGAGACGTTAGGATCAACCCTCGGCAAGAGTAGGGCCGATCTTTAATCCCTAACCATCGCCATTACCCGCTCTACACCAATCCTAGGCCGTTTACGTCATGGCAATAGTAGCGGGCGTTGGGGTCCTTAACGACCACAAGCATCGACCCCGTTGTAGGAATGTGCCTGAAGCCGACAGTCCCATCAACTTCCAGTTCTGCCCCCTGCAAGACAAAGACAACCCTTCCTCCTCCTTCCTTCACCAAACACCCCATTAACCACGGGTAAAAAGCCCCCCAACTTCCGCCATCATCCTCATCGAAGGTCGGGCGCTTGTGAAGCACCCACATATTCCCTTCAATGCTTGCTCAGTATGTCATCTCCATTTAATACGAGGGATGTTGTGAGATACTGTGGCCAACAGATTCGTGCTTGGGTTTAGCGACCCACCTATGACCCGACCATTGTATTAGGGAATTTTGGGGGTAAAGAATAGTGTGAGGTCGAAGCATTATTTGATCCTAATGCACCAGTTGGTACCTTTTTGGCAAAGAACATCTTCCTCCTGAGCACATCTGACCTATATCTATTTCAAAAATTAAACCCGAAAGTGACCTCATATGCTCCCGTTAGTGTGGCCATTGCATTCCCTGCTGGGGTCGGGTACATGAGATGTACAATTGTCCAACGTGGATCCTTGATAAGACAAATGTCGCGAAAAGACTCCAGTTTAGCTCGAGAAGCTACCTCAGCTTCCTCCCCAACCTCAACGGACATTTCATTGGGCCACAAGAAAGCCCTAGTTTACAAGGATTACGATGAGACGACTTGGGATATCGGGTGGGAAGACAACTTGAGTCAGATTTTGCGTCTATTGAAGAAGAGTCTCCACGACAACATCTTTATTGGTATCGACGGTTGTATTCATCTCGACGCATAATTTTATTGGCTATTTCAAGGGTGAATCGTGTTCGATTGGTGGCCCGTAAACTACAAGCTTTGCCAAGACTAAAACGGGATTGTAAAACACCGTCAGTTAACGAACCTGCAACGTACTCGCAAAGATGAAAGAGGAGAAGAGGGTAGCTTTGATCACTTAAGCATGAGCGCAGATTATTTGTGAGAGTTCAACATTTCCTTCGAGATTACTTAACTATATGGATAATTTAGTTGTTTTGTACGAGGGTTGAACTTGCGGTGAGCGGGCAGCAATATCAGTCGCTACATCCACAACCCACAGCAACGTGTTTTTTAGGATTGAATTTGAGTGACATTCCCACACTTGTGAACGATGTCGAGTCGTACCATCTAAGGCTAGAAGCACCGTCAACAAACACTTTCAAGTGTTTTCACTACAAACAGTTTGTCTCGCGTCAGTTAATCCAAGAAGAAGATTTAGATCAGTGCATATGCAACAAAACATTGACCCATGTTCGGCGGCTGAGGAAGCGCATTGTGATACTCTTGTGGACCACATTATCCAGTCTGCCCCAAACTCTAATGGCAATCCTCTTTGAGTTATAGGTCGAAACCTTTCCAAGGGAGTATTGATGTGAATTAAAGAGTCCATAGGGTTAATAGCACATTAGCCTAAAGGAGTGGTTTTTCTTAGTATCAAGTCCAGATGTGCTTAATTAACACAAGCATTCAATATCCCATTCTGTAAAAACACAATTGTAGAAATCCAAATTATTTACTCCAACCCTCCCAAACCACAACTGTTAATCTTTGTTCCAAAATTGCCTCCATAATCAAAAGCTCTTTCTTCGGTTCTTGGCAAAATTCAAGCGCCTACCCATCATCACTTCCCCATCCTTTTAACAACTCTCCCCGAATAAGAGAGCAATGGCATGGCGTGGAAAAGAGCATAAGTATCTCTTGTATTTTAAGTCATTGGCGGGAGGTGGTGGTATAACTCTTTGATGTTGCCCTTGGATGTTGTTCCCCACCCCCACACCCCACACCCCAATTTTTCCTTTATTATTTATACTCCATGTCCACCTCCTCCTTTGTATCTTTAATTTTCCTCAAATAGAAGTTGTTTCTTATTCGTTAAAAAAAATAAGGGCAATAGGGAAGAGAATGGGTAAAATATTGAACCGTTAAATAAAATTGCAAGTGGGAGAAGGGTCAACAAGTTGGAAACAGATGTGTGATCCTATAAACTGAGAAGGATATAGTTAAGTGAGTTGTGAGCTTTTTCAGAAATAATATACACTATGAAGGAAGGGTGAAGGCTAGGTTCTTAGTTAGGCCAATTAGTCGAAAAGGGAAGAATGGCTAGAAAACCCGTTTTGATGGAGAGAATATCTAGTCGGTTTTAAAGGAGAGTACCAGATCCAGATGGTCTTATTATGGCAGCAAAGAAAGAATGTCGAATTGTAACCGAAAAAACAACATTAAGGGTGTGTTTGACTTACTAAGTTGGAAAATGATTGAAATTTAGTTCATTCTTATAAGAAGTTTGGAAAATGAGTAGAAAAAAATTGGAGTGGTTTGGTCTTAGTTTTGAAGTTTTCCATGGAAATCAGTTGCATTTTTCAAAAGAAAGTGTCTGAAAGCCCCTATGGTTTGCTGCTTCCAAACCTGGTTGTCATTCTTTGGGTGTTGGATGAGAAATGTGTTCCATGGAAAATGATAAAAACTATGAAGCACTATTCGTATTTGCAACTATTGTTTTCATAAAATCAAACACCACAAAGTTCAAAAATGAACTAAAAGAAGTGTTTTCCCTGGAAGACCAATCAAACGGACCCTAAGAGTGTTTGGGCATTTGTTTGGAAATGGAGTGATGAATGCTCATATGAATATAGTAATATGTGTTAGATCCCTAAAGGTATTTGGAAATGGAGTGATGAACGCTCATATGAATATAGTAAAATGTGTTAGATCCCTAAAGGTATATCATCGTTGAAGTTGGAAAACTATAAAATGATCAGCCTTGTAACATGCTTTCTATAAACTGTTAGCCGAAGTTTCTCTCTGAGATGTAAGAGAGGTTTTGAGAGGTAACAATAATTTGGCACCAGCAGCTTTTGTGAAGTAAGAAAAGCCTTAGACTTGGTCTCAATAGCAAATGAGTTTGTAGAGGCATTTCGATGCACAAGTGGGTTTGGAGATGGCTGGAGGTCAAGGATTAGAGCGTATTGAGACTTCAAGTACAGATTAATTACACTTAAAGTCTCCTTTGGACTCAAAACTCTATTAGTATGCTGCTTTGAGAATGAATGACATTGGGTGGCTGCGCGAAAATTTCTTGCTTACAGAGAGGAGAGAAATGGGGTGATGGAAATTTTTTAGAGCACATAGTTATAATCTAACAACATAATTTTTAAAGAAAAATTGGAAGACGAAATGGATTTGAAGAGGATCAAGTTCATTGCATCAACTTTGGGCCTCGTCATCCAATCATTATAAAAATACTATGTCGTCCTAAATTACCCTCAGCTGGATGGTTTGGTTGTGGGCTATGTTTTTTGTTTCTCTCTCTAATTTCCTTGGGGATTCTGCCCTGTACATCTTGTTTTGTCTCCCCTGTATTTTTGTTTCTATTTACACTGTGGACTGCTGGTCCACTGATCCGTGTTTTAATAAAATATGTTATGTTTCAAGTAAAGAAATAATTATAACATTTGCTGACAATACAGAACATATCCCCAATAACAGTAAGCAGAAAATTTGATTAAACAAATGAAATAATACTTATTAAATAACTTAAAATGAAATGCAGCATACCTCATGTTTTGCATTATTACAGAACATAGATCGGAATTCCTTTTTATTTTACACCACCCATGCTTTTCGGGAGAACGTATTTTGAACACCGAGCATATTACCATGTCATCCGACCTCAGTTCAACGTTTGAAAACCGTGATTCCGATGGTACTACAAGAATAATATATATGTTAAGCAAGGGATCAATAATCCAGATCCATAATAACTAACGTTAAGTGGATTCATACTTAAACAATGGGTCAAACGGGGGTTGCAACATTGGGTTCCTAATACAAAAACTCAAACAACAGGCATCTACTCTAAATCCAAACAATCAGTACATTTATACCTTTCATGACAGAAATCATATTTGAGAAACAATATCCAATCCGAACTCTACAATGTCAACAGAACAAACTAACTTGCATGGTCATTAGAATTAGTAAAACACAGAGACTTCAAACGTTATTAGACCATATTCGTCATAAAGGACACCCAAATGAATTCACCAAGAAAGTCTTATAAAGAATGTGAACCATGGACAAATTATTTAAGTTTTATCCAAGTTGCCCTGCAACAAGAGAATGCCAAATGACTTGTTCTGAACATTATACTATTCTACAGCAATAAGAAATTATAGACTAGGCTCCTTTTTATCGGAAACAAGAACTTTTATTTATATTGAAACTATTCTTTAAGGGTGTGATTGATCTAAAAAGTTGGAAAATAATTGAAAAATAATTCATTTTTATAAGAAGCTGAGTGGAAAAAGATAGGAATGTTTTGGGTTTATTTTGGAGTTTTCCATGGAAATCAATTTTTCGGGCATGGGTTAGATATGTTTTTCATGAAAATGATAAAACTATAAAGCACTTTTTCATATCTATAACTATAACTATTGTTTTCATAGAATGTATTTGAAATCAAACACAACAAAAGTAATTAATGAACTAAAATAAGTATTTTCCGCAGAAAACAAATCAACGCCTATCAAACAGACCCTAAATGTTTCTTTATCTTCAAAGATTCTCCCATTTCACTCACTCCACACTATATGTCAAGACATGCAAGACGACAAACTTTTCCACTTCATATTATCCCCACAAAGCAAGAAACCCAAGGAAAAGAACTCCTAGCCTTTTCTTCTTTGAAAACAAGTTAAATGTTAATATTAATCAAGAAGCACGTATCTAGAAAGGTGGAACACTAATGATAATAACACAGAATTATGGGTTTTACTTTTGTATTATGATCATGGGTTATGATGAATTATGATTGTTTAAGTTCATTTGTCCAAAGGGTTTGTCTAAATTTTGAATTTCTAGGGGGTATGCCTATATGTGCTACTATCCCGGAGGTAAGTCGGAAAAAGACCCACAATTTAATAGGGGGCAAAAACCAAATGACCCAAAAATAAATTACTAGGACGAGTATAACAATTCCACACGAATTTACTTGCATACACCAATCAGGACCCATTATTATTTTCTCCCAAAATATGAGAATTTGGTTAGACTTCTTATACAAATGTGAGAAATTAAAATTATTGACTTGGAAGACATAATTACTCCTAGTTTTGCCCAAAATTTCATCGGTGGGCAACAAATCATCTTAAAAGTTTTATACAAAATGTCCCTCGGGTCCATTTGGTTCGAGGTTAAATATCTTTCACCGTAGTGAAAAGTAAGATGGTGAAATATGTTTTCACCATCTTAAAAAACTCATTGTTTTTGTTTAAAGTCTCACACTTATAGGGTTTGCACTTATTCACAATTTTTTTTATAGGTAAATGAAATGTATAAACTAAAAATGCCGCCAAGAGGGGGAGGAACCCGTATACAGAATGTATAGGACGTATATACAAAGACAAGGAAGAAAGAAACAGAACACTAGAAGGGTCGCCCTGAACTACAATCCACTATGAATCTCTATCAAAAACTTTAAAAAGATAAAAGTAGAAGTGTTATGGCAATCCTTGTACCAAATTATCAGTGTACTCAAAAACATGTAACGTAATCTCAAAGGAACAACTTCCTTGCATTCAGTTCCCGCCAAATCATCCAACAAATACAGTGAGGTACCAGTATATCCATATTTTACTAGCCCCCTACCAACCCTTAGGAGGGTGCGGTGCCAAGACTCTAACATACCGATCTAGCCCTTACCCAATGGATCCGACTCGGGGATAAAAAGACATCCCACAACCCCCATGACTTATTCACAATGTCACGCCAAGTAAAAATTAATTTTATATGTGAAAAACATTTCACCATTTTACTTTTAACCGTGGTAAGTATTTCACCCCGAACCAAACGGACCCTAAAAGTCATTCTGGGTCAAACAGCACCCACCCAACCCAACCCAACCCAACCCCAAAAAAAATTGGGGGGAATCAAACAATTGAGGGGGGGGGGGGGGGTTACCCACGTTCTTGATAATAGAAAATTTAGACATACCCCTAGAATTCAAAAATTAGACTCAACCCCCATGGACAGAAATTTGATAGGGGCAATAAAGAAATGACCGAAAAATCAAGTACTAGCATCAACAAAACAATTCAACACAAATTACTTACCTACGCCAAGCAATACCCAAATATTTGTCTCTCACAAAAAATGAGAATTTGGTTATTTTATTAAAGGGCTGAACGTTGAAGCGGAAATAATGAAAAAATAAAACACACCTAGGAACCCATCAACAAGTTATTATAGAGTTTGCGTTAAATTTCTTATACAAGTGTGACAAACTAAAATTTCACCAAAAGTCAGAACACTTGTAAATTTATCATACAAATTTTCACTAAAAAGACCAACAGTGCCCACATATTTTATCTCAACAAAAATTCAAGAATTTGGTCATTTCGGTCAAGGCTAAACATTAAAGAGAACGAGTGGAAAAAAAAACAATATAACAATATATTTATATCAACAAAATCAATATATCAATACTAACAAAGACCAAAAGGTACCCAAATATTTTTTGTCAACAAAAACAAGAATTTGGTCATTTTAGTGAAGGTTGAACATTAAAGAGAAAAAATGAACAAACCTTTGACATTGTAAAAGGGTATTATCACAAACTAAAAAAATTGAGTTAAGGGAAAGTATGAACATATAGACATACCAAGTTTTGAACCAGAACCTTTTTCCATTTCATTGATTGAAGTGAGTAAATATAGAGAGAGAAAAATATGTTTATTTATATAGGCATTTGTGATTGTGACACGAAATGTAAGAGAGCTTCTTTTTTGAAGGAGGGGAATGTTTGGTGTACACGTTTAAGGAAAATAAAACTGATTTGAAAAAAGAGGGTCGGTTATTATCAATGAAGAGACACTCAAACGCTTTGGACACGTGTCCAACACGCCACATGGCGTATCGGACTTAAAAGTCATTTAAAAATAGTTGGACATGACATGGACACGGCTGAGATACGTAAGGGACACGGCTGAGACACGTAGACTGACTAAAAAATAGAACAACTTTTAAAAAAGGGGGCAAGAAACATAATAAGTACAAAAATATAATGGGGTAAGTTTTTAATTTTAAAAACTTAAACTCTTTTTTTAAATTTTCAAAACCCACGACTATCTCAAAGCCCACCACTCTCTCAAACTCAAAAACAAAGTAAGGTTCTCTTTCTCTCCACACCACACACACACACCCCTCTCCGACAACTTCCCCCTCTTCTCCAGCATCTTCTTCACTCAAAAACTAACCATGTCTCAAGCCTTCTTCACTCAGATCTCTGTCGGTAAGTTTTTTATTTTTTATTTTTGCACTACTGCTTTTGCTTTTGCTACTACCAAACATATTAAGTGAACCTTTCTCTTTTTTTTTTCTTTTTCTCATCTGTTTAATACATTATGTTTGTCTCTGTTTAATCCCCAAACATATTCTCTGTTTATATGAATTTTATTTAATCTTTGTTTATATAAATTCTGTTTACAAACTTAGAACTGTTTATATAATTTCATTTTCTATTAATGTTTAGGATGGGTTTTATACGCATTTTGGTTGTTACTAGTATGGATTGAAGTTTGATGTTTTGTATGGATTTAAGACAAATGTTATGTATGGTTTATATATGTTTCTTTGCATTTTGATTGTTATTAGTATGGGATTTAGTATTATTGTGATGTTTAATGTTTAGAATAGATTTAGTACTCTTAATGCTTATATGCAGTGGCGGACCCAGGATTTTTGGACAGTGGGTGCGGGATTTTTTTAACAAATGCCAGGGGTTCGGGGGCGGGAGCTTCCGAGGGGAATTTTTTTGGGTTAGTTTGACTTATTTTGCAATTTTTAACCCCTAAAAACTTGTGATTAATATTCACTAATATTTTGCCCCTACATAATAAATCAACATTTTTTAACAACTACTAATTAAAATTAAAGTTTAATACAAACTTCAACAACAACGACTAATTTTGAGGACAAATTAAAATTTCAGCATGCTAATTTTGGGGACAAATTATTTTTAGCATACTAACAACTAATTAAAATTTCAATAACCACTAAACTAAAATTTCACCATAGCAACAATAACAAAAAAAATTCTGCAACTAATTTCAGCATACTCAAAAAAATAACTAATTTCAGCAACAATAACAACTAAAAATTAACAACTAATTTCAGCAACAATTTCTAAAAATTTCAGCAACAAATAACAATTAACTAAAAATTTCAGCAACAAATAACAACTAATTTCAGCAACAATAAGTTCAATAACTAGAAATTTCAGCATACTCAAAAGGAATGGGACTACTAAAAATTTAAGCATACTCAAAACTTTCAGCAACAATAACTAAAAACAATTAACTAATAACTAAAAATTTCAGAACATCATAAAAACATACCCAAAAAGGAACTTAGGAAGGAAGAGGGGCCGCCACTGAGGAGAGCAGCCCGGGCGCAGGCAGGGGGGCAGTGGCTGGCGGCGGCAGGAGGAGTCCTGCTGCTGTGCTTGGCCGGCGACAGGCAGGGGAGATGAGAGAAGGGGAGGGAGAGGAGGGGAGAGGGAGACTCAGAGAAGGGAAGGGCGGCTGAAAGAGAGGTGAGAATAGATTAGGTTACATTTAAGTTCTTTTCACTTTATTATATTTATATATTTGGCCCAAAACCTTTATTTCCTGCTAACCCCTTATATTCAAAACTTACACATGGGTCCAGAACTTTTTTTTATACCATACTCAGCAGGAATTTTTGGAATTCTTATGGGTGCGGCCGCACCCCTTCGGGATGGGGTGGGTCCGCCCCTGCTTATATGTTTAGTGTTGTTCTTAGTATGAGATTAGTATAAATATGATATTTCATATTTTTTATATATAAAAATAATTATAAAAAATATTTATTTGATGTCATGTCCCCGCCGTGTCGTGTCCTAATTTTTTAAAATTTGTCATGTCTGCGTGTCCGTGTCCGTGTCGTGTCGGATGGGACACCCGTGTCCATGTCCGTGTCCGTGCTACATAGGTTATTATAATTATAAAATAATAATGAATAATAATAATAGTTAGATTAAAAAAAGGTTTGTTTAAGCTTAAACTTTAAACTTTACATCCGAGATATAAAACAAACCTGACTCACAATGCGGATCTCCTCCACACATCCTTATATGTGAAGAGAAGGAATGATTTGGGATGACGCATGGTCATTGTTTCGTTCTCTTTTAAAAATTGTTGAGTCCGAGTCTATTTTATACAAAATAAACGAAATAAGGTGCGAGTGCAAATAATCACAATTAATGATTCTAAGTAGTAGGGAAACAATCAAAGAATAAAATAATATCACAAGACAAAGGATTTACGTGATTCGCAATTGTCTACATCCATGGGGTGTTTTTTTGTGTATATTAATTCTTTTGGAGTTTCCTAATAAAGAATTATATGCCCCCTTGTCCCGGATTGAGGATTCTATTTAGAATAATAAGAGCGGTTGAGCCATGTTCAAACTCTCATAGTTGCTGATGGGCTCGTTTGCTAATCCATATCGATCTTCTCCGAGATTATAGATAACAAGATTGAGCCTTCCATGTTTATCCCACGTGACATTAATCCTAGCACGTTTTTGTACCTCTTGATTAGGCTTGTTTGGGCTGTCGAAATTTGGGTCATCGCGATTTTCCACCCACAATTGCCCCTCAAATTCTTCGCCAACACTGGGCTGGAATTTTTTGTATGATTTCTTGGCCCAAAAGATTAATTTTATGATAATTCCACGTTTGAGCTTGTGCGAGGGCATGTCTTTAGTCCAAAAATGAACTGTCGGTTACATTAATGACTTCAGGCTCTGTGAGTTCAGAAAAGTATATCCGATCCCCTCCTGGGTAACGATTGAGTGTGCCCTCGTACCCAAAAATTGTGTTGATGTTGAGGGTGATCTTTAAATTCACACCCTCTCAGTGGTTGAAGGGGGGATTACATTTCCCTTCAACCACTTATTTTTGGAATTCAGCGAGTTCTTTGGGTGGTCTCGCCCAATGTGACCCAAATACATGGCGTATTGTCAATGGAGTTCACAGAATTAATGAGTTATATGGGACAAAGATTGGAATTCCAAAAATCAGATTCTGCTACTCCTGATTCCAAACCATGGATGGAGTTCTATATCTGAAGGCGATGAAGGTTGATAGAGTATTAGTCGCCAACCTTTCTTATTCCAATAAAGGCTATTGGGATCAAGATTTTATTGCTAGATGTTAGCAAAACCTACCTCTTCCGGAAGGCGAACAATATAGTGGGTTCTTATGTCCGGAGTGGGGGAGTGATATAGGTTGACCTTTATTTCCCTTGTCCTAATCTTCTTTTAATTGAGAGGTTACTAATGAATTATTGGGGTTTGGCCCCAATCTTTAATACATATTTTGACCCCTAAAGTTCTCATAAATGACCTCAAAAGGTTACGCAAAATGTCGCCAAAAGTCATTTTGGGGTTAAACCCCGACACATGAAAATTATGGGGGCCACAATTAGTATCAATGTTATTAATAAAGACAAAACACCAAATTACCCAAAATCAACTATTAGCACGAAGAAAACAATTCAACCATCCAAATCAATATACCAATAAAAAAAATACACCAAACACTACCCAAATATTATTTATCATAAGGGCAACAACAAAAAATTGAATCAAGTTCTTGTAATCTACTGTCGCGACTGAACATTAACAAAAATATAGGACTACAAAAAATCAAGTGTGATTTGTGGTCTGGTCCCCTAAATTATTTCATACTGATTTGGCCCCAAAAGCTTTCATTCCTTGGGGTTTGACCCCCAAACTTACTTTTAGCAATGCAAAAGGTTCTATAAAATAAGTCCGAAAAAGTTGTACAAAATGTCCAAAGTAATTTTTGTATTTTCCACGGGTCAAATTCAATATCAACGAGTTAACTTTTTTTTTTTACTTTCACCCACTAGATAATGTCATAGAGATACCCCTTAGATGTTCAAAAATTAGATTTATGCATAAGGTATAAGCGAGTTGATGCATAGGGTACAAGAGGGATCATTCACACTCAAGGTTTGAGTCTAATTTTTGAAAAGCGGAGACTTATGTCTAATCACGACATTATCTCGAGCAAAGTAATTAAAAAAATTAAATATTAATAAAAAAAAATAAGGGGGTTTTGGAAAAAGGTCCTCATAGTGCTCAAAGTGTATAAAAATAGGACACTCCATATAATTTTATAAGTTTAGTCCCTGTACTAAAAATACCATGAAAAATGGTGAAAAATAGTGCCGCTAGCGCGGACCAGGGACTAGATTTATAAATGCTATTGTACCACAGGGATTAGATTTATAAACTTGAAAAGCATTGTCCTAAAAATCCAAATATAGGAAGGAACATGACCTTTACCTTAATTCTCTAAAAAAATAATAGTGGGCAAGCACAAAATGGCCCAAAAATCAACTACTAGCAGGAAGATAACTATTCAATACAAAGTCAATTCCATACACCCAGGGACGTAGCGAGGAATTCTCGAGAGTGGGGGCTAATTTAATTTCCATTTTCGGGGTTTGGGGGCTGGATTTTTTTGAGGTTATTTTTTAGTATGTATCAAAAAATACCGTAATTTATTTAATCTAATGGAAAGATAAATAAATATTTAAACCAACATTTCAATCTCAAATTTAAACCAACAATATCCCCAATTATTTCCTAGAATTAGCATTATAACCCTAAAATTAACATTAAAGCAAACTCTAACCAACATTAACATTATAACCCCAAAATAAACCCCAAATTTTAACATCAATATAGTCAGTTCAATGCAAGTTAAATAAAAATTTTAACTATTTTTACATATGCCCCCAAACACTTATAAAAATTATTTTTTTACACCTATATTTTTGTAAATTCACATAAAAAACTATAACATTTTAATCTAAAATTCTCCATTGCATAAAAAACTATAACATTTTAATCTAAAATTATCCTAAAATTTTCCCCAATATTAACCCTAGAATTTAAATCAACCAACAATAAGACTAAACAAAAAGAAAACAATAACCATTTAACGTTAATATAACCATAACAGTAAGAAATATATAATATAACCAACTAAATTAACAATAAACTAAAAAATCATAAGTTCCCATTTAACAAATTAATAAATACACAATGAAATAATAAAGAGAGAGAGACATACCACGGTCAAAGAAGGACAGTGGACGGAGGATGGCTGGGCGGGAGCATCTGCTGGGGGATAGTAGAAGAAATTTGATATTTGGTTTAAGGGTTTAAGGGTTCTTGTTTGTGATAGGGGCATGGGTTTGTGTATTTAGTTTAAGGGTTTAAGTCATCTTTCCTTTATTTCAAGAAATGCCCCCAACTTGGTTTGAATATTTTTTTTTTTTTGCACCTAAATTTAGTACAAGTATATATAACTATTTTTTTTTTGAAAAAGCTGTGGGGGCTACAGCCCCCACTCAGTCCCTCCATCCCTGCATACACCTACAGTACCCAAATATTAATGGTCATTTTGACTTGACCCCTAAATTTTAATGTACCATTTCACTTAACCCCTTGTTTTGATAATCCATTGACTTCGCCCCCAACGTAGGGGGTAAGTCTAATTTAACATTACAAACAGGGACTAAGTTGAATAAAACCTTAAACTTAACCCCCTGCTTGTATTCAATATTTTGAGATAACCCCCTCGTACGGGGGTAAATCAAATAAATTAACAAAGTGGGGGTTAAGTCAAATATCACATTAAAAGTGAGGGCCAAGTCAAAAAAGCCCAATATTTATTGGGTTATTTGGAGTTTGGTCCTCATTAATTCTTGGCAATTGAGTTTAACCCCTGCAATTTTCATTTATTAGGGTTTGAACCCCAAAATGACTTTTACCGACACAAAAGTCACAAAACATTTTTTACGTCGCTAAAAGTTACTTTGGGGTCAAAGCCCAAGAAATGCAAAATCTAGGGGCCAAAGTCAATATCAAATAATTAACGGGGACCAAATCCCAAATAACCATATTTTCTTTCCATAAATATTAAAAATTTAGTAGTTTTGGTCTAGAGATGGACATTAACATAAAAAAATTAAAAAGCCCATGAACAAGTTATTGTAGACAATGCCTTAAATTTTCACTACACCAAAAATGGCAATTTGGCACACCTTGATATGAAAAATCTGGCACAGTTTTAAACTGTGCCAAATTATGGCACGGTTTAATGACAATCTGGCACACTTTAAAACCATGCCAAAATTTGGCACTGTTAAAAAGTGTGCCAAAATTGAACAAACTTTACTAAAATATAAATACCCTCAAAAAACACATTCTCAAATTTTTTTTGTCTCTCGCTCTCTCATTTTCGGGTCTCCCGTTCTCTCACTCGACAAAGAAATCGCACCAAAACATTTCCCACCTTCAATCCGAAAACCTTGCTGAGAAGGAAACCTTGCGTGACACGCTCAAAACCTTTTTGTTAATCTCATTTTCTGGGCGCTATTATTCTCGATTTGGTAAGTCTAATGCTTTATTGTTGTGCTTTTTAATTGGGAAACAAAGTTTTGATTGTGTGTTATTGCAGATTTGCTTAATACATAGGATGAGTCTCGGCTAGAGTTCATGTATCCATTTTGTGCAGAGGTTTTTGATGTGGTAGGACTTTGCTGTCATATTGGGTTTGTATTAATTAACCAAATCTCAATTAAATATATCGTTTTTATCTGTTTTGCTAAAGCTAAGTCTCATTTAGGGTTTGTTTGTGTTGGTACTACCTAATTTGAAATTTAGAGTTTGTTCATCTTTTCAATGTTGCTTTTAAAACGACTTAAGAGAACTTCATTATTTTAGCTTATTGTTGAAGAGAATACGTTTCTATTTTTGGTAGTTTTGGTTTTAGAGTTTATGTTAATTATATTTCCTTTACTTGTTTTAGGATTGATTTTGGAAGACATGTCATGAGCATGTGTGTTGGAGTTTAAAGGTAACTGGGATTACTACCTCCCCCTTGTGGATTTTTCTTTCAATAATAATTATAATAAGACAACTCGCACGTTGTTTGTGAATTTAAAATATTCCTTAAGGTTTGTACAATACTGTTAAGGAGAATAATGTATTGAATATGAACATATTTAAATTTTTTTCTCTTGGAAACGACGTTGTTCGAGGTATTGTATATGAGACTATATAGATCCACGATATGTTTAGTATTAGTAAGGGAAAACAAATTGATGGATCCGAATTTTAATCGGGATACTTTTGAAAAGATAGAAATAATCAAGTAGATAGTGGGGACGAAATATAGTAGGCACAATAATTATGTCGATCGTTGTCACAGAGATTTAGAGTTTAATATTAGGGACCTATTGTTTCTTAAAATGTCCCCTGTGAAGGGGTGTGCGAAGGGGTTAAGCAGATGGGAGGAAGGAGAAGTTGGCTTCTCGATTCGTGGGTTCCTTTACCCCCATAAAACATGGGGGTCATTGGAAGAATGTATTTAATTGTTAATTTTAGATAATTTTTTTAGATATGACACGATGTATCAACATATGGAAATTAGTAATATCCAGTTGAAATATGTTACATCATAAGAGGGGAAATAAGTGTGTATCTTGAAATGTTAAAATTTGATTCTAAAATTAAATGGTAAGTCTTTTAGTGAGAATGAGATAAAGTCACCATCATAAGGTCAAGTCTTCCTACGAGCGTGAGAAAGCAATGTGAACAAAATTACCCACAACTCTGCAGGTGTAACACCCAAGAACTCCCTTAGAAAATCTATGAATTTCCCCGAGAGGTCAGGTCTAGGTTATCCCTTAGGCAACATAGCACCTGGTAGGACGTCTCCTCCACCACACTTAGAGTACTTGTAAAATGGTTATAGGACTTTTTGCCAAGGTTTTAATTTAATCTTAGGACTTTATACTTGAATAAACACACCACATTAATGGATGATATGAACCACTCGGGATATAACCCGGGTATCAAGTTTAGGGTCTTCTCAAATGTCTAAAGTAGGGAAATTTATAGCAACATTGGGAAATCCTAGGTTCCCTACTTCTCCTATAAATAGAAAGTTGGTTACACTTTCCAAATTTAATACCCAATTTTAGAGAGAGAGAGAGAGAGAGAGAGAGAGGTGATGATGATGATGATGATGTAAGGGGGCCACGACCATTGAGAAGCAGGAGTGAGTAAGGGCAGAGCGCAGTGGCCGAAGTCATCTTGGAAGTTAAAAATTCCACCTTGTTAAATCAAACTTTAGACTTGATCTATTTTGGTAAGGATGTATCCTCATCATATACTCTGTCTTTCATTTGATCCATATTTTCCATTTTCCCGTTGAAAGATTGAATGAAAGTTATTATTAGGATAAACCTATTGTTTAAAAATTTTACCTATTGAAGTTTGTTGAAAAGTATTTATAACTCCATTATCGAGGTTGCAAGCTAATGCAGTATAAAGGTATGACTAAGTTTCATTGAGTGCCTCGTTGTACTCTTATGGCTGTCGTGGACATGACATTGAATTGTTGGGCCACAACATCTGGGCTTGAGTCTAAACTCATGTTTGGAGCTTAGTGTTGGGGAAAGTGCTAACGCGTGTAACAACCCGCCTAATGGGATACCGGGTGATCACTCCTATATCAAATTAAAACAGGATTCACATATGGATCATCCTTAGCATCACTATCGAAAATCCATTTAATTACTAATATCCTATTAGGCGAGCGTTAAAAACTTTTACTTAACTACTCTTTTTAACGATTAATATAAAACAACCACAATTTAATGCGTAAATGAAATAAAGAGAAAATGAAATGAACTAAAAGAATAACCGAACATTCGGTCCAAATATACAACCATATCGAATGACGTGCAAGGAATAAATAAACTCAGTTGGACCATTGGCCCGAATGTTTGTACAATACCTCCTATCTAGAGTACAAGGAAAGAAGCGTCTACCGAGAACCCGCAAGCATCCATAGCTGCTGCAGCAGACGTCTGACTCGAAAGAATTTTCATCCAGGCGTCCCTGTGTCTGGACACCTATATATATATATAGTATATAGAAAGAAAGGAGAGTAGATAGACGGGTCAGAGCCCAAATTTTGAAAATATTTTGCAAGTGCATAAATGCTTTATTTTTTTAGAAAAATAGTTTTTATCTCATATTTAAATTGGTATCGCACTCCCATGAGATACCCCTCACCTCTCCTCTAACAGTGCACTCCTAGCGCATCCCTCTATACATCCTAGTCAAGCTATCCCTGCCTAACTAGTCTATCACCCAACTACTATCTACCCCAGATAGTCCCAGTGCTAAGGGCTAAACTTCCCTCCATTCTCAACACTGCACTAAGTTCGTGCGTGGGGTGTCTCGCAAAGCGAAATCCAAACAAGGAACCCCCCCGATACACTACTACTTGGCAGGGTCAATGGTAGAGATCCATTAGGCCCGTAGCACACACAATGTATAAATATATATATGTATACACATACATCTACAATATATGTCCGGATAATATTTCCCGGACTGAGGGTTACCAATTGAATTATAACTTTATAATACACATCCGGATCTACCTCCCGGACTGAGGTGTATTCTATACACAAAGTATTTATCAATACTTATCCTTTTCATTTCAAAAACTTCCATTTCCCTTCTCATGTCCAGGAAATGTATTTAAAGCCAATTCATTAGCATGAATTGCTTTACCAAAACATATATCTTTTTAAAAGCCAATTTTATTAACATAAAAATGCTTTTCCAATTTAAATCATCCCATTTCCCTTTTTATACTCAGGAAATGTACCCAAAGCCATTTTCATTAGCATGAAAATGCTTTGATCAAATCATATTGAAAGAGTTGGCGCTTGCGTTCAATTAAGAAATAATATAATAAACACCTTTTAACCCAAATTAACCCTAAGCATGCAACTAGGTGTGAATGAAAAAATATGAAATCATGCACGAATTATTCAACACACAAAGTTTAAGGAAAAATCCCCCACAGGGGCAAAACCATTTGTATATCACTATAATTTGTAAGAGAAACGGCTTACAATCGGATTACACTGAAATACAAGTTTTTGACTAAGAATTACCCTCAGGTATCGGATTCTGTAGTCGCGGCTGGAAGACTCCCTTTCCAGTAGGGTTGGCGGCTGGAACTATCCCTGTCCAGTAGGGCAGCAATGAAGAGGAAGAAGCGGTCCACTTCACAAAGGTTGAACAACAACAATGGTGTTCTTGGGTTACCAAACTTGATTCACATAGATATGGAAGATGTGTGAATCTAAAAACCTAGAATCATAGGACTCAATAGGTGAAGACTTTAGGTTTGATATGCTCTGAAAATCGTGGGAAAGTCTTATCGAAACCAACTACTGATCGTGGTTTAAATAAGGAGTTAAAACCCTAAAAAATCTGCTACACGATCTGGCAGAATTTATCCTCATCAGATCGGTCCGGTCACTTTAGGCGGATCGGTCCGGTGACCTCGGATCGGTTCTTTTTCTGAAGACGGATCCATCCGGTTGGCATCGGATCGGTTCGGCATTTTTACTTCATCAGTTCGTTATGGATCCGGGGTATACTGGCCTCAACTCAGCAGACGGATCGGTCCGGTACCTTTAGGCGGATCGGTCCGGATAAACTGGATCGGTTCTTTTATCTGTGCCGGATCGGTCCGGTAAGGTCAGTTTCCCTTGATTCCTGTTTCTCCTTTTGATATTCGGATCCGTTGATGAGCATATGATTCTTGAACTTCCTCAACGGTGTAACGGCGTACGACATATACAATATTAATGGATAAAAATGTCCTTACACATATGCTTCCACATCCCTTCTTCCATCCGGGAGTGTTACCGAAGCCAAACCTTTATCCTATTTCCCTTTTTATACTCAGGAAATGTAAATTAAAGCCAATCCATTATCATGAATTGCTTTAATAAATCTAAGACCGTCCCTCCGGATTTCCCCACTGGACGCGCCCCTAAATGGCTATCATCTTCCAGGGCCTATCTAAACAAGACAACCTGGGAACCTACCAACGTCGGGAAGCGGCCATATTGCCTGCGGGTTAGTCAGGATCACAATCGGAATCCCCTAACCAGCGCAGCAATACAAATGCCCATATGGCCTAGGGACTATATCCAACCTGCTCAACAGCCAGGAAGGCTTCACCACAACGCGCGCAACTTCCCTTATGATAGCGATTTAGGGAGGTGTGTATAATCCATAATTTATTAATTATGAAAAAAAACATTTCTCATTCCATTTTGAAAATATTCATTTTTATATTTTCAAAAATCATTTCCATCATAACATATATATATATATATATATATATATATACCTAAATCACACAGTATATATATATATATAGCCTATATATTCCTCCTAGAATATATAACTGGCCATAATGGCCTATATCATATAATGATGACCATAATCCCAAAGATTCCCTCCAGGAATCATAATCATGCATTCATATTAGCATGATTCTAAATCCAAAGTATTTCCTTACTTCGACCAATAATAATTACCTTAATCAACTCTTAAAGATTTATTGGATATCTCCAAATTTATTCTAATCCACTCATAGGATTCACTCAACCAAGGATCAATATGATTATGTTATCTCTTTAGATCATAATCCTCTTCAATACTCAATTTTTAGAAAGCCCGCTCTAAACTCAAAGAGGAGAAGTAATAACAATCTCCAAAATCTTGGGCTGAAAACAGAGTACCGGTCGATCGGTCCTGGACCCCCGGTCGACCGCGGGTTGCAATTTAGCCTACGAAACAAAGCAGTAAGCCTTATTTCCTTGACGCGGTCGACCGACCATAGGGGCGCGGTCCCCCGGTCACACCAGGTCCTCAAAATTAAACCCTCCAAATCTTCCATCCAACAACCCAATTTCATTATCGGGGTTTCTAAACTACCCCAAAAATTATCCAAAACATCTACACGACTAATCCTAGCTTGTGTTTTTCCAATTCCCGATTTGATTTTCGAGTTGATGATTTCAACCCGGAGCTGCCATCTTGTAAAAATCATATCAAATCGTAGAAAAATATAAAAAAATACGCGGTCGGTGCCCACGCGACCATATCAAAAAGATCTACAACTTTCGTGTTTTGACCGAAAGCTAAATCAATTCTTTTCCTGGCCGAAATGGCCCCTCAAGGTTACGGGGTTACTATTCATCACCTTCTTCAAGAAGGTTTCGGCCATTAAAGCTTCTCCCAAGCTTTTGTCGCCTCACCCAACGTCCTACAACCTCAACCAACTACAAATATACTTATAATACGGGTTCCAAACATCCTAGAACCCGGAATCACCAATTAATTTCAAGTAAAACCTAAGTTTCTCCAATTTATCATTTTTAGGGGTTTATTCGTTTTAACTCCCAAAAACCCGTTTTATCCACGAATACCCAACCCAAAATCATTAGGGTTTGTTATACCAACAATGATATGAGATATTTATGCATAAAAATAAATAAAGCAAGTAAACACTTGCCTCGTGGATAAAATTCGACGTCCTCGAGGCGAATCCCGCGGAGGCTGGCCGGAATCTCCCCCTTTTTCCTCTTTTCTTCCTCCTCTCTCTCTTCTCTATCTTTCTCTTCTTTTCTCTCTTTTTCTCCCTCTCTTCCTCTTTATATATAGAGAAAAGGGTTTTAACCCTTTAAAACCCAAAAACGACTCGTTTACCCAATTACGAGTTACTTTTACCTCTAAAATCATCCGAAACTTAATTTCGACAATCCGAGACTCTTTTCCGACTATCTCGGAAATTCCGAGACTCATGGCGCAGTCAAAATTTCCATCCGAGGTACTTGACCGCAAATCACTATTCCAACCCATAAAAGTAATTGCGGGTTTTCCAATTTAAAATCTGACCTTTTCGTCAATTTTCTCCACGACAACATATAATTAAATTATAGCGACCTATATAGTCCCAAAAGTAATTACAATACCCATCGAAAATCATTCAATCCTCGAAAATCCCAAAAATCTTTATTTCGAGAAATTCTCCAAATTCTAAATTATACTTAATTATGGAATTTAATTGTCTCTAAGAAGGACGGGTTGTTACAACGCGTTAGTTCAGTATTATTGTAGTCATTGGAATTTGGATGACATGTTGGGCTAACATGGGTCTTGACTCCTGAGAAGAGATTAAATAGGATAAGAGGGCTGATGGCATGACGTATAGGGCTTATTATGGATACTTTGAGATTTGGGGTTTGAGGGTTAGGAAGTTACTTCTCTTACATTGAGTTACCTTTATATCATTTTGCCCATATTGTCGTGTTGTATTAAGTTGTTATTACTCCATTAAGCTATATATATGATTTTCCAAAGATACTTACTTATGAGGTTCTGTATGAGGATATTTTGCTCATCCCTTGTTGAGAGATTTGAATGCTCATACCTTTATATTGTATAATTCCTCAAGTTAGGAGTTGGGGAGTCCTTTGATGCTAAGGTCTAGTTGCTTAATACTTTTGGTTTCATTTTGTTCTAAGGCTAATTGTTAAGGCACTGGCATTTTATAATTATATGTTTACTTAATTAAAAATTATTAGTTAATATAGCTATGTACTTGGCGAAGGAGAATTGGGATGCATTTATTTAACCCTCTATATGTTATGGATGGATGTTAGATGCCTAATTACTCCTATGTGGTTATTTTTAAATGAACACTTTAGCGATTGTTTATATTCTGACTTATGATATTTGGCCGAGGACCCTTAGGGGCCTATCCCACCTAAGAGTTGCCCTAATTTGTAACTTAAAAATTTGTCTATATGTTTATGCATTGTGGGAAAGCCTCGTTGTGGACTAATAAAACAAGTCTAGGGCTTCACATTAAGGACATATGCTACAAAATCAGGGGATTGAATTTCCATTATTAAGTAAGTCTAGGACAGCTACACCCCTAATTTTGGAGAATTTTGGGTAACTTATATTCTATAATTTATTTTTATCTTATTTCATGGTTATGCATATGTTTTAGGATTTGTAAGTCACTAGTTTTAATGAACAACTGTGTAGGACTAAAATATATGCATATGTGTTTCCATGTTTGGCTTATTCGTTCAACTTTCTAGTAAATACCATGGTTATAAAATTAAGCAATCTTTTGAGGACACGTCTCCTTGCTCCCTTAACCCATACCTATCTTTCAAACAGCTTTCTGTTATACATACTGCCTATATATATATAACAGGGTTGTTATATATATATAACAGCTATTTCAGCTATATAGCTGTTATATATTGTGACACCCCGACTAATTAAATACCGGGTAGCTACTCCTTTATTCAAATTAATACAAAATGTCAAGTTGGTCCAGTTCGTAGCATCACTGTCGAAAAACGTTTTAACAATTACTAGCCACCTAATATTTAAAAAGTGAGTTGTCAATTTTAATTAAATCTGATTTACATACAACCAAAATAAATTAGGAAATACTGATACCCCATCCACATCACAGCCGCAATAAAATAATGACATAATAAACTGAATCTGGAGGAATACACCTCACAACAATCCGAATACTGAAATAAACAAATACAAAGCCTGAATCATTAATTAAATTACAACCCAAAATGTGAAATAAAACTCAATAAGTAAGATGTCTCTAAAAGGAAAGGGGGAGACATGCCCTACAGATGAGTAAGTCTGAAGTAGAGACAAGATAGAAAGTGGAGGCGTCTACTATCGAGGTCCTGTAACTTCCACAGCAGCTACAACACGTCATCGGAATGGAACTCCCACACTTGGTGTCCTTGTGGCTGGGCACCTAAAAGGTTTTTACAAGAAAATAGATTTGAAAGCAAACAGGTCAGAGCCCGATTGTGAAAACAGTTTAAAATACAACAAGTGTTTAATGTAATTAAACAGTGAATATAAAGTACATGATAGTGCGTGCACTCACATAAGTTCCTCACCTCTCAACTAATTGTGCACTCCTATCGTACCCGTACCCGTTCTAGTTATTCCCATATCTAACTAGTCCAATACACAATCTAACATTACGATACGATTCACGATTAAATTCCCGACATCTTAATTTAGACAAAGAATTTTACCTTTCTTCTTAGTTCCCAATATTAGGAATGCTAATCACTAGAGATTTTCCATTTTTAACTCTACAAAAATGTTGTTATTATTTACACTTACATTTATACATGACAGTTCATTTCAATTAACAGTATATTATTCTCATCATAAATATACAATACTGGCACCCCGAGACTAAGCTGCAGTGCACACATACTCTGCTATCCAATCCCGGTACATCACGTACATAAGGACCACGTATTCCGAATCTCTCAGGAATCGTTTTCACTAAACAATAATCACACATAATGGAGGCGAATATAGTTCATATCACATGGGTCACGCACATACCTACGCTCCCACGATCAGCAGACTTATTAACTTCTCAATAAGTCCTTCTCTGACCTATGTCCTCGAGGTACCAATCTAAATCCCCCCGTAGGCACACAAAGATTAGATGGCCCTGATCGAATGCCGACCTCCCGTGATAGCAAGTATGGTAGGTATGTTATACACAGATAACCACATATACTAAGCATTCACACTTCTTAGATATCTCAATATTATTAGAGGTATATTTTACATTTCTATACCGTCATTAAATGTTGCACGATTACAAATCCCCGAATAATATAAATTAAAAGTTATCAACCCTTCTGACGTCCTAATTTTAGATACTTATATCCTAACCCATAAATATCATCCGGTTTACTACAAACTTCTAAGTTTTAATCCTCGACGTACTTCCAATCTCACAACTATATCCACTAGTCAACAAGGTAAGGTTAACACTCAATTATATAAGTCTACTGGAGGTTTGAAATAAAATCAGGCCTAAAAGGCCATTCTATCAACTCGTTAGAAATCTTGTTCGAATGAGGTCGTTCGAACGAGTGTCATTCGAACGAATGGCTTCGAACGAACTACCAACTCGTTAGAAGGGATACTGTCATCTCGTTAGAAGTCTCGTTCGAACGAGGTCGTTCGAACGAGGTCATTCGAACGACCTGGGTAGGTCTTCTAACGAGATGGCAGACTGCGCCCAGAAATCTCCCAATTCGTTTTTCTTCATTCTTCTCTTTTCTAAATCCACATTAGGAATGAATACCAAGGGGGTCTCACTGATGGGACGTATAATCTAAACTCTCAAAAATAAAAAGACAACCCACATTAACCACGCTAACAAATCAATGTTTGGGTATTTGGACTTTTTTATGGGAGATGTCGTTTCGTTTATAAACATGAAGACCCATTCGGTCATTTATTTGGAAAAGTTTATTAAAATTATTTTTGAATTCAATTTTTTTGGTATTTATAAACATATTTTTTTTTACTTTAGTACCATCTTTTAGGATTTTTTATGCTCTTATTTAATGTATTTTTAAAATTGTGGTAAGTCTCATAATCAATTAAAAATGTTCATAATTACTATGTAACTCTCTATCTTTCTTTCTGTACAGAATGACACTTGTTCCACAGTAATTATAATAGGACTAACAACTAAAAAAAATAAAAACGTGGGAGTGATTATAAATGAATCTTAAAAAATGGGACTAAACACTTAAGACCCTTATAAATATTTGTGTACGTTTGATAACCTATTTTTTAATTTAGTAATCTAAAAAAATTAAAAATTAACATACATAACTAGCAACATTTCTCTCTCTCTCTCTCTCTCTCTCTCTCTCTCTCTATATATATATATATATATATATATATATATATATATATATATATATATATATCAAGGTTCTAAAAAACGCGGGGCGTGGTCGAGGCGTGGAAGTCAAGCCTTAAGCCTTAGAAGCCTAGGCGGGCCTTCGACGTAAAAAGGCGTGGAAAGGCGTTTAGGTGTTTTTAATATATTTTAATATTTTTTAACCATAGCACGACTATTAAAATACTAAAATTGTACATATCATAAAAATATGTTTGAATATTTGCAAATTAAAATACTAATTGATTATTTTAAATGAGATAATGGTCCGGTTTGTAAAAAAATCTTTAAAAGGCGATATCGTTTCACTAAAGCATTGTTGTTTTTAGAGAAAAAGTGCGCCTTAAGGGTTTTACCAAGCATAAGGCGTCAAAAGCTTAAGGTGGGGCGTTTCAACCAAGCCTCAAGCCTACTGGTGCCTAGGCAGGTTTCTAGAACAGTGATATAAATATATATATATGCGTACATATAATATAGGGGTATATATCAAATAGTTCCTCAAACATTTTATAATACACGTTTAGTCCAAACCCCTTGGTGGGATGGGGGAGCCGCTAGCACGGACCTTAAAAAAAAAGGGCTTTAAAAAAGGGCTAGCACGGACCTTTAAAAAAAGGGCTTCGATGAGGATTGATGGATCTCTGGTAATTGGGAGGTGGTGGGATGGGGGAGCCGCTAGCACGGACCTTTAAAAATAAGAGAATATTCACTAAATGGGTGTTTGAAGTACTTTTTGGAACAGAATAAAAAGACTTTGACTAAATGTATATTAAAATATATTTGAGAGACTTTTTGGTAATTGATCATTTAATATATATATATATATATATATATATGTGTGTGTGTGTGTGTGTGTGTGTTAGAAACCGTTCGAACGAGAATGGGTGCTTCGTTCAAATGAGGTGGCAGCTCGTTGGAAAGAGTGTGGTGTTTTTGATTTTTTTATCAAATCTTATATAATATCTAATGCCTATATCTTTGCAATAACTTTTCCTATAAATAGAGATGCGCGATTAGACTTTTTAGATTTATTTTTTTTGTGATCAAACTCTATAATTTTTTCTTCCAAACCCCTTAAATCTTTGAAGATCACTTCAGCTAATCAAGAAGAAACCATTCCAAAGTTTTAAACCCTTGTAGATTTTTTCTTTATTGTTGATTTGTGGAGTCAAGACTCTAAGGCTGAAGAATGAGAGAATTACATATTCCAAAGGTCGATCAGTGGATATCGAGACAATATATACTTATTGTGGGTGTTGTTGGAGTGCATTATTTTCTATTAAAGATTTGAAGACTCTTGTGCATTATACTTAGCGTATCACTAAGTTATTTATAAATAATCATGTGTCTGTCAACTTCTTTAATAGTGCTGAATTTAAGGTTTTTCCCGAAAGGGATTTTTCCTTAATTTCTTCTTCTTCCTCTTGGTTTGGAATTTGAGAATACACATGTTAACTTTAAATTAAATCAAGATAATTTTGTTAAACAGTGGATTTATGTATTTAACCTAAGATACATATAAATTCGTATAACTCCCCACATTTCGTTCTCTCAGATTGAAATTAAAGCCGATTACACTAATTTATTATGTGATCTTTATTTATTGGGATTATATAGATAATTTGTCTAATAGGCTACCTATTTTCTTATGTGTCAAACTATGCTTATTGAAATGTTTGAATGAGGTCGTCACTAAAGTCGATTAACAAGAGATTATGGTCTATCTGTGAAACATGGTGAACACCATCCACTATGACTAACGACAATATAGTTTAGGGGGCTCTTTGTCGAGTTTTTAGAGTTTTTTAGATTAGGGTGGCTTTCTTCAAGACCGCTATAATTTAGGGAGTTTTTGGTGTAATTTATCCTTAATTTAATTTGGTCATTTTAGTTAAGGGCTTAGTCAATTTAATTTGGTCATTGTAGTTAAGGGATAAACATTAACAAAAACATTCGTTAACTTAATATATCAATACTTAAAAACACCAAACAGTACCCATATATTTTTTCTCAACAAGAAATCAAGAATTTGTCGTTTTGGTGAAACATTATAAAAGGGTATCAGATCATAAACTAAAATCATTGAGTTTAAGGGAAAATATGAACATATAGACATACCAAGTTTGCCCAAATTTTATCGGAGGTTTTTGAACCAGTGTCAGAACCAACCTCTCTCCTCAGTGGCGGATCCAGGATTTTGTGTCAACCAGGGTGAAACTTTTGAGTGTTACTGGGGGTTCGGGGGCTCCCGCCCCCGAGGCAATTTTTTTGGGGGTTATTTTGAGTTTTATCAGGTATTTTTTGGGTTGTTTTTACTTTTTTGGGGCATAATATTCATTTTCAACACTAAAAACCATTATCAAAATATCATATAATAATTAATACAACATAAATCAATAATTTCAGTATAAATTTAATTTCACATTTATACTCATTATAATAAATGTACACAAAATTTATTATAATGAGTATACTATGCCATAATAGACTACCATATATGTAAATTTGTGATAGTAAACTATCATAAATGCTTCATTTGATTATCTGTCATAAATGCTTCATTTACGTATAAACAGGCATATAAATTTACACAAAATATATAAACAAACACATATAAACAAATATACAGAAAATAAATAAATGATGAAATATACTTAGTCTAGTGGAGGAGATAGCAGGGGGCGGGTGGAGCGGAGCCTCGGAGGAGAGAGCAGCTGTGACAACATGAGTACAATTATAATTAATTGTGTTTGAATCACATTTAGCTTATGAGATATGGGTATTGTGTTATTAATATATATATTGTTAAGTTATTATTTTTAATCTAATCCTACCTTAATAACGCATGAAATATAGAGTTAGTTACAAACACAAAATTTTGAAGTTTGTAGGAATGCTCATGTTGGAGACTAGTTTTGACCTTTATAATATAATAATTGACTTGAGGTGAAAACTACATAGTTTTATATATATGAGTTAAGTTTGTAACAAAATAAATGGTGTGTAAAACAAAGGTTCGAATAAAGAGTTATGCCAAAATTACGAAACAGGGGCAAATTTGTAAATCCATTTAAATGATTTTGTGTCTTAAATGGAGCCACACGTTATAATTTGATTGGACCAAGGGGAGGTGACCTTATGCCGACTTAAACCTCTACATATCACCTATTCCTTCAGACAAATTCATCCATGAGAGAATTGGCCTAAAGAGAGAGAGCCGTAAGACTCAGGAGGAGAAGGAAGAGAAGACGGTTGGAGAAAAATCTGTAGGAAATTACAAAAACATCCTTAAGGTAATTCTACCCATAAATCTTGTTATATTTTTCGTATTGTTGATTGAAATGATAGAAATTATCATTTTTTTTGCTAAACTTCCATGTCTTGAGGTATACGTATGGATGGATGCGAGTTTAAGCAAAGTTGAACGTGTAAATCATGTATATTGCTTCGATTGCAAACCTTTGTATTCAAACTTCTATATATTTTTTTATATTTAATGGAATTGAATAATTCCAGTTGGAGATGAAAATAGACTCATATATGTGTAACATATCCGAACATTATGTGAAAATACCAAGAAATGAATCTTTGGTAATAGTTTGAAGTTCGGGTATAAAATCTGCCCTAAGGGTGAAACTATGCACGCCACGTGTTCGATGTTTTGCTTGACATAGCAAATGAATCTTAAAAATTATGAAAATTTAATCTTGTATTGTTCAATATGCTATTGATTTTGGATGAAATATCATAGAAAGTTAAGATGTAGAAAAATTATGAAAATTCCTGGAAGTTGAATGAACGATAAAAGAGCCTATATGGCAGATTTGCTATGTAGTAAAGAAATGTGCCTATCTTGCTCTATGAAATTTGAAATGATGTGCCTTCATTTGAATTGGAATACTAATATGATAAGGATTGAATTACGAAGAATAAATGAATGTATGTTTGGTCTATGATTTGGATATGACAAATATATTAACATGAATTTGGATGTAACTTCATTTATGATGAATGATTTAAATAGAATCGTATGATGCTTATGAATTGAGTTATTTTCAAGCTATTATTTGAATTGTTAATATTCTTATGATGATACTAATATTGTAAGAATGATAAGAAGATAAGAAGAACCAACTGAACAAATACCGGATAAAGGCAATGAAAAAGCCTGCTTAAATCTCCAAGGTGAGTGTACTTTGGATATAAATATGAAAATGATATAATGGTTATGAATATAGCTCTAAGAGCAGGATTTATTTGGATATTAAATTATCCAGGATTAGTTTGAATACTTTGGTATTCAGGATTTGTTTGGATATTAAAATATCCAGGATTTGTTTGGGTCTTATTATCCAGGATTGGTTTGAATACTTCGATATTCAGGATTTGTGTGGATATTAAAATATCCAGGATTTGTTTGGGTCTTATGATCCAGGATTGGTTTGAATACTTCAGTATTAAGGATTTGTTTGGATATTAAAATATCCTGGATTTATTTGGATCTTATGATCGAGGATTGGAATTTGACAAAGATCCAATAATTTGATTTGTCTTATGACAAGGATTTGTTGGAACTTATGTTCCGGGATTTGTCATTGCCAACGGGCAGGATTGTTTGGATTTCATATTCACAGATTTGATATAAAACTATTATTTCGTAGCAGGGAAGGATTGCTTGGATTTCATATCCACATATTTGATATAAAACTATTATTTCGTAGCAGGGAAGGATTGTTTGGATTTCATATCCACTGATTTGATATAAAACTGTTATATCATAGCAAGACAGGATTAATGGGATTATATATCCACAGATTTGATATGGAATTGTTATTTATGAAAGGATTGTTTGGATTTTATATCTTGATATTTGATGTCATATTGCTATTTCATAGCAGGGCAGGATTATTTGGATTTTATATCCACATATCTGATAAAGAACTGTTATTTCATTTCTGGGAAGGAGTACCTCACTAAGCTTAATGCTTACGGTTTATATTTTAACATTTTCAGGTTTGTACGCTGCCATTTAGGATATCATTTGATCGGTGATTTGAGAGTTGCGCCGTTAGAAGGATCTGGGAAATAGACGTGGGATTTTATCATTGTCACACTGAGGTTTTACTACACTCGCACATCTTATATATTGAGTTAGCATGGGTTGATTTTATGATTGCAATATTTAATCATAGTCAATCGTAGTATAACATATTTGTTTTATTATGACTCAGATGTTAATTACGTTATGGTCTAAAGAACATGATTATGTTTATTATACATGGAAAAAAAATATTAATAAATGAATTATATTTCAAATGGACTAAAGATTATGATTTAATCATAATATAAATGAAATGATTAGAATATATTTGGGTTTGGGGTGTGACAATTAGTGGTATCAGAGCATCTAGGTTATTAATTATGAACTTGTGTGACGATTAGATGGTCGTTGTTGGTTTGATATTATATTTATGAATTGTTTATGTACTAACCAATAGTTAGTATTATAACTGTGTTGGTTGTTATAACTCAGTTATTATAGATGAAACTTTGGGTATGGGATAAGCTATTAGTTCAAGGCCAGGTGGACGAGTCTTTACGATGAAAGAAGCTCAGGCTAATCTAGATGTTGTCACAGGTACACTTTCTATTACTAATAGAAGTGCTTATGTTTTGATTGATCCCTGTTCCACACATTATTTTGTGTCTTATGTATTTGCTATATATCTGAATAGACCATGTACCCATTTAGATGTGGGGTTAGGTATTTCCATGCCTATGGGGGATGTGATTTTAGTTGAATATATTTTTCGTGATTATGTTTTTACTGTGGGGGTTAAAGATATAGTTATAGACTTATTTTTATTGAATATATATGATTTTTGACATAATTTTGGAAATGGATTGGTTATCTAAATAACATGCATCTTTAGATTATTTTCGCAGAGAAGTTGTTTTTAAATTGCCTGGCGAGTTTGAATTTAAATTTGTGAGGGGGGGAAGGAAAGATGCTCCTAGTTGCGTTATTTATGTTATTTAGATGAGAAAATTGTCAAGTAAGGGTTATGCGGGATTGCATATGTTATTGACACTAGGAAGGGGGATTTACAATTAGTCAATGTTCCTATTGTATGGGATTTTCCAGAAGTGTTTCCTAGTGAGTTGCCGAGGTTAACCCCAGAGAGAGAAGTTGAATTTAATATTGAATTGGCACCGGGGACAACCCCTATTTATATGGCACTGTATAGAATGGTACCTACTGAGTTGAAAGAACTCAAGATTCAGTTGCAGGATTTACTTGATAGGGGGTTCATACAGCCTAGTGTATCTCCATGGGGTGCACCAATTTTAATTGTGAAGAAGAAAGATGGTAGCATGAATTTGTGTATTGATTATAGGCAAATGAATAAAGCTACAATTATGAACAAGTTCCCTTTACCTCATATAAATGATTTATTTGATAAGTTACAGGGTGCTAAAGTGTTTTAAAAAATATACTTGCGACCGGTTTATCATCAATTGTGGGTCAAGGAGATTGATATTTTTAAAACTACTTTTCGTACTCGGTATGGTCGTTTTGAATTTCCGGTGATGCCATTTTGAGTGACTAATGCTCCAACTGTATTTATGGATCTTATGAATCGAGTACTGCATCCTTTTATTGATTCATTTGTGATAGTTTTTATTGATGATGTTACGATCTACTCATGTGATATGGTTGAACATGAAAAGCATCTCAGAACTATTTTGAATGTGTTGAAAGATAAGCAATTGTGTGCCAAGTTTAGCAAATGTGAATTTTGGCTATCACAAGTTGCATTTTTAGGCCATGTTATTTCTGGAGATGGTATATGTGTTGATCCTAAGAAAGTAGAAGCTATTGTGAAGTGGGAGAGGCCCAATAATGTAACTGAGGTGAGGCATTTTCTGGGTTTAGCTGGGTATTATAAGAGGTTTATAAAGGGATTTTCTTTGATTGCCTTGCCAATGAATAAACTAACCCTAAAAGATGTTAAGTTTGAATGGAATTATGATTGCGAAAATAGTTTTGATGAATTGAAAAAGAGGTTGGTAACTGCACCTGTTCTTACTATTCCACGTGGTGGAGATGGTTTTGTTATTTATACCGATGCTTCACATCAGGGGTTGGGTTGGGTTTTTATGCAGCATGGTAAAGTTATTGCTTATGTTTCTAGGAAGTTGCATACACATGAATGTAATTATCCTACATATGATTTGGAACTTGATGATATTATGTTTGCTTTGAAATTATGGCGTCATTATTTATATGGTGAAGTATGTGAAATTTTTACTGACCATCAGAGTCTCAAGTATTTAATTACTCAGAAGGAGTTGAATTTGAGGCAGAGGTGGTGGATGGAGTTAATTAAAGATTATGATTGTACAATTCACTACCATCAGAGGAAGTCAAATGTAGTTGCAGATTCTTTGAGTAGAAAGGCTTCGGGCAGGTTATCTTGTATTCGATGTGCTAGAGTTGCTCACATTATGAACTTGAGATTGATGGAAGTGGAATTGCATCTAGCAGATGGGGACAAATTATTTTCTCATGTAAGTGTGATGCCGTTATTAGCTACTCGTATTCGTGATTTAGAAAGTTAAGATCCTTTTCTTGAGAAAAAATGACAAGATGTTAGAGATGGTAAGTCTGGTGATTTTTGTATTGTTAATGATAGAACTTTATTATATAAACAATGATTATGTCTGCTTAACATGGATGGATTGAAAGCAGAAATTTTAGATGAGGCTCATAATTCCATTTATACTATACATCATGGTAGTACTAAAATATATAGGGATTTGAAGAAGCATTATTGGTGGAATAATATGAAGAAGGGAATAATTAATTTTATTACTAGATGCCTTATATATTAGCAAGTGAAAGCGAAACATAAAAAACCTGCGGGTTTGCTTCAACCATTGCTAATACCTTATCATGTAACGATAAATTTTATGGCCGGGCCTCCTCGAACTCAGGAGGGGTCAAATTCGATTTGGGTAATGGTGGACAGATTGACCAAGTCAGCTCATTTTCTAGCAGTCAAGACTACGTATAAAATTGATAGGTATGCTAGATTGTATGTTAATAAAAAAATAATTATTACATGGAGCACCTGTTTCTATTGTTTCAGATAGGGACCCTACTTTTTCATCCGGATTTTGGGATAGTTTACAGTATGCTATGGGTACTAACTTAAAGTTTAGTACAACTTTTCATCCTCAGATGGATGGGCAGTCTAAAAGAACCATACAGATTTTGGAGCATATGTTTAGATTTTGTGTGCTTGATTTCAAAGGTAATTGGGATATATATATTTGCCTTTGATAGAATTTTCATATAATAATAGTTTTCAATCTACTATTTGTATGACACCATATGAAGCGTTGTATGGTAGAAGGTATCGTACACTGATATGTTGGGGTGAAGTTTTTGAAAGGAAGATAGAAGGTCCAGAGTTGATTGAAATCACCACTGAAAAAGTGAAAATTATTCAAGATAAAATGAGAGCAACTCAAAGCAGACTGAATAGTTATGAGGATAAATGGCAGAAGGATTTGAAATTCAAAAAAGGGGATTATGTGTTTCTTCGAATATCTCCATGGAAAGGAGTCATGAGGTTTGGAAATAAAGGAAAATTAAGTCCACGCTACATTGAACCTTATAAACTCCTAAAGAAAGTCGGGGTAGTAGCCTACAAGTTAGCATTGCCACAAAAATTAGCTCGATTACATGATATTTTCCATATTTTTATGTTGAGAAAGTATATAGAAAATCCTTCACATGTGTAGGTGGAACAACCTATTGAGTTAAAGGAAGATTTGAGTTATGTGGAAGAACCACTTGCTATCGCGGATATGAAGGAACAGATATTGAGATCCAAAGTGATCCCACTTGTAAAAGTTATTTGGAGAAGGCATTCCATGGAATAATGTACATGGGAGAGCTAAGATAGCATTAAGATGCGCTATACATATTTGTTTGATTCGAACAACCAAGGTATTTCAATTTTGAGGACGAAATTTCCCAACGGGGGGACAATTGTGACAACCCGAATACAATTATAATTAATTATGTTTGAATCATGTTTACCTTATGAGATATGGGTGTTGTGTTATTAATATATATAATGTTAAGTTATTATTTTTAGTCTAATCCTTACTTAATAACGCATGAAATATAGAGTTAGTTACAAACATAAAATTTTGAAGTTTCGGTAGGAATGCTCATGTTGGAGACTAGTTTTGACCTTTATAATATAATAATTGAGTTGAGGTGAAAACTACATAGTTGTATATATATGAGTTAAGTTTCTAAAACAATAAATTGTGTGTAAAACAAAGGTTCGAGTAAAGAGTTATGCCAAAAATAAAAAACAGGGGCAAATCTGTCCATCCGTTTAAATGATTTTTTATCTTATATGGCACCACACGTTATAATTTGATTGGAACAAGGGGAGGTGACCTTATGCTGACTCAAACCTATCCATATCACCTATTCCTTCATCCAAATTCATCCATGAGATAATTGACCTAAAGAGAGAGAACCGTAAGAATTAAGAGGAGAAGGAAAAGAAGACGGTTGGAGAAAAATCCATAGGAAATTATGAAAAAGTCCTTAAGGTATTTCTACCCGTAAATCTTGTTATATTTTTGGCATTATTGATTGAAATGATAGAAATTATAATTTTTTTTCTAAACTTTCATGTCTTGAGGTATACGTATGGATGGATGCGAGTTTAAGCAAAGTTGAAGGTGTAAATCATGTATATTTCTTCGATTGCTAACCTTTTGTATTCAAAATTCTATATCTTTTTTCATATTTAATGGAATTGAATAATTCCAGTTGGAATGAAAATATACTCATATATGTGTAACATATCCTAAAATTGTGTGAAAATACCAAGAAATGAATCTTGGTGATAGTTTGAAGTTCGGGTATAAAATCTGCCCCAAGGGTGAAAGTATGCACGCCATGTGTTCGATGTTTTGCTTGACATAGCAAATGAACCTAAAAAATTATGAAACTTTAATTTTGTATTGTTCAATATTCTTATTGATGTTGGATAAATATCATTGAAAGTTATGATGTAGAAAAATTATGAAAATTCCTGAAAGTTGAATGAACGATAAAAGAGCCTATAGGGCAGATTTGCTATTTAGTAAATAAATGGGCCTATATTGCTCTAGGAAACTTGAAATGGTGTGCCGTCTTTTGAATTGGAATACTAATATGATAAGGATTGAATTACGAAGAATAAATGAATATATGTTTGGACTATGATTTGGATATGACAAATATCTTAACATGAATTTGGATGGAACTTCATTTATGATGAATGATTTGAATAGAATCATATGATGCTTATGAATTGAGTTATTTTCAAGTTATTCTTTGAATTTTTAATATTCTTATGATGATACTAATATTGTAAGAATGATATGAAGAGAAGAAGAACCAACTGAACAAATACCGGATAAAGGCAAGCGAAAAGCCTGCTTAAATCTCCAAGGTGAGTGTACTTCTGATATAGATATGAAAATGATATGATGGCTATGAATATAGCTCTAAGAGTAGGATTTGTTTGGATATTCAATTATCCAGGATTACTTTGAATACTTCGGTATTCAGGATTTGTTTGGATATTAAAATATCCAGGATTTATTTGGGTCTTATGATCCAGGATTGGTTTGAATACTTCGATATTCAGGATTTGTTTGGATATTAAAATATCCAGGATTTGGTTAGGTCTTATGATCCAGGATTGGTTTGAATACTTCGGTATTAAGGATTTGTTTGGATATTAAAATATTCAGGATTTGTTTGGATCTTATGATCCAGGATTAGAATTGGACAAAGATCCAATAATTTGATTTGTCTTATGGCAAGGATTTGTTGGAACTTATGTTCCAGGATTTGTCATTGCCAACGGGCATGATTGTTTGGATTTCATATTCACAGATTTGATATAAAACTATTATTTCGTAGCAGGAAAGGATTGTTTGGATTTCATATCCACAGATTTGATATAAAACTATTATTTTGTAGCAGGGAAGGATTGTTTGGATTTCATATCCACTTATTTGATATAAAACTGTTATTTCATAGCAAGGCAGGATTATTGGGATTATATATCCAGAGATTTGATATAGAATTGTCATTTCATTGTATGGCAGGATTATATAGATTTTATATCCACATATCTGATAAATAACTGTTATTTCATTTCTGGGAAGGAGTACTTCACTAAGCTTAATGCTTACAATTTATATTTTAACATTTTCAGGTCTGTACGCTACCAGTTAGGATATCATATGATCATTGGTTTGATAGTTGCACCATTAGAAAGATCTGGGGATTAGACGTGGGATTTTGTCATTGTCACACTGAGGTTTTACTACACTCGCACATCTTATATATTGAGTTAGCATGGGTTGATTTGATGATTGTAATATTTAATCATAGTCAATCGTAGTATAACATATTCGTTTTATTATGACTCTGATGTTAATTACGTTATGGTACAAAGAGCATGATTATGTTTATTATAAATGGAAAAAATATTGATAAATGAATTATATTTCGAATGGACTGAAGATTATGATTTAATCATAATATAAATGAAATGATTAGAATATATTTAGGTTTGGGGTGTGACAGTAGCAGCGTGTGGAGAGGAAAGAGTGCAGGGCAACAGGTGGAGAGGAGATAGCAGGGCAGCGGGTGGAGAGCAGCGCTGGCTCGAAGCTGCGCAGGGCAGGGCAGGGCTAGCGGCACGGGCGGTGGAGAATAGGGTGGTGAGCGGCGGTGGAGTCCGGAGAATAGGTTGAGAGAGAGAGAGCGGCGGACTCTTTAAAAAATGTTTTTTTTTGGTTTGGTAGAAGAGAAGAGTAACAGAACTTAAGTTTTGTTTTTTAATAAGTTTAATACAGATTCCCCCTGTACTTTGAATATAATTTCAAGTAACCTCCAGGTTTAATTTTTTACACAAAAACCCTTTAAAAAAAATTGTTTTTAATGAACTGGGGCGGCCGCCCCGCTTCGGCCTGGGGTGGATCCGTCCATGCCTCCCCTTGTTCCATGTTCAACTTTGTAATATGTCATAAAATGAGTAATAGATAGAGACACAAAATAAGTTTATATGGGCATATATTTGTGATTGTGATAATCACCTAAAAAGTAAGAAACCTTCCTTTGGAAGAAGGGGAATTCTTAGTGTGGTACGGTCTACACGTTTTTCGTGCACTGTCGTAACGGGTTCGTGTCAAAACCACTTCGACTTATACACGCGTTCGAACCATTATTGTTAACATATCATCCAACTCGAAAGACATGTAACTAAAATTATTCATGAAAACATAATATATTTTTTAATATTTAGGGGCATATACCAAATAGTAATATTTGAGGGACTTTTTGGTAATGTTTGAGAAACTAAATGTATATTAAAAAATGTTTGAGAGACTAAATGTGTATTTAAAAATGTTTGAGGGACTTTTTCGCATTTGACCCGTATACTTAATTCATGAATTTTAAATTTTTATTATTAATAGTAATAAGATCTCGAAAACAAAATGGTCATTACACAAATTTTTATATATAATAAATATTACAAAATGTATTAAAGATAAGTTATTAATAAAGAGTTAGATAATATTAACGGATTTTAATGGGGACAAACGGGTCTAATCGTGAGTATTAAAAATTTTAGATTTGATCGCGTTGACCCGATATTAATGTAAGATGGATAAGTAGTAGTGGAAAAACTATGGATTGGGCCTAATTTGGGCACGTCAAATATGGATTGGGCTAAATGTGGGTTGGGCTAAATATAGGCGGACCAAATATAGGGGGTGTTCGAGATCCGATCTGGTTCGATTATAAGATTTTTTTTTACCGGACCGACTTGATCGATCCTCTAAAAAAATGGATCAAGATCGGACCGATAATGTCGGTTAACCGACCCTAGTTGGTTCAGTTTTTTATTTGGTCGGTCTGGTCTAACCTTTCGATCCTCACATTAATGAATTACATCATTTATAATAATAAAAATATACCCGAGTCTCTTTTTTCCAAACATTAAAATTAAAAATATCAAAATTTGCAATTAAAACAATCATATTATTGGATTAAAATATAATTTAAACTAATTAAATATTAAAATATATATTTTTAGTATTTATTTATCTTATATATATATATATATATATATATATATATATATATATATATATGTAAAAATATATTTTTTATATAGCGGTCCGGGTCGGTACTAACAGGGTTTTTGAAACTGTAAACCGTGGATCGGACCGATTAGGTCGGTCCGCCAAAATAATAAACCGAGACTGAACTATTTAAGAAAAAAGAAAGAAAAAATAGTCGGTTCGGCTCGGTCCGTCGGTCCAGTCAATTTTTTGAACACCCCTATAGGCTAGGTCAACCCATTTTTTTCTACTAAAGTAAGTATTAAAATTCCATATATATTTTAAAAAAAAACTCATATTTTACTAATAACTTTTAAAAATGAGATTTATATTTGACTAATAGCTTTTAAAATTGGGTTCCATATTTGATTATAGCTTTCAAAGGTGGACCTCACATTTGACTCATAGCTTTTAAATATGAACTCCATATTTATATGACTAGTTTAACATGGATTTTTTTTTATAATTTGAGCCACATTTGGCTACTACTACCGATAAGTCCAAACTCATTAGCTTATAATTCCATGGCGTGGTGTGTTATCGTATCGTATGTCATTTTGAGATGTCTAATTAAGAATAACATTTTAATTTGATTAAAAATGCATTCTAATGTTAATGCCTTTAATAATGTTGTATTTTTATTTAACCAGAATCCAACAGTATTAATTCATCGTTAAAAAATAGAACGAACAGTTGTTTGCCCTTTCGGAAGAGATTTGAAAATAGAAAAACTCGTTTTGTTTTTCCAATCCATTTTATCCCATCTCTTCCCAAAACCCTGAATTCAAATAATCACCCCTAATCTGAATCACTGGCGACAATCTTTGTCGTGAATATCTGGTGTGAGAACCTGGATCCATGGCGGCTCTCCTCCGCATGCTAGAATGTAGATAATCTTGCAAAGTTATTTTCTAATATGTTTATCTAAAGTTTCCTTATGAAAATGTAAGTTTTAAAGAAAACTAAACTTAAATGGGTTTTTGAAGAACAAACATCATTTTAATCTTGCAATATGATGAATATGCATGTAAAATATGATTTCTTATTAATATCATGCTTAGACTAATATTTATGAATTTATAGGTTAAAATTCATCATCACATATGTAGAATCTTGTAGTATGTTAGTAGAAGACATATAATCATGATAAATGAAGATTAAAATGAGTTTCAAGATGAAATGTGAAAGTTGGTAAATTCGACCCCTTTTATGTTGTGAAATGATGATAGAATGGGGAATAATGATATAGAAGACAACACATGATTATAAGACTAAATTGGACATTTTGATAAAATAGTTTTCAAAATGTTAAATGTATTTCTTATTAAAGAAATGTCAAGAAATGGAATTTTCCCATTTCTTGAAGTAAAATAATGAAGTATGGCTTTTGGACATAAAATGAGGATTTTTTGTGTCATGATGATGAAATTGTCTATTTCACAAAGTATCCAAAAAATAAAGGTAAATGGGAAATTTTGGTAAACTAGAGGGTCCTAATGATTGGACTTCCTCACTTGACCTTATCGATCAATTTTGTGAAAAATGGGTGAAATGAATAAAGTGACGTGAAAACAGTGTGAAACGTAAATGTGAGCCGTAAGAAGAAAGGTGGAATAATTTGGACATTTGATAAAATGTTAAAACACATTAATATGGACTCGGAGTATTCGAGAAATAATTAAGAAGGGTCTGAAGCCTTAGGGATAAAGAACAAAAATCACTAGCCCAAACATATGCCCGTGGGGTGGAGCTCATTAAAGTAAGCGATCATTTGATAAATTTCGAGAAAAGGATAATGTTGATAAAAGAATAATGGAAATGAAAGTAAATAAGGTTGTTCTTAGGAAATGTAAAAAAGACAACTTAATGAAAATAGTAAAATGTAGGCTAGTGGATAAAGGTGATTAAATGATCTCTAATTATGTGAAAAGTTTGCGTAAAATGGACAAGTGTGGGTATGAGCACATCGCTCAATTGCATTGTATGATAGTTTCATTTATACTCGTTAAATGATAACGTTTTCGAAATTGTTAAACAAACGTTATATGTACAGTATTTTCTCATGAAAACATATAGCCCAGGTACTTCTCACCCAGCTGAGCATTCACTCATCCCCTACTTTTTGTGTTAAAACCCCCACCCCTTATGTACTTCTGATAGGGACGCTGACAAGGACGTTGGTAAGTCCACAGAGGGCATGAATCGTCGTAAGATCTCTACCATGGCATATCCAAAAATAGTGTTTCAGGACATTTAAATTCATGGCACTTTAAACAATCTTTTATATAGGTCTTGGACCATTTGTTGTAACATCACATGAATTTTATGGTTTATTTCCCTTATTATTAGCATTGTTGGATTTTAACGGAATTTTTCAAATTAAATCTTGCTAATTAACTTCATTACTTAAAGCGACAACCTATTTCTTAAATTAAAACCTGTTTAATTACATTTTGGTCCTTATAAAATAGTGCAAATTAACGGATTTTCTTAAATAATGAAATTAAATTTTCACCCTCCCCCTTAGCACCTTGACTCAGGTGTGGGTTGATCCAATGGCAGTCCAAATTTGGATCGGGCTTTACACTTTTTACATATAAAATCATAATCTCGATGTCTAGAAACCCTTAGACATAATCCAAAATTTATTGACATGAAATAACACTAAATTTAAGGAATAATATCATTCAAGTATGATATCTTTGTAGAGTATACTTATTTTTCCCAATAAAGACATGTTCATCACCTCGTTCCTATAGCCCCACGGCCAAAAGTACTCGCGTACAACCATGAAGAGGATCATCTTCCATTATGACGGATCAGTGAGAAAGTACACGTACTATTCTACCAACCCCAACCCGCCGTGTATAGTTTGTCCTTTGACGCTCACAAAACCATCATTAATAGCTTGCAAATCCTTCTACCGACACTCCACATCTCTATTGTTATAGCAACACAACTCAAACATGGTTTCCCATCCCGAAAACATCACTTCTCACCAACTCTAAGCATTTGAGAGGTTGTAGGGATCAAATCAAGTTATCTCCAAGCATAAATGTTGATAGAACATATTCATAGCATTTGTAATAGAGAGTTAGGATCACTTCATGCTCATACGTTGTAATCTCTATCCATAGGCAGGCAACTTAGCTTTATTTCACTATTATGAGTCCTAAGCAATTAAAAAATTCTTATATAAGTAATCCACTTACTTCCTAAGATCTCTCTTCTTGTTATATAGACCTCATACCTTACTGGATATAGTTGTATAATATATACAAAACACCTTCACATTGGACATAAATACCTCGTTAAACGCCTGCAAATCATTGTGTCATTATTATATAAACTTGAGAATATTTTCTCCTAGCTTTAGGTAACTCATTTAGTGTGGGTGTGGTCTACACCAATTTTCGAGTAAAACCACTATTATATAAGTTGTTACCTCTACCATATCCATATATATTATGACACCTTTTAATCTCCTAGCTACCATATGCAATGACATCAATAACATCAAATTATTTTCCAGCAATTGTTCTAGTAATTGGTAACAAAAGAAGCTTCACGAATTGGGAATAAGATTACTCAAGATTTGGAGCATGGGTATTAAAGATTTTAGAACTCTCAACTTTGCTTATAAACTTAAAACTTATATGGAACTTAAAACCAGTTTTTTTTTCTAAATCCAATGCCTTTCCTTTCTAAATATTGTTGTGCTTAATGAATTAATAGGTATACTGAGGACTAAAAAAAATTAAAACTTTGTAGGGAAATATGAACAACTCCTGTCAAGTTTTTTGTCTAAAATTGTTGGACCATTTGGCCTTCTTCCCTTATTTTTTCTTGTTTGGACATTAACCCTCACTATTTTTTCTAACTTGGGGTCCAATTTCAATTTTTACAAAACTTTTTAACATTGGTTGCAACATTTTTTTTTCACAAAATTGAATAAAATCCGAAGCCCAAAATCGAAAAAGTTGGGAACTGTAATACCCCGTATTTTTGGCTATATTTATGTTTGGGATTAATTAAATTAAATGCGTATTAATTGGTAATTAATCCGGGTTAAAATACTAGCGAGATGCGAGTTGGTATTTGATTATATGTGCATATGATTATATAAGAATCTGGAATTATGAAATTTGTCGTGAGACTTATATATGGCAATTTGGGAATTTTGTTGAGACGCGTGGGACCGCCGCGTCATGGTGTATTATTTTAATTATAAAAATGATTTTTATTTTTATTATCCGTATGGTCTTTTTGAGTGCGCCAACGAGTCCGGATTGGTCGAGATAGTCAGAAAACACTAGCCGGGGGTGTAGTTTGGGTCCCGGGGTATTTTTAGGCCATACCGGCAATATAAAGGGTATTTTGGTAATTTCGTATTTTGGGAAATTTAAAGTGATGAAAATTGGTTAATTACATCTGATGTGGATTTGACCCACTAAGCCACTAACCAACCCTTGATAACCCAATAGGCTACGTAGGTTATTAGAAGTTAGGTTTCTAAGTTTTTCCAAAAAAAAAAAGAAATCCCTAGCCACCATAGCCATTGGAGAAGAAGCTTGGAGAAAGAGAGAGAAAGGAAATTCTGCAGAAAAGCTCCATCAAACCAACATCTAAATCAGAGATAAACTCGAGGCAAGTGACTTAATTCCATTTAATTTCAGAGAATGTTCCTTCCATGTTAGATAATTCAAATTTATGTTTGTTCTTGGTGAAATATGAAAACCCATGTATTTTTGGAGTTTAGAACTTGAAATCTTGAGGAGAATTGCATGTAGAATGGTAGGTAGATGTTTATACTGATGATATGAGTTATTGGATGAAATTAAAAACGAATTTAATTGGATAAATTTAAGGATCTAAAAGTTTTAGGGTTCATGTTCTTGAGAAATTGGGGAAATTGTAGAGACTTGTGATTTAACGATGTTTAGGACGAATTAATTCCCTAAAACATGTTAGGAGATGACTTTAGTATGTTTAGGATGAATTAGAGACCCTAAAACGTTGTTGGGATGAACTTTGGAAGAGGTTTGAGGTGTGAAAATGGATGAAAAACGAATTGGAGAAAATCTGGGCCGAAACTGGTCCCTCGTTAGAAGACCTCTCCAGGTCGTTCGAACGAGCTCGTTCGAATGAGCTTCTAACGAGTTGACCAGTCGCTTCTAACGAAAGGGAATTTCGTTCGATAACTTCGTTCGAACGAGATCTCGTTAAAAGGTACAGTTCGTTCGAACGAACTGGAATCTCGTTCGAACAGCCGCGTTCGAACGAGACTTCTAACGAGCTGGCAGTTTAGGCCTTTTTGGCCTGTTTTGATTTTTGGAGTCCCGTAACTTATTCGAGGATAGAGATAACATTCCTTTAATGGTGTATTAGTATATTTGGGATATTTGGGTTATATTGAGGAGTAAATTATATACGAGTGATTTAAATAATGGTTAGTACGGGATTGAGACGTGAGTGTTTACTACGAAGTGAGAATAATTATGGCGCGTATAATTATGGACCGGGATAATATAAGTTGTATATATATTAAGTTGGTACGAGAATGCGATATGTACCAATATATTATAGTGATTACTAAGATGCGTGTTTACTTAGTATTGGTATATGAATTGTGTGTATGACATACCTACCATACTTGCTATCACGGGAGGTTTGCGTTCGCTTAGGGCCCTCTAATGTTGCCCGGATTTAGACTGGTTACCTCGATGAACATAGGTCAGAGAAAGACTTATTGGGATGTTAATAAGTCCGCTGATCGTGGGAGCGTAGGTATGTGCGTGACCCATGTGATGTGACTGTGTTCGCCTCCACTATTTGTGATGTTGTTATCTGAGCGATTCCTGAGAGATTCGAAATACGTGATTCCTTATGTACGTGATGTACCGGGATGGATAGCAGAGTATGTGTGCACCGCAACTTAGGCTCGGGGTGCTTATATTGTATATTTATGATGTGAATGAGATACACTTAATAAACTGAGAACTTTCATATGGTATTGTGTGTAACTTTGGAATTAAATAAAAGGGATGGTCTATTATGAGTTGCAGTACTTTTATATGAGAACCTGAATTTTACGTTAAGCCCCTATTTATTTGAGATCGTTATAATGTTAATGGGAACCGAGTAATAAGGGTAGGACCTATGACAGTCTAGCTAGATAAAATGTCACTTAGCTAGTGGTTAGATGGGTACTTACGTTAGGGGTGCACAGTTAGACGAGAGGTGAGAATTTCATGTGAATGCACGTCCTAACATGTACTTTGCATTTAATGTTTTAAATGTTTTAAAGCACTTGCAGGTTTTTAAAATATCTCCACATTCGGGCTCTGACCCGTTTGCTTTCAAATCTACTTTTTGTAAAACCATTTTAGGTGCCCAGCCACAAGGACACCATGCTTAAGATATTCATTCAGGTGACGAGTTGTAGCTGTTTGTGGAAGCTACAGGGATTTACTTTTAGATGCTTCTATCATTTGGATTCCGTATTCAGTATTCTTCAGTTTTAGGGCATGTTGCCCAGTTCCATTAGAGTTACATTTCCATTACAGTTTTCAGACTTTGGCATGTATTGATTCTGTATTCAGTATTTAGTTATTATTTCAGTTTGTGGACTTGTAGTGAGGAGTTTTTCCCTCCAGACTTTATTTACTTTATGTGATGGTTATTCTATTTACTTAGTTATGGTGAATGGTGTTATTACTCTTTATTACACTTATTGCATGTTAATCAGACTTTAATTAAAATTTGGCACTTACTTTTTAAATACTAGGTGGTTAGTAATAATAAAAATGTTTTCGACAGTGATGCTATTAACTGAGCCAACTTGGCATTTTGAATTAATTTAATAAAGGAGTAGCTACCCGGTATTTAATTAGTCGGGGTGTCACAGGTGGTATCAGAGCATCAGGTTCTAGTGTCCTTTAGGATCTGTACGGCTATTATGTTTCCGCTAAGTTTCTTTGATATAGAGCCCTATATATTAGGACTGTTGTACTCTTTTTGTGTATGCTACGTTCTTCAGCTATATTAAGTTTATAACTGTGAACTTATAAACTTTGTTCTTATTTCAGATGCCTCCACGACGTGCACGACGAGTTCCCAGGGATGCAACACCCGAACCCCAGCCCACTCCAGTTCAGGGCATGATGAACGCCTCCGAGGTTGCAGCCATTGTAGCCCAAGCGGTAAATGTCGTGATTGTCGTAGTTCAGCAGGCACCACCTCAGGCGCCGGTTGTCGTGCCAGTACAGGCAAATGCATTCCCGTCTGCTTGGGAACGTGTACGTGACGCTTTTCAGAAAGCGCATCCGCCAGAGTTTGCAGGTAGCTCAGATGTGGTAGTCTCGAGCCAGTGGAAGAAAGATATGCAGAGGCACTTGAGGATGTATGAGTGCACGGACGTTTAGAAGCAGGTACTAGCTACTTTCAAGCTAGTTGGATCTGCACTGCAGTGGTGGGAGTCTATTACCACCGTGGAGGAGAGGGATGCTCTCACTATTCAGGACTTCTGGGTGCGATTTGACCGCAAGTACTTTTCGTCCGCTGTTCATACGGAAATGAGGAGGAAATTGATGAATCTGAGGCAAGAGGGTAAGACCGTGGCCGAGTATGAGGCCGAGTTCACAAATCTGTTGAATATCGTTCCGGATGAGATACCAACAGAGAAGAAGAAGATTGAGAAATTTACCGACGGGTTGACATGGAGGATCCGTCAACATATGTTAGGGAATCTTTCATTAGCCACGTATTCTGATGTGGTTAACGCTGCTTTGTTACACTGCCAGGACCACCGCTTTCATATGGCTGAGGGCAAGAGGTCGGGAGAGTCTAGCCATCAGGGCAGGACAGGAGGACATGGTGTCGGTGGGGCACAATCTGTTCAGGGGCAGAGACAGGGTGAGCAGGGTTCCCAGCAGGGGAATCAGAAGAGGTTCCGATCAGGGAACTACAGGTAGGGACAGGGAGGTTTCCGTCAGGGCCATCAGGGCCAACAGAGGCAGAATGGGCAGCAGTTCCAGCTGGGCCAGCAGGGCCAAGGGAGGAACGGTAATGGCCACCAGGGTCGGGGACCGCAGGGGCAGAGAGGAGGGAACTTCCCAGGGAAGTGTTTTGTTTGTGGAAAGACTGGCCATAAACGACAGGATTGTCCTGATAGGGGCAGGGCCCCACAACAGCAGCAGCAGGGTGCTCGCCAGGAGCCGCAGAGGCCTATGTTTCCCTCTGCTCTCCCCGCACCACCACAGATGGCAGCATTGCCACCCATTCCAGCAGTCCCAGTTCAGCAGGGGCAGCTACAGTATGGACGTATTTACAACGTCCACCAGGCAGCAGTTCCGCAGGCACCGCCCGCGATTGAGGGTACGTTTCCTATCCATGACACTATGGGTCGGGTATTATTTGATATGGGGGCTACACATTGTTTTATAGCTACACACTTCGCAAAAGCCTTAGGATTGTTAGCTACGGCAGAGAGCACAGTGACGTGTGTCGACTCACCATTGGGGAGTGGGTCACTTATATTCTTTATATGCCGGGGAGTGGGGGTAGAGATTGGTAGTCTGGTATTACCTGCAGATATGTTGGTATTAGATATGCATGTTCACGATGTGATTATCGGTATGGATTGGCTCGCTGATTATAGAGCCATGATTGACTGCTTCGGTGGGAGCATTATTTTTGCCATTCCGGGGCAAGAGATGTTTGTAATGGCGATGCCTCGCCCAGAGGGAGGCTCGACCGCTCATTTGTATTACCTAGAGGAGGATACCTCTAAGGAGGTTGTGATTCCTTTAGATTCGATTCCAGTCGTCAGGGGGTATTCGGATGTGTTTCAGGAGATACCAGGCCTATCGCCCAATCGAGAGATAGACTTTGTTACAGACATATTGCCAGATACGAGGCCTATAGCGCGCGCACCGTACCGTATGGCTCCGGCAGAGATGCGAGAGCTACGAGATCAGATAGAGCAGCTGTTAGGTCAGGGCTATATTCGCAGGAGTACCTCACCTTAGGGCGCTCCAGTTTTGTTTGTGAAGAAGAGGGACGGTTCACTGAGATTGTGTGTGGACTACCGAGAGTTGAATAAGGTCACGATACGGAATAAGTATCCGTTGCCTCGAATCGATGACCTATTTGACCAGTTGAGAGGAGCCTCTTTCTTCTCGAAGATTGATTTGAGATCGGGATACCATCAGTTGCGTATCAGGGAGGAGGATGTCTCGAAGACTGCGTTCTTGTCGAGATATGGTTCTTACGAGTTTCGAGTTATGCCTTTTGGTTTGACCAACGCTCCAGCAGTGCTTATGGACTTGATGAACAGGGTGTTTAGGGATTTCCTAGATCAGTTTGTCATTGTTTTCATCGATGATATTCTGGTTTACTCCCAGACAGAGGAGGAGCACGCCGAGCATTTGAGGCAAGTTTTGCAGACACTCCGTCGGACCGAGTTGTATGCAAAATATGAGAAATGCGGGTTTTGGTTGAAGGAGGTCCAGTTCTTGGGACATATTATTTCCGACCGAGGAATATCTGTTGATCCGGGGAAAGTATCCGCGGTGAGGGAGTGGGGATAGCCCACGACACCGACTGAGATTCGTAGTTTCTTGGGTCTAGCAGGATACTACAGGAGGTTAATTCGGGGTTTCTCGAAGATAGCAGGTCCTTTGACACATCTGACTCATAAGGGTGTGCCATTCATCTGGAGTGATGCCTGTCAGTTGGCATTCGATGAGTTGAAGGATAAATTGACCTCAGCACCTGTGTTAGCATTGCCGAGATCGGGAGTTGAGTATTTGGTTTACACCGACGCGTCTTTGCAAGGACTTGGAGGTATATTGCAGCAGGAGAGACATGCCATAGCTTATGCTTCCCGTAAGCTTAAGGCTCATGAGAAAAATTACCCCAGCCATGATTTGGAGTTGGCAGCAGTGGTATTTGCCCTACGGATTTGGAGACACTATCTTTTGGGGGAGAAGTTCTAATTGTTCACGGACCACAAGTCCCTACAGTACCTGTTCACTCAGAAGGAGTTGAACATGCGATAAAGGAGGTGGCTTGAGTTTGTGAAAGACTACCAGTTCGATATCCAGTATCACCCAGGTAAGGCTAACGTGGGAGCCGTAGGCCAGCAGATGAGGTGGCAGAGGTGTGGAAGGCAAAGTGGAAGGAGTTGGGACACCAGGATGCAGTGGCCCGATCTTTCATGTCTGTGATGACCGTTACACCGCAGATTGTCACGAAGGTAGTACGGGCACAAGCTAATGACTCGTTCTGTCAGGAGCAGATAGTTCGATTACTAGCAGAGGGAGCCGAGTCCTATACCGTCAGCTCGGACGGGGGATTACGCTTCAATGGGAGATTGGTGGTTCCGGAAGGGGAGAAATTGCGACACGAGGTGATGGCAGAGTCGCACGGCTCACGGTTCGCGGTACATCCCGGAGGGGACAAAATATACCAAGATATGAGACGGCAGTATTGGTGGAGCGGTATGAAGAGAGATATTGCTGAGTTTGTTTCGAAATGCGCCACTTGCCAGCTAGTAAAAGTGGATCATCAGAGACCGACAGGACTTCTACAGCCGTTGGAGGTTCCAGTGTGGATGTGGGAGAGCATATCCATGGATTTTATCATGGGGTTGCCTGCGTCGCAGAGGGGTCACGACTCCGTTTGGGTAATTGTGGACAGATTGTCCAAAGTCGCTCACTTTTTACCCGTAAGGACTGACTACACTACGGGACAGTATGCCCAGCTCTTCATTTCAGAGGTTGTGAGACTTCATGGTGTGCCCCTAAATATCGTATCTGACAGAGACAAGATATTTGTTTCGCGGTTTTGGGAGAGTTTCCAGGAGGCCATGGGCACGGAATTGCGGTTGAGTACGACATATCATCCGCAGACCGATGGGCAGACAGAGCGCACGAATCAGATGTTGGAGGACATGCTACGCATGTGCATTATTGACTTTAGGGGTGGATGGGAACAGTACCTTCCACTGGTGGAGTTTGCTTACAACAACTCCTATCAGTTCACTATTGGCATGGCTCCGTTTGAGGCGTTGTACGGTAGGCCTTGTCGTTCCCCAGCATGTTGGTTAGAGGTGGGGGACAACAAACTACTGGGGCCGAAAGTGATTCAGGATACTTCAGCAAGGATTGAGTTGATTCAGAGTCGCATTCGGGTAGCTCAAGACAGGCAGAAGAGTTATGCTGATGCGAAGAGATTTTTCAGGGAGTTCCAAGTAGGGGACCAGGTTTTGCTCAGAGTATCTCCTATGAAAGGGATTATGCGTTTCGGGAAGAAAGGGAAGTTGGCACCGAGGTATGTGGGGCCGTTTTCTATTATTGAGCGGATCGGACCGGTTGCGTATAGACTTGGGTTACCGGAACATTTGTATCGGATTCACGATGTGTTTCATATTTCCTCGCTAAGGAAATACCTTAGAGATAATTTGGCTCATTCTCACATTGCTGTGGAGGACATCGATCTCCAGCCGGATAGCTCCTACGAGGAGGGGCCGATTGCTATTTTGGACCTAAGTGAGAGGAAGCTGCGGTCAAAGATAGTTCCGTTAGTGCGTGTTCAGTGGCGACATCACAATGTCGAGGAGTCCACATGGGAGCGCGAGGATGAGATGCGCGAACGTTATCCAGAGTTGTTTTTAGCAGGTACTTTCTAGGTTCGAATTTCGGGACGAAATTCAGTTATTAGGGGGGGAGTATGTAATACCCCGTATTTTTGGCTATATTTATGTTTGGGATTAATTAAATTAAATGCGTATTAATTGGTAATTAATCCGGGTTAAAATACTAGCGAGATGCGAGTTGGTATTTGATTATATGTGCATATGATTATATAAGAATCTGGAATTATGAAATTTTTCGTGAGACTTATATACGGCAATTTGGGAATTTTGTTGAGACGCGTGGGACCGCTGCGTCATGGTGTATTATTTTATTTATAAAAATGATTTTTATTTTTATTATCCGTATGGTCATTTTGAGTGCGCCAACGCGTCCGGAATGGTCGAGATAGTCAGAAAACACTAGCCGGGGGTGTAGTTTGGGTCCCGGGGTATTTTTAGGCCATACCGGCAATATAAAGGGTATTTTGGTAATTTCGTATTTTGGAAAATTTAAAGTGACGAAAATTGGTTAATTACATCTGATGTGGATTTGACCCACTAAGCCACTAACCAACCCTTGATAACCCAATAGGCTACGTAGGTTATTAGAAGTTAGGTTTCTAAGTTTTTCCAAAAAAAAAGAAAACCCTAGCCACCATAGCCATTGGAGAAGAAGCTTGGAGAAAGAGAGAGAAAGGAAATTCTGCAGAAAAGCTCCATCAAACCAACATCTAAATCAGAGATAAACTCGAGGCAAGTGACTTAATTCCATTTAATTTCAGAGAATGTTTCTTCCATGTTAGATAATTCAAATTTATGTTTGTTCTTGGTGAAATATGAAAACCCATGTATTTTTAGAGTTTAGAACTTGAAATCTTGAGGAGAATTGCATGTAGAATGGTAGGTAGATGTTTATACTGATGATATGAGTTATTGGATGAAATTAAAAACGAATTTAATTGGATAAATTTAAGGATCTAAAAGTTTTAGGGTTCATGTTCTTGAGAAATTGGGGAAATTGTAGAGACTTGTGATTTAACGATGTTTAGGACGAATTAATTCCCTAAAACATGTTAGGAGATGACTTTAGTATGTTTAGGATGAATTAGAGACCCTAAAACGTTGTTGGGATGAACTTTGGAAGAGGTTTGAGGTGTGAAAATGGATGAAAAACGAATTGGAGAAAATCTGGGCCGAAACTGGTCCCTCGTTAGAAGACCTCTCCAGGTCGTTCGAACGAGCTCGTTCGAATGAGCTTCTAATGAGTTGACCAGTCGCTTCTAACGAAAGGGAATTTCGTTCGATAACTTCGTTCGAACGAGATCTCGTTAGAAGGTACAGTTCGTTCGAACGAACTGGAATCTCGTTCGAACAGCCGCGTTCGAACGAGACTTCTAACGAGCTGGCAGTTTAGGCCTTTTTGGCCTGTTTTGATTTTTGGAGTCCCGTAACTTATTCGAGGATAGAGATAACATTCCTTTGATGGTGTATTAGTATATTTGGGATATTTGGGTTATATTGAGGAGTAAATTATATACGAGTGATTTAAATAATGGTTAGTACGGGATTGAGACGTGAGTGTTTACTACGAAGTGAGAATAATTATGGCGCGTATAATTATGGACCGGGATAATATAAGTTGTATATATATTAAGTTGGTACGAGAATGCGATATGTACCAATATATTATAGTGATTACTAAGATGCGTGTTTACTTAGTATTGGTATATGAATTGTGTGTATGACATACCTACCATACTTGCTATCACGGGAGGTTTGCGTTCGCTTAGGGCCCTCTAATCCTTGTGTTGCCCGGATTTAGACTGGTTACCTCGATGAACATAGGTCAGAGAAAGACTTATTGGGATGTTAATAAGTCCGCTGATCGTGGGAGCGTAGGTATGTGCGTGACCCATGTGATGTGACTGTGTTCGCCTCCACTATTTGTGATGTTGTTATCTGAGCGATTCCTGAGAGATTCGGAATACGTGATTCCTTATGTACGTGATGTACCGGGATGGATAGCAGAGTATGTGTGCACCGCAGCTTAGGCTCGGGGTGCTTATATTGTATATTTATGATGTGAATGAGATACACTTAATAAACTGAGAACTTTCATATGGTATTGTGTGTAACTTTGGAATTAAATAAAAGGGATGGTCTATTATGAGTTGCAGTACTTTTATATGAGAACCTGAATTTTACGTTAAGCCCCTATTTATTTGAGATCGTTATAATGTTAATGGGAACCGAGTAATAAGGGTAGGACCTATGACAGTCTAGCTAGATAAAATGTCACTTAGCTAGTGGTTAGATGGGTACTTACGTTAGGGGTGCACAGTTAGACGAGAGGTGAGAATTTCATGTGAATGCACGTCCTAACATGTACTTTGCATTTAATGTTTTAAATGTTTTAAAGCACTTGCAGGTTTTTAAAATATCTCCACATTCGGGCTCTGACCCGTTTGCTTTCAAATCTACTTTTTGTAAAACCATTTTAGGTGCCCATCCACAAGGACACCATGCTTAGGATATTCATTCAGGTGACGAGTTGTAGCTGTTTGTGGAAGCTACAGGGATTTGCTTTTCGATGCTTCTATCATTTGGATTCCGTATTCAGTATTCTTCAGTTTTAGGGCATGTTGCCCAGTTCCATTAGAGTTACATTTCCATTACAGTTTTCAGACTATGGCATGTATTGATTCAGTATTCAGTATTTAGTTATTATTTCAGTTTGTGGACTTGTAGTGAGGAGTTTTTCCCTCCAGACTTTATTCAGTATTTGGTTTTTTGTGGAAATCGATTCTTTAATGGTGGATAAAAATGGAGTTATATAAAAAGTAGAAAAGTGCACTTACCTATTCTTCCACCTTTTTTTCCAACTTTTACAAAAAATGAAGGGTCCGTTTGATAGAAAACTGGGCAAATGAAAATGATTCCAGGGCAAACAATTCCAAGGCAAATGAATATTTTCCAACTTGTGTCTCTTTGATACAAGTTGGAAAATCATCAATTTTCCACATTTTCTATCAAACGCAAAAGTTGGAAAATAGATATAAATGTGGAAAATTTATTTATGGAATATATATATATATATATATAATTAAATATACAAAAAATATGAATATATATTATATTATTTCGGATATATATATACATGAATATATATATTTGCGGAATATATATATTTTGTATATATATTTTTATATATTATTTGCGGAATATATATACATATATATATTCATATATTTTGTAATATATATTCATATATTAAATATATATTATTAATATATATATTCGGATATTTTGTAATATATATTCATATATTAAGTATATATTATTAATATATATATATTCGGATATATATATTATTATTTGGGGAATATATATATTCGAATATATATATATATATGAATATATATATATATATATATATATATGTAAATATATATAATTATTATATTATATAATTATTTATGGAATATATATTATATTATATAATTATTTATGTTATATTATATAATATAATATATATTCCATAAATAATTATATTATATAATATAATTATATGGAATATATATTATATTATATTATATTATATAATTATATAAATATATATTTATATATTCCATATAATTATATTATATTATATAATTATTTATGGAATATATGAGTATATATTATATTATACATTGAATATACTAAATATATATTATTTGCAGAATATATCCATATATTATATATATATATATATATATATATATATATATATAATATATGGATATATTCTGCAAATAATATTATATATTGAATATACTAAATATATATTATTTACAGAATATATCGATATATTATATAATTAAGTATATATGTAATATATGTGTATATTCTGTAAATAATATATATTCAGTATATATTCAGTATATATATATATATATACGAATAATATAAATTATATAAATGTACGAAATATATGAAATATATATAAATATACGAAATATAAGCAATATACATATATGTGCTAAAATATATAAAATATACGAAATATATGAAATATATATAAATATACGAAATATACGCAATATACATATATGTGCTAAAATATATAAAATATAATATATAAAATATACGAATATGTATATATATATATATTGTTGATACCAAATTTAGTCTGCTGACATGGCTCAATAAAGTGAAGACGCGTGGCAACAACGAACACTTCCGAGGAATTCACACGCTCCGAGGAACCATACTACAACGAGGAACACTGCTTCCCCAAGGAACTCATACGCTCCGAGGAACTCTTAGACACCGAGAAGCTTAGGCGATCCGAGCAATCAGGCGGTCCGAGCTGCACCTCGAACAACGCATTAATAGCTGGATAACCAACAGTTTGACGGTTCATTAAATACTTATCATTCAAACGCACACGCTTAAGGGGCATTGAATGTATTACCCTTTCATATGTACATCATTTAATGTTTTACCCTTTCACATTGCAGCCTCAGGGCTATAAATACATTGTACAATCCTCATTGTAAAGGGACCGTAATTTCTTGATAGAACACAAATCGAGAGTTCCCAAACACTCAGCAATAAAATAACAGTGGACGTAGGCCATTCTTATAAGGCTGAACCACTTTAAAAATTCTTTGTCTCATTTATTTATCTGTGATTGAATAATTAGATATGATCTAATTTTTTACATCAACAGATTGGCGCCGTCTGTGGGAAACGACTGGTAATATCGTTTTTCATCAAAAACAATTCATCACAAATGGCTGATATTCCAGAATCTAGCAATCGAAACGCTGGAAACCCTCCAAATCCATCTGCTCCGCCAAACATTCCAGATCTAACTGGAATAATGACAAATCCGGCTCAGGGCCAGACCGTCATGCAAGAAACAATGCGACAACTCATCCAAACCCTCCATGGCGGTGCACCAACTCATTCAGGACTACGGAGTATTCAAAGAAACACCCGTGCACCATCCTCGCGTACTAGGCGTACCAATTCATATCGCAATGAGGATTCTGAAGATTTTTCTTATCAACCTGGACGAACTTCATCGGTGCGAGCCACAGATACTGAACAACGTGTCACTCTTTCTCCAGAAAGGACTAGTGCGCTAGAGAGGTTAAGCAGGGTATCACCTTTTGGTCGATTAGGACTTAGAAGGAGTAGAAGTCCTCCTAAAGTCGTATCGAGGAGTTTTTGATGACCATCATATTTAAGGGAAGGATCTGCCCAGTCGCGACCAACTGCTCGTCAAGATAGATCCTATGAGCGACCAGCTGCTCGTCAAGATAGATCCTAGGAAGCCACTTCAACGCGATCAGCTGCTCGAACCAACAGGCCCGAGGAAGGAAATGATGCATGGAAAGGCTCTATTCAAAGGCTGGAGGATGGATTAGGGGAAATGGCTAAGGCCAAGAACCCTCTACAACGAACCTTTGTTCGAGGAACACCTTTTGTCCAGGCCATTGTAGATTTTCCAACACCATCAAAGTTTAAAGCACCTGTTGTGACCCCCAAATATGATGGAAAGACTGATCCTGTCCTTCATATAGAACAATACCAAGCTGCAGCCGACATCTATGCTGTTCCAGATAAGATGAGATGCAGGGCATTCTCGGGAACTCTTACCGGATCTGCTCAGATATGGTATAATAATCTTCCTCGGGGTAAGATCTCAACTGGCCGAGTTATTCATTGGGAATTTCTGTTTTGGGGCAAAGCCAGTTAAACGAGTAGCACATTTGTTAAGTGTTAGACAAAAAGCTGGTGAGAGCACCAGAGATTATATAACTCGTTTTAATAACGAGAAACTCGAAGTCATTGATTATGAGGAGAAGACAGCGATTACCGCCTTGATGAGTGGACTACTGCCGAACAAGTTGTACTACACTTTAGCCAAAGATCCACCTAGAACCATGTCAGACCTGATGGGAAAAGCGTCCAAGATTATGAATGCCGAGGAGTTAAATTGGCCAGAGAAAATGAAGGTAGATCCCGACAAGAGGAATAAGGCGAAATATTGCGAGTTTTATAAAGATCATGGCCACATGACCAAAAATTGCATAGCTCTTCAAAATGATATTGAAACACTCATCCGACGAGGAAAGCTGTCAAAGTATATTGATCATGGAAACGAAAGAAGAAACAACGACCGAGCAAGAGAGAGGTCTAGATCTCCTCGTCGAGAAGAGGAGAACAAGAAAAGAAACCATAAAGTTGATCCAGAAGACGACCCCGATCTTCCCAAGAGACCAAGGCAACCAGAACGAGAGGTATTTTCATTACGCTTTGGGTCATTTGACTGTAATGTTATAACATGTGGAGATGCAGGAGGAGGAAACCTTACTGCAGAGAGAAAAGATTACTTTTGTGAGGCTCAAGCTTGCTCGTACATTCAACGAATAAATCTAGCCGAGGAGGATCGCCCGAGAAAGGTGAACAAAGAGAAATTGTTCATTGGTTCTCAAAAAATGACCTCGCAGGAATTCTAGATCCTCATGATGACCCATTGGTGATCAAAATGAGGATGAAGGAGGTTATGATTTCAAGAGTACTGGTCGACAATGGTAGCTCGGCAGACATCATGTTCTACTCGTGCTTCGATAGTTTAAATCTAAAGCTATCTCAATTGGAGCCTTATCATGGACCTCTCATCGGTTTTGCTGACGAGAAAGTATTTCAACTTGGGACGATCAAGTTGGATATATTCATTGGTACGTGGCCTGCTTATCGGACAGAAAGAATACGCTTCTTCGTGATGGATAAGAATGTCCAATCATCATACAATATCATCATGGGAAGAGTAGGATTGAAGAAGTTCGAAGTTGTACCATCTACAGTGCATCAGTGCCTAAAATTTCCAACAAATTTTGGAGTAGGAGTTGTGAAAGGTGATCAGAAAATAGCTCGGGAATGCTATTATTCATCCGCCGAGCAAGAAGAACTGGAAGAATCAAAGAAAAAGACTACTACCTATCAGGTGGATGAAGGTGCATAAATTGAAACATTGGATCCTAGAGATGAGTCTTAACTCGTGAAGGGTTAAGTGGTAGAAGCTACCGAAAACATCCTTCTAGACGATGAGCACCCTGAGCGAACTACTCAAGTAGGTTCGTCGTTGGAAACCTCACTAAAACAGGAGTTGATAACTTTCCTTAGAAGCAAAAAATAAACTTTTGCGTGGAGTCATGAAGATATGCCCGGGATAGACCCAAATTTCTTATGTCACGAGCTCAATGTGAATAAGGAGATCAAGCCTGTGAAGCAGAGAAGAAGAGTGTTTAGCCCCGAGAAGAATCAAGCTATACATGAGGAAGTCGAGAAGGTCCAAAAAGCTTGCTTCATTGAAGATGTTAAATATCCAGACTGGTTAGCCAATGTGGTGATGGTAAAGAAGAAAAACAACAAGTGGAGGATGTGAGTAGACTTCACCGACCTTAACAAAGCATGCCCAAAGGATCACTTTCCCTTACCCCGAATTGATCAACTGGTGGATGATACCTCGGGACACGAGTTGCTGAGCTTCATGGATGCTTATTATGGTTACAATCAGATCAAAATGAAACCTGAAGACAGGGAAAATACTTCTTTCATTACCCCTAGGGGAACTTATTGTTATAATGTTATGCCTTTTGGTTTAAAAAATGCAGGTGTCAGCGGCTGATGAACAAGGTCTTTGCTGAACAAATCAGTTGCAATATGGAAGTATATGTTGATGATATGCTGATAAAGAGCAAGAAAGCTGCCGACCATCTAATTGATTTAAGCCAGACTTTTGATCAATTGGATAAATATCAAATGAAGTTGAACCCGACGAAGTGCACATTTGGAGTAAGAGAAGGCATGTTCTTCGGGTAAATTGTCAATCAGCGAGGCATTGAGGCAAATCCTGAAAAGATCAAAGCTCTCTTAGGGCTGCGATCTCCAACGATGAAGAAAGAAGTATAGAGTCTTACAGGACGAGTAGCAGCACTCAACAGATTTGTATCACGAGCAACTGATCGATGTCTCCCATTCTTCAAGACACTCCAAAAGACTTTTGAGTGGAATGATGAATGTGTGAAGGCTTTTCAAGACTTGAAGAAATACTTGGGAGCACCTCCACTGTTGTCCAGGCCAGTGATGGGAGAAAAATTATACTTATATCTTGCAGTGTCCGAGAATGCAGTTAGCTCGGCGTTGATCAGAGTGGAGAATGGAGTACAAAAACCAATCTACTACACAAGTAAGGCCTTCCGAGGAGCAGAGATCAGATATCCAAGGCTGGAAAAATTGGCACTGGCGTTGATTGAGGCGAGTAGAAGAATGAGGCCATACATAGTAGTATATACTGATATGCCATTGAGGCAAGCCCTTCATAAACCAGAAAAATCAGGGAGATTGATGTACTGGGCAATAGAGCTCGGTGAATATGATATAGTTCATGAACCCAGATCATCGCTAAAAGGGCAGGCTGTAGCAGATTTTATAGCAGAGTTCACCTGTCCTGATACCCCCGAGGAGCAAAAGTTGCTCGCTGATCAACCTGTAGATGTTACAGGATCATTAAATACTAGCTCAGACCAACTCCGGTTGGTAAAAGAGCAAGTAGATGCTACAGGATCATCAAATTCGAGCTCAGACCAACTCCGGTTGGTAAAAGGGCAAGAAAAGATGATCGACGAAGAGCAAGAAATATCAGGGGAGGATGAAAGGAAGCAACAAATATTTCACCGAGGAACTCTGACAGATCAGAAATTTGAAGACGAGTTACCTATATGGAGGCTATATGTTGATGGCTCATCTTGCACTACATGATGTGGCGCGGGGATAGTTTTGAGCACTCCGGACGAGGTCGACATGGAATGTGCCCTACGTTTCCAATTCAAAGCTTCCAATAATGAGGCTGAGTATGAGGCCATGATTGCAGGGCTTAATTTGGCAAAAATTATGGAGGCGCAACAGGTTATTGTCTTTAGTGATTCTCAATTGATCGTAAATCAAATGTTGGGAGTATATGTAGTTAGAGGATAATTAATGATCAGATATCATGCAAAGGCAAAGGAGCTGGTGTCAGAATTTGCTGCTATTCAGCTGGGCAGAATACCAAGAATGGAAAATGCGAGAGCAGATGCCTTAGCTCGATTAGCATCAGCTACTCGTACCGAGCTACGATGAACAATCCCAATTGAAGTTTTAGCTGGTCGGAGTATAGATGAAGATCTGACGACGAACTTTATTACCCTTGATTTAGGACCATCTTGGATGGATCCAATCAGGGCATAAATTGAGGAGGGAGAATTACCAATTGACAAGCTCGCAGCCAAGAAATTGAAGTTTAAAGTTGCTCGGTATGTATTAACTAACGGTATTCTTTATAGACGAGGAATTATGGCAGGTTTGCAGAGATGTGTACATCCCTCCGAGGTGAAAGAATTGATTGAAGAGATCCATGAAGGGTCCTGTGGAGTCCATGTAGCAGGTCGGACGCTTTTGCAAAGGGTGATGACGTAGGGATACTGCTGGCCGATGATGAGGGTTGATTGTATAACCTATGCCAAGAAATGTGACAAGTGTCAGCGCTTTTCCTCCATCCGAAGAACTCCACAAGCATTGTTGACACCCATAACTTCCCCTTGGCCATTTGCCATGTGGGGAATAGATTTGGTTGGACCACTGCCGACGACCAGGGGAAGGTTCAAATACCTCGTCGTCGCAGTGGATTATTTTACTAAGTGGGTAGAAGCTGAGCCTCTCATCGATATGACATACGATAAGGTGTACAAATTTGTTTGGAAGAACATCATTTGTCGATATGGTCTTCCTCATGCTTTCATCACAGACCATGGAACACAATTTGATAACGAGGAGTTCGCTGCCTATTGTCATCAGTCAAATATTTTAAAGGTCCACTCAGCACCAGGCCACCCTCAAAGCAATGGACAAACTGAAGTGACAAACAGAACGCTGCTAAATGGTTTAAAGAAAATATTGGATGATGCAAAAGGAAACTGGATCAACGAGTTACAGTCAGTACTGTGGGCTTACCGAACTACTCCCCGAGTAGCAACTGGAGAATCACCATATATACTGGCGTTTGGAAGTGAAACTGTTATACCTGCCGAGTTGGGCCTCCCAATACACAGGGTACTGAATTTCAATTCCCCTGTCAGCGACTTAATGAGAAGATTGGATTTAGACATGCTTGAGGAAGTTAGAGAAGAAGCAGCCATTAGAAATGCTACTTACCAGCAGCGAACAACTTTGTTCTACAATAAGAGGGTGAAGAAGTGCGACCTGAAAGAAGGAGACTATGTGCTGAAGAAAGTAATTCAAAAGCACAATAAGCTGGAGGCAAACTGACATGGACCATATCGAGTTACAGAAATTGTTCGATCAGGAACTTACCGAATAGCAACTTTAGAAGGGGAGGAGTTTAAGAATGCATGGAACGCAGAGCACCTACGCAAGTATTATCAGTGATGAATAAAATGAAGATATTATGCCGAATTCTTTCTTTTTATTGAAAGTTTTTTGGGGAATAGTGCTACACGCTACTCGGGGCAAAACTCGGCAAAGCTCAGACTACTCAAATTTTTTCTCGAAAACGCCAACCAAGGTTGGTCGAGAAACCAATATTCCTCCGGGAAGTAAAGCTACCTATATTCCTCCGGGAAGTAAAGCTACCAATATTCCTCCGGAAAGTAAAGCTACCAATATTCCTCCGGGAAGTAAAGCTACCAATATTCCTCCCGGAAGTAAAGCTACCTATATTCCTCCGGGAAGTAAAGCTACCTGTATTCCTCCGGGAAGTAAAGCTACTTGTATTCCTCCGGGAAGTAAAATTTTGTATTCCTAAGGGAAGTAAAACTATCTGTTCCTAGGGAAATAAAAGTATTCCTAAAAATGCCAACTTATGTCGGTTAGGAAGTAAATATATTCTCGAAAATACCAACTTGAGTTGGTCGGGAGGTAAAATTATTTCAAAAAGACTAACTATGGCTGGTCGGGGATAAAAACCCACTAACTGTAGTTGGTCGATAAGGAAAATTTACCGACCTTCGTTGGTCGGAAATATTTAAGAGAAAAATCTACTAACTATGGCTGGTCGGGGATAAAAACCCACTAACTGTAGTTGGTCGATAAGTAAAATTTAACGACCTTGGTTGGTCGGAAACATTTTAAACATTTTTGATACTCGTAACTTTATTTCTAAGTTGGTCAAGAAACAAAACTTTATTATTAAGTGATCGAGCAACATTTTTTATACTCGTAACTTTATTGCTAAATTGGTCGAGAAACAAAACTTTATTATTAAGTGATCGAGCAACATTTTGATACTCGTAACTTTTTAATTATTACTAAGTTGGTCGAGAAACAAAATATTATTTTTGCCAAATGACTACCACAAATTCAAGCTATTCGATAATAAGTTGATAGACAAACTACACAATATTGTTATCTTTTTAACAGATACACATGCACAAATATAAAGTGTTCTACAAGACAATAGTAGTTAAAATTGCGAACAAAAATGAAAGTCTTTCATTAAATAAATTACATTGATAATGAAATGAAAGTTACATTGATATTGAAATGTATACTAACTATTAAAATTCCTACTCTACTGGTCTTTTCCCCTCTGCTTTTGACACAGGTTCCTCGCAAGCAGGCGGATCATTTAAAGCCAGAGGATAATTTATGAAGTTGATATCCTTTAACATCCTGATATTCATCACGGATGGTCGATCTAAGGGGTGCTCAGGACGAGATATCTCGACATTTGAATGGAGATTGTAGTCACCGAGATATTTGGAAATCAAGCTCCGAGGAATGGCCCGAGCAGGGATCCAACTCAAATCCAATTTGTATGGTGGCACAGGTAAGTCGAGCAGCCCGGGATCATGGTAGTCCCACAGGTAATGACCCTGTTCGAGTTGCAGCACACCTAAGGCGTTCAACCAGCCCTGCTTGTAGCCCTCATTATTGGCATTCTGGATATGATCGTCCAAGTGGTATAGCGCTTCATTGTATCCAGCCATCCAGAACTCCCTGGGCTGTTTGTGGAATTGATATGTTAGTCTTTCTAGCTGCTCGTGGAGATTTTTGATGAAGATCTCTTTGTTCTCCAAGGTAGACTTCTGCATGGAAAGCTGCTCTTCCAAGTCCCTGATCTTCTTTGACATTTCAGCCAATGCCTGGTTCTTTGCCATCAGCTGGAAGGCCTGGTTTTCCAAGGCAGACTGAGTCCTCTGTTACTCGACAGGAATCCGAGCTGCTCTTGCTCGACCCCGAGGAGATCTTGATCGTCCCCGAGAAGAAGAAGAAGGCCCAAACCTTTTCAAGGTTTCCAACTCGTCCCTCAAGTTGGCGTTCTTGACCTCCAAGAACGAGAATCCCTCATCAGTCACTGGGATCAAAGCTTTTGAAGTGGAAGCTGCAGACTTCAACTGTGACAGCTCCCTTTACAGGTTGTTGTTTTCTTGCTTCAGCAACTCGGCTATTTGTCTGCATTCCTCGACTTCACCCCTCAAGGTTCTCTCCCTTACATCGTACCCAGCAAAAAGCTTCTCGTAGCCCTTATCGACAATGATCTGCTGGAACTTTTTCTCGTACCCCTCATGCACCAGGGCAGTGGATTCTTTGTATTGTAGCTGATGGTCTTCGAGGGTGTCTTGGAGATCCTCGATCATATCATAATAAGCCACATTATTGGCCACTGCTCGATCAAGTAGACACTTCAGATATTGATATGCTTCAATTGCCTGTTCTGAAGCATTGGCCGAGGATGTCGATGACTTGTACTGCACTCAGGTCTGTGTGACCAGCCTTAAAGTATTCATTACATTATCGCAGCAGCTTTGTATCATGGGCAGATAGTAATTCCATCCTGGCCAGAAACTAGCATAGAAAGAAAAAGCAATAATCAATAAGAATAAAGACAGAGTATGGAGAGGAGACAACAGTATGAATAAACACAAGTGCAAGTTTTATTATATCATAAAGGTCAGAAGTACAAGATTTCAGAGTTACATATTTATGGTTACAATTGACAAAAGAAAAATATAAAGATAAACCCAAACAACTCTACACCTTTTCCTTGTCTCCCAAAACCTTCTCGGGAGGCTGGGACGAGGAAGTAGGTTGCTCGAAAGGAGTAGAAAGTTGCTCGAGGAGCGCCAGCAGTTGCTCGAAAGAAGTAACGATTTGCTGAAGTTCCTCGGCAGCAGGCTGGATGGCTGGGGGATGATCTCCCATCACTATAGAAGACTCTTCGGAGGCAGCTTCGTCCTTTTCTAAGTCTTCAGGAATTGGAGGAGGACCAGGGATGTGTCGCTGAAAGAGTTCGGAATTTTCATCCACTTTCATCTCCTGAAGAGAAGCGACCCATCCATCCCTAAAGTACTTGAGGCTACCATAGTCCACTTGCGACACCATGGCAGCCAATCCCTTGTTTCACCCCTTGTCCCAGCCAGCGCTGAAGGACTTCTTCACAGCCATTTTTCTCTTCAGCTTCTCCGAGGAAAGCTTCTCGGACAGTAGGTTCTCAACAATCTTCAGTTTGTTCTCAACCTCCGCCTTTTGCCGACTTACTTCCTGAAGCTGGCCCAATTTTTCCTCAGCAACCTTAAGCTTATCCTCAAGCTCCCCAGCAGTTTTGAGCTTCTCTTCAAGCTCTTTATTCTTCTTCTCCAGACTATTCACTTTTTTCTCCAACTCCTTGGAGACATCAACAACTCGAGCTTTCTCCTACTTGGTGGAGGCAAGCTTCTTCTCCCAAACAGCCTTGTCAGTAGCATATGTCTGGCGAGAATCCTCTAGAGACTTAATAGCTTCCTCCAGAGCTCCCTCCAAACTAGACGAGGAGCGTGAAGCTTTAATCGCCTCGTCTTTATTCACAATTATATTAAAGCAGCTCGTCAACTGTGAAAAGAAAAAGAAAGCAAGTCAGAAACATAAATGACAAGGGAAATATGAAAAGTTCAAAGTAAGAAGACTTACAGAAGCAAGGTGGTGAGCAGCTAACGAAGTGACCATGTCCCGAGTAAGGTTTTCTTCAGTACCTTGGACCTCGGGAATGATCCAGAACTTTACCGAGCTCATGGCAGAGCTCGGGGGAACAAAAGTAGGAACCCCAGTTCCAATGGTTGGGGGCTGAGTGATGGTGTCAGCCAAATTGACCGAGGAGCTCTTCTTCAGCCTCCTCGGGGGAACATGAACAGATTCAACCAAGGAATAACCCTTGGTCGGTGATATTACAATCACCTCTTCAGGAGCAGCAGACCTGCTCGGAGCCACTGCGGGCTTCTCGGCAACCTTCACAACAGCATCCGAGGAAGGTGCATCAGTTTTCTTTGTCCCTTCTGGGACATCAGTCTTGCTTTTTTTGGCCTCTCCAGCAGCAGAGGCAGGTTTCTCGAAGAGAGTGGGAGGTCTTCTTCTCTTCATCCTTTCGCTTAAAGGGACGTGTGATTCAGGCGAGGAACTGGTAGAGGCTGGTACTGGCTCTGCGTCACTTATTACTGGACGAGCAGTAAAAGAAGTTGTGTAGCTCTTATACTGCAACAGATATGAGGCTGATCTAATGTGCTCTTCGGCAACACTCTGATGCAGATTCCAGATAAGTTTCAAATGTCTTATATTAACATCTGCTTCCTTTGGACACTTTCTTTTGCTATCAACTGCAAATAAATCAACATTGAAATATCAGTGGCACATTTTATCAAATACAAAAGAAGCATGATTTCAAAATAAGTAAAATGAAATAAAAATAACCTATCCCATTGCCATAGGGAGGGCATCTGGGACCCTGTAAACTTCATCTCCAGATAAGGGAGCATGTTGCCAATTTTTTATGACAACCCCATATTCAAAATAGTCCCTATTGGAATCCGGGAGATTTACCACTAAAGCCCTAATTAAAAATTTAGTTTTTAAATAAAAGGTGTTATCACCAACTGCCCATCTATAACAAAACATTATTTCTGGAATTCCCAAGTGAGTTCCATGGATTTGATTTAACCTATGAACCCCGTTAACTATTCTCCATGTGTTGGGGGCTATTCTTGCAGGAACAACGTCAAAATATTGACAAAATTCCAGACACAAGGGATTGGGTGGAAAAGAAAATCCACACTCAACAATAAAGAGACTGGGGAACCAATGCCCCTCAGCCAAACGGAAATAATCAGAAGGCTCAGAAAGCTCTTCCAGAACAACCCAGGAGGGAATAGAAAAATCAGAGCGAAACTTATCAAGAGATTCAACAGGGTAAACCATGATGAATAAAAGAAATGAAGAAGAAGGAAGAAAATCTTACAGAAAAAGAGTGGATCTGATGACAACGAACGATGGAAGAGATGAATACACAGGAGAGAAAGAGACGACGGAAAACTCGAAGATACAAATTTGAAAAAGTAGAAGACGATGGGATTTTCTGCAGCGTTTAAATACTCTACCTTGGGAAAAGGAAAAGTAATGATTACAAAAAGAGACGATTACGTTACCGGCGGCTAAAAAGACGAAAAGGGGCGCGGGAATCGAAGCAGGCATAGAAATTCAAAAAAGCCTGATTCTACGAATTTGGAAGGAGAAATAAATACGAAGGAAACACTCCTAAAAATCAGGAAGACCATTTAAAGCTACCATATTCCGAGAAAGAATGTTCCATACTCCTCAAATTTCGAACTATGAAACATTGAGGGCTTTTGTTGATACCAAATTTAGTTTGCTGACATGGCTCAATAAAGTGAAGACACGTGGCAACAACGAACACTTCCGAGGAATTCACACGCTCCGAGGAGCCATACTACAACGAGGAACACTGCTTCCCCGAGGAACTCCTACTCTTCGAGGAACTCTTAGACACCGAGAAGCTTAGGCGGTCCAAGCAACTCAGGCGGTCCGAGCTGCACCTCGAACAACGCATTAATAGCTGGATAACCAACAGTTTGACGGTTCATTAAATGGTTATCATTCAGACGCACACGCTTAAGGGGCATTGAATGTATTACCCTTTCATATGTACATCATTTAATGTATTACCCTTTCACATTACAGCCTCAGCGCTATAAATACATTGTACAATCCTCATTGTAAAGGGACCGAAGTTTCTTGATAGAACACAAATCGAGAGTTCCCAAACACTCAGCAACAAAATAACAGTGGACGTAGGCCATTCTTATAAGGCTGAACCACTTTAAAAATTCTTTGTCTCATTTATTTATCTGTGATTGAATAATTAGATATGATCTAATTTTTTACATCAACATATATATATATATATATATATATATATATATATATATATATATATATATATATATATATACATATATATATTAGAATATACGAAATATATATATATATATTTACATATATATATTTAATATACGAAATATATATATTTACATATTTATTAACAATATATATTCATATATTTATGAAATATATAAAGTTTACAAAAAAAAATTGGTTTTGAGTGATTTGCCACCCAAAGGTGGCAAACAAAAACCTGCCCCCCCCCAAAGAATTGAATTCGACCCTTGGGTGGCAAATTGTGCTTAAGGGGTGTTGTACATAGAAAACAAATTACAAGGCAAATGAAGGCTATCAAACAGCCTAAAAGCTGGAAAATACCAGAATTTTCCAACTTTTTTGAATTTGCCCTGGAATTGAGAGGCTATCAAACGGACCCGAAGTGCTATTCAAACTTGGTAAACAAACTCCAACCCAAGTATTTCAATTTATATCTTATAACACCATATAAACATGTTGGGGAAAAGAAAATGATTAGTATAGAAGCATTCTGAGTCAAACAAGATAATTATATTATCAACATTCCACATATATTAAAACTTAATCAACTAAAATTCATAATTAAGAAATATCATAAAAAAATTATAGTGTCTTCTTTTTTCCTGGCCAAGTCAATAAATTTACAAAAGCTTTCAATGTATTATCTCTTATATTCCCTCCATCCCAAATTAATAATCACAATTTCCTTTTAAGTCCGTCCCAAACTAATAGTCACGTTTCTATAGATAGTATATAAAACTATGTGATATTACAAAGTTACCCAAATCCAAGTGCATGGATAAATTTGAAAAGGGGGAGTGTAATGGATTTATTGTCGTGCAAAATCCGAGTATAGATCATTTATTTATACATTGTTAGGTCTGATATTTATGCACAACACGTTTGGAATAGTTGGGATTGGAAGTGACTTTGATATTCACGTTTCTTGAGTTGATCGTAAAGTCAATAACGCTAGACACAATTAAAAATTTAATTAAATTAACTTGATATTGAATATATACGATATTTACATGCACGGGTTATTTTTTTTAATAATTAATGTGATGTTTTTCGTGTTTATAATGTTATTGTTATAACATTAAGTATAGACATGTAGAGTTGTGGTCAACTCTTTCGTTGATTTAATTAAGGCTTTTTTTCCTTTTTACTCGTGTGGTGATAGAGAACTGTTTGTCCTCCTTATCCGCGTAATTACTGAGGGGGGCGGCTTTTTAGGCTTTCTAAGGCTTAAGGTGTGGCCTCCACGCCTCGGTCACTCCCTGCGTTTTTTAAAACCTTTCATAATTATACCACAGTAGATAAGTAGGATGGCAACAGGTTGGGTTTTCCAACATTAGAACCAGTCTTGTGAAGAAAAATGGTAGCCCAAACCCGGAACTGATTTTATCTCCCCAAATCCAAAGGCCCAACACAATATTTATGGAAACCCGCACGCCATGCCGATAATTAAGTTTTTAAAACCTATACCCGAAAAGAAAACCCCACCCAAGTAGGGGTGGGGAGAAATTATCATCATATAGATAAGGTTGATAGTAATTCTATTATATCTCTACCCCACACCCCGACAAAAAAAATGAAAAATGAAAAAAACTAGCTTTGGCTTTATTTTCCGGGATTAAGTTCTAACGAAGAGAAATGTTATCCACCTGAAAAACTAATGGACACTTTAATTGTATCGTTTATTTTTTCAACTTGATATTAAGGGTTATTACCCTAGAAGTTTGGTTCTCATTTTAATATTAAAAAAAAAACAGGAGTTTAAAACACATATTGAGTGAAATTTTTAGTATAATAATAAGGATCATGGGATTTGTAATAGGAAATTGCGTTGGATAGTGTGAGTGCTGGTTCTTATTCTATTAATCTTTAACTTGGTTTCCATGAGTTTATAGATTTAGTTTTTTCGCTTAAATTGTGCCTCCACTTTTCAATTTTTTTTATGCATACAAATAATAGACTAAATTTAATGGATTAGGTAACTTTCATGAATTGAACATTGATAGTGTTGTAACTTCTTTATCCGAAACAAAACAGTTGAACAATGGTTTATAAAGTGTGAGATGCGATTGAGGCGTTATGTACCGGTGAGGCGAGGCGTAAGCCTCAAATTTTCCAGGAAAAAAATCACTAAATACTACAAAAATAAAACTGATAAAATCACAATTTCTATGGAGAAAGGCGTAAGATAGTTAGGCAAGGCATAAGCCTCTAGAGGGATCGCTATCAAATTTACATTACATTAAATAAACAAAAAAAGAGAGATCCAATTCTATGGAGAAAAATGCTCAACTAGATGCTAAAAATTGATTTCTTTTTCCCAAATCTAGCCTTCTTTTCCACCTTCTAGTCTTCAAATAATTCTAGCATTCATCCCATTCCATAAAATTCAAAATGCAGTCAAGGCGATGCATCTACATAAGTATCTTTGTTTCTTCTTTACACTGTGTCTCACAATGACGAAACCACACGTCAAAAGCACCTAAAATATCCAGCACACACTTTAGAGAGAGTAAGAACTCTTTTATATATTCCAAATCAAGGTCTACCTCAAATGAGGCTACAAGGGGTCTATTTATAAGTGGGGAAGGGAAGCACAAATGATTCTCTAACCAATGTGGACTCCCACTTTACAATTAAACCTAATACCCATTTGTGCTCACCTATGCCCAAACTTACAAATAAACAATAAAACAAAATTAATAAAAATAACGAAAAAGGAACTAAACTACTAATTTGCCAAAAAATGACAAAAATGCCCTCGACTCACATCACACAATCTTTGTGAAAAATAGATATCTAGCTTCACTTAGAAGAACGCCCACTACTCCAAATTCCCTCGTCACCTTCCTTCACATGAGGGAGACATTTTGCAATAAATTAGCACAAGTCTTCGCCTATAGCATAGCAAGCACCAATTGGGAAATAGATCTTTATATGTCCTATTTTGTACTGTTTCATTGGCTCACCTCCCCAAGTGCCACAAGCCAAGTGCACTTTCGAGGACGACCACTATTCCAAATTAATTCAAATTGTGCAAATGGACAACAGGAAGATAATGAATGGAAGTAGTTAAAATGATATTTACAAGAGAAACACTCCCAGTCAAATTCCACCTCCCAACATCCCTCAACCCCCTCCTTGGACGGATCTTTTGTTAAGATGACTGAAGAATGTAAAACACACCCATGTACATATAAATTATAGACAAATAGCAACAATATACAAAAGTTATATTCTCATATTTATACTTTTTACCCTAACAAAGGTGATCAAAGTTAAATCAATTGTACTTTTACCTAATATCTATTATCTTTTTTCTCCAAAATTTAATGTGGTCTACAACCCACCTTAGATCTCAAGAGTTGTTCACTCCTTTACTTTTATAATAGTCAACGGTGTGCTTATGAACGATTTCGAAATGACATGCTAATCTGTCTCATCCTTTCCCGCAGATGGCAGGAGGTAGGAAGAAGATAAAGGAGGAGGAATTTTGATCCTTCAACCGAGATAAACTCGACCCCCCTCCATGCAAATTTGAATCTATCATCTTTTCCAAACAGAAAGCGAACAAGCAAGTAGTGAAACCCTAACTCGTAAGTGATAGTGCCAAACATGAAAACAAGTCAGCCGCGCAACCGTTTTGATTTGATTCGTCTCCTTCTCCATTGGCTTCTTTCGTTTCGCTGTTTTACGGATTCTTTGATTCGATGTCTTCAATGGAAGGCCCCTATCTCTAAAGGGGCTTACGCACTACATTTCGCTGCAGTATGAAAAAAAATCCAATCATTGTGCATAAAGTTATGTTGGCTCCATATGTGAGTTGCCTTGTACGGCTCTTCCCCCCTTCTATTTACAATATATGGTGTTCGACAAAACTCGTTCTCATTTTGGCTCCGTGTTCAAAAAATTCCAACCCCCACATCACAATGATTCGCTCTCAATTTCGAGCGTATGGAGTTCATTTATCTCTTATACTGAGGATAGAGGGGAAAGGGATCTATCGGGGCTAGCAATAAAGCTAGGGCAACTTTTGGCTTTGATACTGATACCCTTGAGATCCTAACCCCTTCTAATCTAATGAGAAAAAAAAATTTGTTTTATTTTATTATCGTTAATATTTCTTTTAAAAAGAAAGATTTCCAACATAGAATCATTAGCTAAAATGGCAACAAGATATACTATTTTTGTTTGGGGAGACACTGCATAATTGTCTGCTAAAGTCCAATGAATTCGTCATCCCTCAACTCAAAGGCCATCAAGCTACGAAGGAACAAAGGCCTTGGCACAGGTAGTCTTGTCAACGGGTCGTGAAGTGTAAGTTTTGTTCGTGTCTTATCAATTTCATGTCAAAACTGACATCACCTATTACCAACCCATTTATAATTATGCTTAGTCGGTCTCGTGTCATGTGGGGGTCGTGTCGCGTATTCATCACTTAATTGGTTCATGTCATGTATAGTTGGTTTGTCTCACCCACTCATATAATAATGTAAAGAGAGTCTACCAATTGACGACCTGAACTACTAAGACTAACCCCAAACCCGCTACCTCCATGTTGCTTGGTGTTATAAAAGAAAATGAGTCCCACATAACGAAAGATAAGATAGGTTAGCGACCGATGGCCTACTTCACAACTTACCTCATAATGCCACTTCTTGTCCACATTAGTCTCCATAGGCACACTCTTTCCCAAATTGATTTTGAACCCCAACACCAAACTAGAAAGCTTTATGATACCCCACAGTGAAAATTGTGTCACTTGCAAACTGAGATAAGAAACCTCGACTTTCTCCATACCCTCCCTAAATCCATCCACCACTTCTCCAAAAGTGATCCTCTATATATAACTCTACTCAAAACATCAACTACTAAAGTGAATAAAAAGGGAAAAGTGGATCTCACTGGAGAATGCCCTCCCATTAACAAGGATTGAAAAGTTCAGCGAGCTTACACACCTAATCCACTTCATCTCACTCAAAATCATTTACAATTAAGGAAGAAACCAAAGAATTCCCAATTGAGAACAGGCTTATTCCATAATCAAAATGAGCTTAGAGAGGGGAGGGGGGGGGGGGGGAGTACATCATTCACAAGCGTATCAGAACAGTAAATAAAGCAATATAGATTGGCAAAAAATGGTATAAGCGTCGGTGCAGGTATTTCAAAACCCGACTTTTTACAAATGTAGAATATGTCGATGAAGCTTGTTTACGACAAATCTTTTAGTAATTTCGGTGTTGGTATTTTAAAACCTGACTTCCGTTGATATTTTATGCAGCGGCAGTAAATAAAATCATCGTCATTAGTCTTTCTAAGACTTTTTAACCAGTGATAAAAGAGCAGCGCGCTGGAGCTTTTCTGCTAATTCTCTTAAAATTTGCAGAGCCATTTATTGTGAATTTTTTGTTCATGCATGGGATTTCTCGTAGAATAAACTGTCCCTACCTAACCAACAAAGATCACGGACTAAAATATTAACTGAACACTCCAACAGAAATTTAGCAACAACTAACTAATGTTGTTACTATATTTGGCATGTTTGTAACATCATGTCAATGTCGAAAAACTTTGGTACTAAAAAGCATCAATTTTCAAATTCAAACTGATGTTAATGAGCCCAAAAACTACCTATTTCTCGTTTGTTCAATTTTATAACCCAATCGGAGATAACATCTTGCAATGGTTTCCCCATCTGCAGAATGGACCTTACTGTTATCTGAAAAAACACGAATATATGAGTCACATAAAACTTTAAATGGTAGTTATACATCAAAGTATCTTCAAAGGCCAAGGCATCCAATTCTAACTGCCAACAGAAAGGAGTTTGCAAGTGGTACACTCACAGAAATTTTGAACCTTGCACTACATTTACATGAAAGTAACAAAAGAGAAGTCCATACATCTTGTTCACGACGATTCTTTTCATGCGTCAAAAATGGAATTCTAGTGATAGTACGAGCTGAGATCTGCAAAACATACATAACATCAAGTTCAGTTATACAACAACGATTTTATACATCTAAAATAATGTGCTACATACTATGATTCTTTTTATAAATTCTGTCAAACCATAATCAGTGATCATAGACAATCAATATTAAATTTAATCCCTTTCAGAAAAAATAATGACAACTTAATGGCCATAACTTCACGTCGAAAATTAGTAATAACACATCTAACTGACCCAAATACCTTATTGACCTCTTTGTTCCTTGCTAATTTGTAATTTCATTATAACGACTATCTACATGCATTTTGTTGTGCCTTGCTAAAAAATTCTTAGTTTTATTCTTTAATTCTTATAACTTTCTAGGTTTTCTTGAATTCTACTATTTTGTCATTCTTTAAAATTGCTTCGTTCTTTTTTGTATAATATGTTATACTTCCTCATTTCACTACCAAGTCTCCTTATAAAATTTCCCTTTAATCTCCCCTTAGATTCAATTACTTTTTGTAAGCTAACTGGACTTTCAAGCATATATATAGAAGGAAGTAAATCTTACCAGATCAAGCTAAGGCAAGGAATTGCGATTTGTATAATCTTTCAACAAAACACAACATTTATGGACAAAGGCAAACATCTTGACCTTTTTATTAAATCAAATAGAATTTTAAAAGCAAAACAAGCTACTCTTACACCGATTGACAAGATTATAGTGAAAAGGAATAACTATAGGAATGCAAAACCCATATCATTTTCTCTGTGTACAAGCAGAGATATTCATCTCTTGTCTGTAGACAAAACTTGAGTTACAGTTTGCTCGCTAGTATTAACTCATTCTAGTGAACACATTCAGTCACAAAGAAGGGTGTGAAGAAGTGCAGATCTTGGACAAACCTATAGATAACATTGTTGATCTCAAACATTAGTATCTCCATTGTTGAAAGAGAAGTTCGCCATTATTGAAATCTCGATTACCTGATAGAAATTTTGGACGCCGATTTTCTTTTCTAATTTCTCTGCATCGTTTGTTTTTCTTGGCCATATGTTATTTAAATCATCTTCCCAATCTAAATTCCTATCTCTCTTTTCAGAGTTTAAATCCTTCAATAACTGAATCCATTAATATAGGCGATGTTGATTTATTAAGTTTTCTGCCGAAATAATTTAAAATGTTTGCATGTGTTTCACTCTCTTCTAAATAAGCAATTATCAAATCGAGTTCTATTTACGCCACTCCAAAAAGTTATTAAATGATCTTCCATGTTTCTTAAAAAATCTATTTGTTATTGTAAGATTGTAGGCTTTAGCAAAGTCTAAACATGTTTCCCCCTCATCATTCCTTTCACCAAAACCATATCCAATATGGATATGTTGATATCCATTTGATTCCATTCATACATGCTCATTCAAATCACTTCTTAAAAATATGATTTCATAAATTTATATTTGTTGTATTATATCCTCTATCTAATGAATTTATTTTCATCTAAGGATCTTGTGTTTTAAATCATTATAACAAGTTCTTTTCATATATATAAATAACATAAAATATATATTGATAAATACCTATAGCCAATAATGCAACATGGAAATATTGGTACACTACATCTTGGGTGCTTATCAAATACTACTTCCGGATTCACAATGTTGGACATATTCACACTTTTACATTCTCTACACACAACGATGTCCCCATCATATCGTGAATACTTCATAATAGCCAGTCAGAGTAAATCTTTCTCCCAAAGTGTAAATTCTAGGTAAACGTGATTCCATACGTAAATATAAAGACATGCATATTTACCATGTTCTCTTTCCCAGAGAGAGAGAGATGCAAGATCTTACTGCTTTGAAAGACTGCTAACAGCAAATAGGATGAGCGGGACTCCCATTAACACCCTGTGCCTCCTAATATGCACCACAAAATGCTCGATCACATCCTAAACCAGCAGCGGATAGAATACTCATAATGAAAAATTACCAACATCAATTCATTTAAGTTTCTCTATTTTGCATGATAAAAACTTGTAAACTATTATTATAGGATCAAAATATAGTTAACTCTTAAGACCTACTTGTGGTGACAATTATTATACAACACAAATAGATAGGAGAAGCGCAATCACCAAGCAGAGTAAAGAAGAATTAAAATGCAAATCACACAACATGAGATGTACGTGATTCGGCAAGAATGCCTACGTCCACGGTGGTACGATCAGTATTATTTCTATATACTCAGGGGAGCGATTATAGAGAATACAACGCGTGTCCTTTGCCCCAGACCTAGGGTTTATTATATACATGTTTATTTTCAGGGATTGGGGGTGTTGGACTCCTTCACGTTTTCCATCTTCTCCTGGAACACCTCTTTACGAGAATATAGGAGAAGACCAAGTCATAACCGAATTAACGTTAAGACATGGTGGGCTTGGACTTTAGGCCGCTTCAACTGGGCGACTCGTCCAGGTCCGTCATTCTAAATTCGTGTACCCACAATTGCCCCTAAGTTTGTAGGGCCACAATTTGGGCTCAATAAATTTAAATGATTTGTCATAATGGCTCCTTTGTACCTCGTGCAACTCTTCCCAAAGTTTTAGGACTGGATTAGGCGACAGTTGCTTTGGGTCTTGTGCGCGATGATTAGCGGCATTTAAAAGTCTTTTTTGGGCAACATTTCATAGTTGCCGTTTCAAGCTTCTCAGTGTTCTTCTATATTCTGCGAACTTTCTGCGAGTTTTAGCAATTTGTTCCCTCTTCTCCAGATCCTCATTTTCCTTGTTTTTGATCTCCCTCGTCGTTTGGACTTGTGTTCTTGCATTGTCCAAGTCAAGCTCTCATCTCGTAAGTCTCTTTTGCTCTTTCTCTGTGCTTTTTCTGAATTTGTAGTTTAGGGTTTACGAATGGCAAATATAGGTAACAGATCATTGTTCGAGTTTAGGAAGTTTTATAATATCCCAGAGTGGGTGGAGGTTGAGTGCGCCTCTACTCCTTGAAATGTTATAGAGATAAAGGGTGCCCATTGGATTCACGTCTTGCTACTTTCTCAAGGGGGGCTTACTTTTCCTCCAAATGATTTATTTTTTCATTTCTTTGATTATTTCAACATTGTTCCTGCACAGTGTTCGCCCAATGTATGGAAGATAATCAATGGCGTTCATAGAATAAATCAACTGTATGGCACCAAATTAGGGCTCGTCGAAGTCTGCTTTTGCTATTCCTTTTCTCGCACTAGCTCTGGTGCTCTTTATCTTAAGGCCAGGAGTCCTGACAGGGTGTTGGTAGTTAACCTCCCTGATTCCCACAAGGACTACTGGCAAGATGACTTTCTTGCTAGAAATTGGCAGTTCTCTCCCCAGACTGAGGGGTCGATATCTGATAGGTTTACTGTTCCCTTTTATGGGGAAGAGTATATAGGTAGTCTTTGCTCTGTCCTTTCAATTTCTTTATTAATGTGTGATCACTTTGACTATTTCCTATTTTTTTTAGCGAGGTCGAAGAACTTGGAACCCGCTCTCAGCGAGGTTCGTCTTTCTGAGTTGGTCAAAGCTTGGAATATCAGGGAGCCCTTAGGTGACGGCGAGCATCCCCGGTATGCTGCTTTCTTGCTCGAGTATAAAAACATTGGTTCTAGCTTTATAGCGAGGCCAGTAGATAGCATTCTCGAGTTTGATACCTCCGAAGAAGCTGCTGCTGATCCCATTCAGTTGGACGAGGAGGAGAGTAGTTCTGAGAGTGACATCAGAGGCGGTGCTGAAGGAAATTTTGGTGAGGGTAGCTCCAGTGGTGACAGTTCTTCTGATTCGGAAGAGGTTTCTGAAGCCCAAGACCCTTCGAGCACGTCCAGCAGCTTTAGCGAAGAAATAGTTCCTCCAAGGAAGAATTTGATCCAAGAGGATGATGATGATGACCATGTGCTTCTTGCTTAGAGGTCGAAGAAGCAGAAGTCCATCACTAGGGCTATTGCTACTAGTTCTCGATCTACTGCTCAGGAGCAGGAGAAGAAGAGGAAGGAAGAAGAGCAGGTGAGAGAGAGAGAGAAAGAGGGAAGAAGAGAAAAAGAAAATTGAGGAAAAGAAGAAGGTCGAGGAGAGGAGGAAAGTAGAGAAGGAGAAGGAAAAGGAAGAGGAGAGGAGGAAAATAGAGGCGGGGACAAAGGCTGGGCAGGCCTTAGTGCCTGTGTCCGCATTGCCAGAGGGGGCCCCAGTCGCCACTTCCCTCTAGTTGGCCCCTACACTACTCGAGCGAGCAGTCCTTCCTGCTGACTGCCAAAGGGCGATGGGGACTAACCAGTTAGCTCTGTAGGCGAGGCAGAGGCTAGCCTTGGTAAGTTTATTTCTCTTCTTTAATGTCTCTTAATTTCTATCTATTTCCTCTTTCTAATATCTTTTTTTTCTTGCCGTTTGTGACTAATTTTACCATGCTCTATCGCTCTCGCGACGAGTTGATCAATAAGAATGGTGAGCTGGATAAGCAGAATGCTGCCCTAAAAGTGAAGGGCACTGAGTTGGAGGCTAGTCTGAAGACCACTGATGCTGCTCGGACGTCATCCAACCTGGCTCTTGCTAATTCCAATCAAGAGAGGTAAGCAGCAGTTAAAGAACTGAATGAACTGCGGCAAGCCTATGACCTGATTTGCTCGAGCAGGCTAGCTGTTGTGGAGGAGAACAAAGTGCTGACCGAGAAGTTGAAGGAGAAAGAGTCCCAGGTAGCTACCATTAAGGAGGATTAATATAACTTCAGGTGAGCTGCTGCGCATGAAGACGCTGAGGTTCAGATAGGCTATATTAGCCGTCTGAACTTCAAGAAGGGCTGGAACAAGGCCCTCTTGGCTACTGGTGTGGATATTGCTTCTCCTCTGTTCGACGAGCATGATCCAGGCCGGAGGCCACTTGTGGAGGAAGTCCCTGCCCCATCCATCGAAGGTGTTGACCTTACCTCCCAGCCAGTCCCTGCTGATGCCCTTCCTGTTGAGGTGACAGAGGTTGTTCCTGTTGAGGGAGGTGCTTCTACTTCTGTTGACAAAGGGAAGCAGCCTGCTACTTCTGGGCATCCTGAGGTTGCCAACTAATTTACTTTTAGGGTTACTTTTGTATCTTTGCTTGTAATTTTCCTTTCTGCTTCTCGATTTACTCTGGTCCTTATCAATGAAATAAAAAGGTTTCTTTCCCCAGTGCACTGATTTATTTTTTCCTTTACTGCTTTTTTACGGCCTGTAGTTGGTTGATGTGGATGACTATATACCAGCCACTTCTCAATTAGGAAGAATGCTCAGTCCTAATGTAAGCTCTGAAGTTTATCATACCTTTGTGAGGATTTGCAAATCACTTCGATTGAGGAAAAAACGTTTCATAGAGCAGACTGAGCTTGTCGTTAAACTGAAAGATAGGCTCCAAGCGATAGAGGAAGTTGGTGCCTCAGTCCAAGAAGAGGTGAATACACTGAGAGCAAAGCTTCTAGACGCTTCTGAGATCAACCAGGTTGGGGAAATTCTTCAGCAAGAGAATGAGGCTTTGAGGAGAGAGGTCTTGCGACTTAGGGAGCATGCGCCGAGCGTCGCTCCTGTAGTATTACGAGGTTCCTCCTCGTCGCGAGCTGGAACTGATTCGAGCGATATCCCTCCGGTGCTGCGAGGCTCTACCCCGTCGACTGTTCCGTGAGCTGGTAGAAATGCAAGAAGTTTAGCTAGGGAAATGGAAGAGCTCTGAGGTGATGTCTAACGAGCGTATGTGATTGCTGTTGGGCTTCAAAGGGACGTCACCCGGCTGACGCATTTTTTTAGGAGAGGTCCTCGACATGTATGGGCTGACGGTTATAACCAAGGTTGGCTAGATGATCCAAAGAGGCTAACAGAGCTTGAAGAGATCGCCTTTATCAGGGGATGGTTGAGTGTCTTGAAAGAGCTGTAAGTCCTAAGGAACTCGATGCTCTGGTATCGTCATGAGATCTCTCCTTTTACTCTACTGCCTAATCCCTTCCGAAGAAATAATCAGTGGATCCCTATTGATGCCATCCCTCGACAGCTATTAGAGTCAAATGCGAATGGATTCGTGGAGGAGCTAGTTCCCAATCCCGACGATGGTCGAAGAACCCAAGTGGATGATTATCTTGTTCAGAGGCCTCACCCTCAATAAGATTTTACTAGTATTAACTCTGTATATTTTGTAATGAAGTAATGTAATGTAGATGTTTTGGGTGAACTTGCGGACTAAACATGGGTTATATTTGTTGTAAATGTGACGAAGTACTATAAAGTTTATGTTCTGGGTGAATTTGCCGACTCAACAAGTGTTTTATATCTTCTTTCTCACATTTTGCTTAATAACCTTGGGCCGCTCTGGGCCGACTAGATTTGTAAGTTTGTATTGTCGAGTAAGTGTCCTTCCAGTCCAGTATGCTTATAAGATACCATTTCCCCCACTTTACCTTTTAGGTCGTGTCGTCACACTTTCTTAGGCCTAAGTGGGGCAATTGGCGAGGACACACCTGGTGTTGGATGCTTCATCCGATCAGGATTTTGTTAACCAAACATTGTTTGGCGGCCAATTTTAAACTGGCCATATTGCCTAAGGATCTCCTGTAGGGCTTCATATATTGCCAGGGGCAATGCTAAGAGGTTCTTCGTGTTTCATAACGAAAACCTGAGGAGGGTGATTTCCCTGCTATAGATTAATGATTAATGTGCTTGTCACTTGGAAAGGGTGTGTGAGTTATGAAGTTCATATACTAGTTAACTGACACTTCGTAGAATGCAAATGCCAAATAACTTTTATTAATGATAAGGAAATGGGTTTCCGTTCTCATAAGTACAACGCAAAAGATCAAAAGAGGAATTTAGAAATAGAATTTCTTAAGATTGGCAGCATTCCATACTCGAGGTATCTCTTCTGCCCTCCAGCGTTTCTAAGTGATAGGCTCCTCGCAGATCATCTCTTATTATCTTGAATGGTCCTTCCCAGTTTGGTCCTAACTTGCCATCTGATGGTTTTACTGCGCTGCCCAAGACTTTCCTTAGGACGTAGTCCCCAACTCGGATATGCCCTTGGGTTGACCTTCTTGTTATAGTGTTTTGCGAGCTGTTGCTGATAGCTCTCCAATTTCACCAAGGCAATCTCTCGGCGTTCGTCAGCTAGGTCGATTTCAGCGAGCAATGCTGCATCATTCTGGCCCTGGTCGACAAGAGTGGACCTCATGGTGGGTAAGCCTGCTTCCAATGGGATGACTGCATCCGTTCCGTATGTTAGTGAGAAGGGGGTTTCCCCTATTGCTCGACTTGGGGTAGTACGGTAGGCCCACATAATATGCGATAGTTCATTTACCCATGCGCCTTTGGCTCGTTCTAATCATTTCTTTAGCCCATCGACCATCATTTTGTTGGAAGCCTTGGCTTGGCCATTACTTTGAGGATAGGCCACCGAGCTGAAATGGTGTCTGATTTCGTGGTCATTACATAAATTTTTAAAGGAGCCGCTCTCGAATGGCGTCCCATTGTCAGTGATGATGGTTCTAGGGATCCCAAAATGGGTGATTATATTTTCCCATATGAACCTTATCATATCCGCATCTCGAATGTCCGCTAGTGGCTCCGCCTCGATCCATTTGGTGAAGTAGTCAGTCGCGACCAGTAGATACTTGAAATTGTCGGCAGTGGTAGGAAGACGTTCTACGATGTCCATTCCCCATTGGGCGAATGGCCATGGGCTAGAAAGTGATTTTAGATCGCTGGCGGGTTGATAGACCATGAGAGCATGAAGTTGGCATTTTTCGCATTTGTGAACATACACTGCAGCATCTCTTTGCATATATGGACACCAATAGCCTTCTTTTATTGCTTGGAAAGCCAATGACCTTCCACCAATATGGCCTCCACAGATCCCCTCGTGGAGTTCATGTAGGATTTGTTCGACATCCATTGGGTGAACACATTGAAGGTAGGGATCAGAAAATGATCTTTTATACAGCCTGCCCTTAGGAGATAAGTGAAAGCGAGCAGCTTTGATTCTTATCTGTTGAGCGGTCTTCTTATCATCTGGAAGTGTGCCATCCTTCAAATAGTCCCTTTGAGGGTCTATCTAGCTGGGTGCTGACTTAATTTGGAGCACTTGTTCCACGCTTAGTAGCTCGTTGTTACGGTTAATGCTTGGATGAGCAAGGAAATCGATGGGAATTATTCTTTTTAAGTCGGAATTGATTGCTGAACTCAGGGCTGCTAGGGCGTCAGCATGGTTATTCTGTCCTCTGGGAAACTGCTGGACATTGACTTTCTCAAAGTTAGCCAATAGCGTTTTTGCTAAGGCGAGGTAGGCTGCCATTCTTTCATCTTTCGCATTGTAGTCTCCACTTATCTGATTGGAGACTAATTGTGAATCGCCAAACACCTGTAACTGCTTTGTCCCTAAAATGTGTGCCTTTTGGAGGCCAGCTATCAGGGCCTCATATTCTGCTTCATTATTGGAGGCTTCAAATGCAAGCCTAATTCCTTGTTCGAGGATTGTATCCTCTGGAGTGATAAGCACAATGCCCACTCCTGCCCCCTTTGAATTAGAGGCTCCATCAACAAACAGCTTCCAGACTTCCTTGGTTGCGTGACTCTTTCTTTGCTCCGCGAGTTGAGGTTGGTTGAGGGGATTCTCGCCTGTGAATTCGGCTATGAAATTGGCGAGGATCTGCCCTTTGATTGCGTTCCTTGGTTAAAATTGGATATCAAATCGCCCGAGCTCGATTGACCATTTGGACAATCATCTCGATAAATCCGCTTTCCTCAGGATTGCTTTAAGGGGGTATGATGTAAGGACGATGATAGTGTGAGCTTCGAAGTAGTGCTTTAACTTTCTCTAAGCCACTACCAGTGCAAAGGCGAGCTTCTCTAGTGGTAGGTACCTTTTCTCGGCCTCTAACAGGGTCTTGCTCGCGTAATAAATGGGGTGCTGGATTCCTGCTTTGTCGCACATCAATGCAGAACTGACAGTATGATCGGAAACTGCAAGGTACAAGTACAAGGAATCGATCTCCTGGGGTATGGCGAGTAGTGGTGCTGAGCTGAGGTAAGACTTGAGCTCGTCCAATGCTCGCGAGCAATCTGGGTTCTATTCTACTATTTTGTTTCCCTTTAAGAGTTGGAAGAAAGGCTTGCATTTATCGGAGGACTTTGAGATAAAATGGTTCAAGGCAGCGAGCATATGGGTGAGCTTCTGCACATCCCGAATTGTGCGAGGAGGTTGTACCATATTTACTGCATCGATCTGTTCTGGATTAGCCTCGATGACTCTCTTACTGATCGAGTACCTAAGAAATTTCCTGACTGAACACCGATAGAACACTTGCTCGCGTTAAGTTTCATTCAGTACTTCCTGAGGATTTTGAAGGTTCTTGATAGGTCTGAGAGATGGTCTTCTTTCTTCCTTCCTTTGACGAGCATATCATCGATGTAAACTTCCATGGTGTCTCCTATTTAATCTTTGAACATCTTGGTGACCAGTCGCTGGTAGGTTTCCCCTGTGGTTTTAAGCCCGAAGGGTATGACCTTGTAACAGTATAATCCAGCGGCGGTGATGAATGTTGTCTTGTCCTGGTATGGAGCATATAAAGGGAACTGATGATATCCCGAGTATGCATCCAGAAAACTCATCCTTTCGTGGGCTGTTGTGACGTTCACTAACTGATTAATTTTTGGGAGAGGGAAACTGTCCTTAGGGCAAGCCCTATTGAGGTCAGTGAAGTCGATGCAGACTCTCCATTTTCCATTATTCTTTGGGACTAGTACTGGGTTGGATAACCATTTAGGAAATTGGACTTCCCGAATGGATCCTGCATCCAGCAGTTTTTCAACTTCTTTTTCCACGGCCTTTGCCTTTCGGGCACAGTTCGTCGTGCTTTCTGCGCGATCGGTTTGAAGGTGGGATTGACATGTAGCTGATGACAAACCATGCTAGGATCAATCCCAGGCAGCTCGTATGGTTCCCATGCAAAAACGTCTACATTACTTCTCAGCAGAGTCGTCAACTCCTTCTGTTCCTGGTCTATGAGAGAAGCTCCAATCAAGAACACCCTGTTATTGTTGCTACCTTCAGCTGTAACCTCTTCCAGGTTCTCGATGACCCGTTCAGAGGGGAGGAGCCTGGTCTTCTCTACTCCGGGTCTTCCGTACTTTAACTGCTATTTTGATGGAGGCAGACCTTATTGTTCCTCAAATTTCTCGCTGGGCCTGTAGGCCTTCTTCTCTAGTCTTGGGAGGATGGATGCTATGAAGCACCTTCTCACCATCGTTTGATCTCCATGGATCTCCATTACTCCTCGCTCGGTCACATATTTGAGCTTCTGGTGGTAGGTCGAGGGGACTGCCTTCATTGCGTGCAGCCATCCTCTGCCGAGGATAGCCTGGTATGGCGAGTCAATGTCGACTACCAGAAACTCAATCATCTTAGAGATATTTTCGGCCCTTACTGGCAGCACGATCTTTCCCAAGGGCATAGTCACTTTTCCAGCGAAGCCAACTAAAGGGAACGTAGTTTCCTTTAGGTCGGCGATGCTTAACTTCAATTTTTTGAATAGGTCGAGATACATTACCTCGGACGAGCTTCCTTGGTCGATGAGCAACTTGTCGATGTCATAGTTAGCTGTCCTGTGAGTAATGATCAAATCATCATGATGTGGGGTTCTCACTCCCACCATATCTTCATCTGTGAATACGATATGCTTACTATAGTCGACGTCATCTGCTCGCCGATGCTTTCCCGATTGCGTCTTTACGGGATCGATCTGAAAAGCTTGCATCATCGCTGTAAGCTTTTTTACCTCCATTCGAGCTGAATTTTCTTGAATCTGCTTTACGTCAAATGCCCCATGAATCACTGCGAATTCATGGCCGGTGTCGTCTTTGAGTACGTTGTCAGGCCTTACTTCTCTATGGGCAGTAACTTTCTCTGCTTTTTTTTCCACGAATTCGTTCAGATTCCCGGACTGGGCCAGCTCTTCGAGGTGGGACTTAATAGCCTTACAATGCTCAGTCTTATGTCCTCCTTCTTTGTGAAAAGCGCATCTCAGCGTGTTGTTTCTCTTTGAGGGATCTCCTCCCATCTTCCCGGGCCACTTAATAAATGGCTCGTCTTTGATTTTTACGAGAATTTTGTAAATTGGTTCTCTAAAGACGATGTTGACCGCCTGAAATGCTTTTACCACATCGTTGCCGCCTCCGTTCTTGGAGCTGTTCTTGCTCCCATTCTTCCCTCCTTTCTTCTAGTTCTCAATTTTATCATTGGCTTTAGGAGGGAGCTTAGCTTGATCGTTTTCCCCTGTGCTGAGGCGGGTCACATCCTCCACCTTGGCATACTTCTCGATGCGAGCCATCAGGTCGTCGATGGTCATAGCCTCCATCTTGGTCAGGGACTGGTACAGGAGGGAAAAACTGGGTAGCCCAATTTTTAAAGAGGCCACTGCCACTTGCTCTGAGTAGTCCTTGACCTCATTGAATAACTCCCAGTACCTCTTAGAGTAGTCTCAGAGGGTCTCTTGGGGCGTCTTTTTCATTATTAGCAAGGCATCCATCCTTTTGGGATGGGAGCTACTAGTAATGAAGCGGGTCGTAAAGAGCTCAGCCAGGGACTTAAAGCTTCTGATGGACCTGTGGGGGAGCCTTCCGAACCATTTCTATGCTAAGTCATGCAGGCTCGAGGAAAAATTCGGCACATCAGTGCGTCTCGATGGTTCCAGAGGGTCATGGCCTGCCTGTACTGCCTGACGTGATCAATATGATCAGTTTTACCATCATAAATCTTGAACCTTGGAATAGAGAATTTCTTGGGGGCTTCCTCTTCTTCTATTTCCCTTGAGAAAGGTGATTTCATCTGAGTTTTGAGAGCTCGCCTAGCGAGTTCTCGAGTCGATCTGGTATCGTGATGTGTAGGGTGTTGGTTCATCTCCCTTCGGACCAGACTTCGTATGTTCTCGTTACTGCGATATGGGGTCCTGTGATTGCGAGCTAGTCATAGTTGCTCGAGCAGGTCGTCCTCCGACTCATTTTCCTCATCTTTCTAGAATCCGCGCCTGGGGATCCTTCCTCAGCTGCGAGACTTGCTCGCCTGAGGGCTAGGAGTGCGGTACGGACGTCTCTTGGTACCACGATGGAGCTCTTTCTCCATTCTTTCTAATCTTCTTTTGAGGCGAGCATTCTCAGCTTCGTGCTTGCGAGAAGACTCCCTCTGCTCGTGGAGCCTTGCCTCATATGCATCAATCAACCTGGATATTTGTGTGGACCTCGCTGGTCCTTGGCTTTCTTCTCAGGCTGGTCTCTCTAGGCGGGCCCTCTGATCTGAATGCCAAACTTCAGATCTGATCCTTCGAGGAGCAGGTGGCTCTTGGATATCTCCTGCCTGAGGAGCATTATTGCTGTGACCAGACATTTCAAACTTCTTTGTTGGTGTGGGCTATCTCAGGGAAGATAAACGTTTCCCACAGACGGCGCCAATTGTGGTGATAATTATTATTCAACACAAATATATAGGATAAGCACAATCACCAAGCAGAATAAAGAAGAATCAAAATGCCAATCATACAATAGGAGATGTACGTGGTTCAGCAAGAATGCCTACGTCCACGGTGATGGGGTCAGTATTATTTCTATATACTCAGGGGAGCGATTACAGAGAATACAGTGCGTGTCATTTGCCCCAGACATAGGATTTATTATATACATGTTTAATTTCAGGGAGTGGGGGTGTTGAACTCCTCCACGCTTTCCATCTTCTCCTGGAACACCTCTTTGCGAGAACATGGGAGAAGACCAAGTCATAACCGGATTAACGTTAAGACATGGTGAGTTTGGACTTTGGGTCGCTTTAACTGGGATACTCGTCCAGGCCCGTCATTCTAAATCCTTGTACCCACACTACTCAAGTTTAAAATGTCGATTTAAATTATGTATATATTCTGACGTATTAAAATATACAACAATCGAGCAAATACAATTGTCGTACATTTAAATACTCCAGTAATCATTAGGGTCATTTTGACTTGACCCCCAAAATTTTAATGCCTAATTGACTCACCCCCTTGTTTTCATAATTCTTTTGACTTCTTCCCCAACACAAGGGGTTAAGTCTAATTTGGCATTATGAACAAGGGACAAAGTCGAATAAATTCTTAGACTTAATCCCCGATTTTATGCAATATTTTGAGATAACCCCCTTGGGAAGAGGGTTATGCCAAAGAGATTAACAAAGTGGGGATTAAGACATATATCAAATTAAAATGTTGGGGTTAAGACAAAAAAGCCCTACTCATTATCATAGTGAATAAGTAGAAGTATGCTGAGAAGAACTTATAGTGTTTTGGTGTAGTTATATCGTCTCTAGAAGGCATCCTTCCTCCATATGCTTGACATTGCAGATGGATCGTGTTCAAGTCGCACTGAAACCCAGCATGCTCGGGTTCTAAGGGATACATATGAGACAGTTCAAAACAGAAAAATGATTCTAAAACCGTAATGAAAAAGCATAACAGAAATTCTTGCAGCTCAAGACCGATTATTAATAATAGGAAGAAATACTTCAAATGTACGTCACTAAAATAGTTCATGTCATATTACATGAGAAAATCACTAAAGGCCCGTTGGTTCAGTGTAAATTTCACTGCCGTGAAGAGTTAAGTGGTGAAATATATATTTACCTATTTGCAGTTAAGTTTTGTTCAAATTTGCATAATTTTAGTGTGCACTTATTCAAAACTTTAACTGAATAAAATTTGATTGCAAATATGTAAAAGCAAAAAAAATCACCATTTTACTTTTCACTGGTGTTAAAATGTTTCACCCAGAATCAAACGGAACCTAAGATTCTTTAAAGAGCAATGTAACAATGAGAAAAGAAAATATGAATATATAGTGCACATTACGCATTGTGCTAAATTAATTTGCTTTAAATTTTGAACTAAATATATACATTTGAATAAGCATTTCATTACCACATTAAGGGCATGAATGCTGCATGCCATCACTTTGCTCATCTGGTAGTAGACGTGCACTTTTTCGATGAGTATTTTTTCCATTGTTAATGTCCTAATGTAAAAACATATGAAAAGGTCATCAAAAGTTCCAAAGTTCAATATTGTAGCAGTTGGGCAGAACATCCACTGGACAATGTGAATGCTGAAGATCTAAAGAAACTACATAGCAGACTTTTTGGTACTAACAGAAAATTGCATGATGCAAATATATAATGGAGTCAAGAACATATGGGTAACATATCACCCCCCCAAAGGGGGAGTATTTTTATGAAATTAAATATCTTGGAGCAGGATAGGTATAGTCATGCTTGTATCAAATTGACTGCATTATATATTTGTCAAGTATACATTGTACTTAAAACACTTCGACCAGAAATTGAACATTAGTACTTCTAGAAGTTCCTCTAAAAACTTTACTCTTTATACACCATCAGTACGTGTTTAACTAGTTAGTTACAGGTGCTCATTTTATTCATCGATTTTATCACGTTCAGTTTAGATTTCTCAGTAGTTTCTTTCTATTGATTTGTGTTTGCTATAGTTTTGAGTCTTCTCTGGTCCACGAGTTCTCGCATGGTCGCAACATAAAGAAGACAATCTTAAGGAGGAAGTTTCATATGATTGCTTGATAAATGAGGCATTTTTTTTGAAATATAGTCCTTAAGTAATCTGATTGAACTGTGAACAAAAACATCAATAGATTGTAGTTGGGAGAAATTTGGTTTATAAATAAATTTTCAACAAGGAAATCAAATGGGCTGCAGAAAGTTGTGCTAAAGTAGAATCTCCTATCGCGCTGTGGGGATTTCACTACCTTACCTGTGCATTCCTAAACAACAGCTTGCTGGCAAACCGTTGAAGGTGGATGAATCTATAGCAGCTTTGTAACAAACCGAGTTGGGCAAAAATATGTGTTGATTTTGAAGAAAGACAAGAGTTGGTTATTGGTTTTTATTTTTTTTGTTTTTGATATATAACAAGTAAATTTATGAAGAATCTGCAGTTGAAACAAATATAGTTCCCCAACGTCCAAAAGCACCACAAAATGCTGGCCTGGATAGTGAGAGGAACAATTACTTCATAAATTAGTTTTTGGTTTTTGTTGTATTTTAATTATCTATGTTTTCAATACTAATTAGGATTCTACTTAGAAATGTCTTGGTGGCTAAGAGTTAAACCTTTATTAGTTGTATGAAATGAGGGTTTCTCCTGAAAATTAGCAAATAAGAACAATAATACTTTTATTTAAACTTCCAAATTTATCAAACTTATATTGATATCCATGATTTTTCCAAAAAAAAAGAAAAAAAAAATGTGAAATACATACATGATTGACGTATCCATGGACATCTTTGAGACTACAATATTTTGTTTCTCCCAAGCCACAAACTCCAAAAAAATCAACTTCCTTTGGATCTAAGGCATATAACAATACAAACACATTAAAAAATAACGTGAAAATGTCCATTTAAAAAATAGAAAAAATTAAGGTTATTTATGCGTGTGTCCTAAGTTTATCACATTTAAAATGATAAGTCATGTCTGAAAACATTTCAAATGATAGGCTATACAAACAACTTATATGTGTAATACACTAATACATTATAAAAACCTTGACTGATATATTTGAGTATACAAATAATTATTTGTCGAAATAATTATCGCCTCAAAAGAATTCCTACATTCCCCACAAATCAACTACTATGATGGATTCAGATTATTTATCCAAAAATCCTTCTTCGCAAGGTTAAAAATTTCTTAAACTACATTAAGATCCCCAAAACATACAACTTCATCAACCATTCAAAAAACCTCATTATTCAAAAATTTAAAAATAAAAAGGTATAGGACCTATCACCAAAATATATGTAAAAACGTTGGACCTGCTGAAGAACACGAAGCAAGTTTAGGACCCGTCCATAATTTTGCCAACAAATTACTTGCATGTCGTTCATGTGCACAAAATCAATGAGCCGTAACAATCATAAACATTAAGTGGTCACAAGTAATATTATTCACAAGAGGTGACTTTATTAATGAATAAGAATCTAAAAGTGTCAGTTCTTCCTTGCAACGTCTTAGTGAAGAATCAGTTAGTAATATATCCTGCATAAAAGTAAGATAAACAAGAAAGTTTCAATAAACCAAGACCAAGCTAGAGGAGAGAAACTCATGCTCTAAAACCTTGAAAAATTAAATGACATCAGAGTAAAATGCAACAAAATGTGTTATTATATCGATCATACAGTCTCAACATGTGTATGTGCCAGCATACACACGATCCATACAGGATTTAATCAGATTTAATCCTGAAATCTGATTAAATCTTTTTCCAATTTCGTAATGATATTTTCAATTGTCGAATTCTGGTTTTTCTGGGGGAAAAAAATCGGACCAGAGTTGGAAGTAATTCTGATTTTCATATTTTCTCAATCCGATTTTCTGAAATTATGTCGATCGATATTTTTCGCATAGTATTCCGGTTTGTCAAAATTTTCCAATTCGTTTACACTATTCTGATTTTTTTTCCAATTACTGTTTTTGCCGATTTTCCAGAGTTTCCCAATTTTGGGAAGAAAAAAAATCCATTTCCCCAAAAAAAAAGAATCGGGAGGGAAACATTTGGCTGAAAAATTTGATTTTTTCCCGAAATGCCATTTTCCAATCCGGCCAAAACCCGAAACACGGCCTTAGACTAGTCTCACAACAAATTCAATGAGATTGGCTTGTGACTGTAAATAAGCCTTTTAAAACATAATAATCCTCATTATAAGCTCGAGAATATATGGTAAGGCAACACGAGATACTACCTCCTCAATGTTATGCAAAAAGTGATTTCTTCCAACAAACTGTACAACCGTTCTACATTGGGGACAAAAAGCACTTGCATGTTTCTCCTGCGACCTTCTTAACCACTCTGAGAAACACCCATTACTGGAAATACCGATATTAAAGATGTGAATATAAACCAACAAATTTAATCGAAAAACACGTTATGATTAAAAAAGCGGTTGAAGTCACATACCAAAAGTTATGCAGGCAGGGGCAACCGTGACAACATCATGCCATATATTCAAACAAATACTGCATTTTGCATGTTCAGCATCTTGAGAAATCTAGATATGCAAATATGGGTTAATATTGTACAGATATCAACGATAAATTTGAAGGTGGCAGGCATGATTGATATTTCACCTTTAACTCTTTCTTGCAACACTCTGGGTAGGCATTACTTTGAATATGCAACTTAAGTATCCTAAAATATCAATATAAAACATATTAGAGAATTTATTTCACACTCGTGACATTAGAGATGATCAGAATCATAGTGCAAATAATTTTCACGCATTAGAAATTTAAAATATATAAAAAAAATTAACTAACATACATTGATTTTAGTTCAAAAGAATTATCAACAAATAATTATTTTACTGTGAGGATTAAAGGGTCATTCCCCATACACAAGGCGCAAACGCAAACAGCAGCATATAAAAATTTGAAGAAAAAAAATCTTCAAACTAACAGAGCAAAAATTGCATTAACCACCTAGAAGTATGGGAAAATGTCATCTCAAATACTTCGGAAAATGACATTGGTTGAGAGATATGAACACTTTCAAGTAGTTGTGCATATATCTGACTCATAGATATATCAAACACTTTCACTTCTTGGATAATCCTGGATACATATCCAGACAAATAGAGGGCATATACGTATTTCATTAAGGAAAAATTATTATTTCAACCAGTGACAAATTTTACTGAAAACAAAATTATTTGATCCCATCAAAATTTCCAATTCAGTCTCCCATGAGACTGACATGTGTTGTAAGAAAAATCAACATTGCATCAATTAAGTTAATAATTTTCTTCATGTCTAAAAAAGGTGGCATACGTGATGCGTCTGCATTGTTATAAATTATGTTTATTATAAACCCATAACGTAAATCGTCAAGAAAATCATACACAAGTATGTAAAAAAGGAGTTTCAGTAACATACACAAAAACACATGCATAAGACCATTTCTATTAAGTGCTAACTGTACAAAGGAAGGCACCAGGTGAGGATGCACCAATTATCAGACATATATGATACAATAGTAACTTGTTATTGGAAAGGCTTGATGAGAAAACAACGAAATCAATGTGTATTAATGTAGACCTTCTCCAACTGAACCCGAAAACGGAATAATTTCACTTCCACACTTTATCACAACAGTATCTCCACTCAGACTAATAGTCTCATCAACAAGTATCTCATTCGAACTGTATATGCAAAGAAAAAAACAGATTAATTACATTAAAAAAAATTATGACAGAAAGATGGTGTCTTACTTAAACAAACAATTACATATAACTAAAACGTAATAGTTCTCCGGTACACTGGAAGGAAAACTGCATCCATACTCCATATTGTTGCATTTTTTGAGTAACTAAGGTGGCATTCTTTTTTTTAAAGAAATAGAAAACAACAACATTGAACATGTCTCTCATATGATACAAATTAATAAATATTTGCTGACTTCTATGGGGAAAAAATATATAAAATAGGACTGATGTGAATCAGAAAATACTGAGGTATTAATAGTTTTTTTTTTAACTTCTGCTCTTTAATTTTTCCTACTTTTACTATAGGTTGGGTATAGCCACTAGAATATAACTAAATAAGTAATTTTTTTTGTCTTTTTAGCTTTTAATAGATTAAAATAGATTAAATTGCCCCTTATTTTATGATGGAATATTATTGAGGTTTTCAGAATTGTGGTGGAGTAGGACAAACCATAACGTACAAAAATGACGCTGAAGAAGAACTACCAATCCAGATGGTAAAAGAAGAAGACATAGATTTACGAGACATTTGGACCAACCCTCGACAAGATTAGGGCCGATATTCAATCCCTAATTATATCGCCATCACCCGCTCTACAACAATCTTGGGCCATCGACGTCACGATAATAGTAGAGGCATTGGGGTCCTCGATGACCCCAAGCATCGTCCCCATTGTCGGAATGTGCCCGAAGCCACCAATCTCATCAACCTCCAGTTCTGCCCTTTCAAGACATATACAACTCTCGATTCCTCTTCATTCCTTCACCAAACACCTCATTAACAACTTAGAAAGTAAAAATCCTCTCAACATCCGCCATCGTCCTCATCGAGGGTCGGGAGCTTGTGAAGCTCCCACACATTCCTTTTGATACTTGCTCCATAATGTCACCTCCATTTAATACCATGGCAGACAGATTCGTGCTTGGGTTTGGCGACCCACCTATGACCCGACCACTATATTAGGGAATTTTGGGGATTTTAAATAGTGCGAGGTCAAAGCATCCTTTGATCCTAATGCACAAGTTGGTACCTTTTTGGCAACGAACATCTTCTTCCTGAGCCCAAGGGGTGGTGATCTGTCTGACATGAAGAAAATATATACATTCATACGGACTCGACCACTGTATTAGGGAATTTCGAGGATTTTGAATAGTACGAGGCCGAAGCATTCTTTGATCCTAATGCACAAGTTGGTACCTTTTTGGCAACGAACATCTTCTTCTTGAGCACAAGGGGTGGTCATCTGTCTGACATGAAGAAAATATATACATTCATACGGGCATCGGGACCTAACCTCTTCGACTCTGGACCCCCAACCTCCTCCCTTGGCTTGGCAGCTATTCGGTGGGCTGTCCTACATACCCGGAGCCAAGAGTACTTTGCTTTCCTTGTGAGGAAGACATAATCTATTTATTGGATTGCCTATTTGTATATCTGTCTGGTGAAGAGAGAAAGGAAGAGACTCTCAATAGGGAAAGCACCCAATACCTCGTCGAGTCCAAAGCTCCAACTCAAGCAGTTCAGTCCAAAAAAGAGATGCCTGCCTTCGTTCTCGCTCAAGCTAAAGCTCAGCTAGCTCAAGTCATAAGTCAAGTAGTGGATATCCAGTGACAAACAGAAAGGAGAGTTAGACTTGAATGCAAGAATGTATCTCAAAAAGGTCTGCTCCCGCAATCAGGATTGCTACTTTGTAGGTTTCCAAAAAAAGGTATACGTCAAAATATGATTTGGTTTACCCGGACTATACCCCTATGTATTCTACTCGTATCGTAGCATGAGACCCTCTCGAAAGTAGTTGCACATCTAAATCTGAAATCCTAGGTGAATTTATTCTTCAACTCTATCTGTCAATGGGGTAATCCGATGATTTCACTGATTCTTCTCTATGGATCAAGCTTGCTCCTTTCTCCTACTATTAAAGTGGGTTAGGTATGGCAACGGGTCGGTTCGGGGTCAGGTTTTAACTCCCCATCCCCGTCCGCGTTAGAAAAACCATTCCCCGTCCCCGCCTCGTTCCCCGTTATAATGGGTTCGGGGATCCCCGTCCCCGTTTAAAACGAGGATCGGGTTCCCCGCGAGGAACCCATTTTGGATTTTTTTTTGTCCCTTTTTAAGCACCCGAGTAAAAGTTACTTTTAAATTACATCTCAATTAGAAATGATTAAACACAACTAAAGTGCAACTCCAAATTTCCAACTAAATTACATCTCAACATAGTTTTTTTTATATTTACTATATGTTAAATCTAAAAAAAAAAAAAAAATAGACAATTGCAACATTGGAGAGGGATAACAACAGGTTATCTAAAAAAAAACTATCTGCAAAATATAAAATCTTGGGCAATTGAAATTTTCAGTTAATTTTTCAGTCTAAAATCAATACTCTTACCAATCGAATATTATAAAAAAAAACAGGGGATGAGTTTACCAATCTGAAAAAAAAACTAAAAAACAACAACTAAAATCCTTGCCTGAAGTTATATGTACTGTTAAAAAGTTATATGAGTTTACCATTTAAAGAAGTTATATGTAATGGGGCAATATGACTGATTTGTGCATCTGCTTTCTGATCAATCTAAGGATAAGAATAATTTGCCATACCCAGAAGCTATTCATTTTTTTGTTGTTTACTTATTATATATATTTTTTCCAATACTTATCCTTAGATTGATGTGTTACTTAAGAATAAATCTAAGCTATATGTACTGTTAAAACATCCCTACCGCTTTGAATATGTACCTGAACATTTTTTAAATGAAGGAAGTACATGAGATGAGGGGAGTGAACCAACAGCGGTGTCGACAGAAGTGACGACAGCGGCGGTGTCGGCAGCGAGCAAGCGACATTCGTGAGAGGACCTGAGATGAGGTGTGATGCAGCGAGCGACATTCGTTAGGGGATGTTAGGTTAGGCATTCCTGAGCGGCGTTTGTGAGGGGAGGTTAGATGATGACGTTCGTGAGAGAGAGGGGGGAGTGAACCAACTCAGTAAAGAGAGTGAGATTAGGTTAGTTTTTTTTGGATGTGTATATACTTATATATTTATTATAATATAAATATATATATTTTATTACATATTAATAATTCGGTTATCCCCGTGGATACCCGAGGGTATACCCAAAACCGACCCAAAATATTTCGGGGATTTTTTTTATCCCCGAACCCAACCCGATCCTCGAATTGTAGGGGATTTTTTGAGGATTTTTTCCGAGTAACCGCGGGGATCGAAATTTTGGGGAAAATTGTCATCCCTAAAGTGGGGTGGTTAGGCTCACATTGAACACTGCAGATTGCTTAGCATCGGGATGATTTACTTGACTGCCAAAGACCTTACTATTAAAGTGGGGCGGTCAGCATCAGCGATCTCATCGTTCGAGTCTCTGGACGAAGGTGAGACCAATGATCTCAAAAGCAGATAGTTATCCACTGGCCAGGGCATCATAACCACCACTTGCGGTTCCAACTCCACCTCATAGGTTCCCTGGTACTGGATCTCTGGTAGGTACAAAGCATCATTCAGATCTCCATCTCAATTCTTCCCCATCTAGTGAGTAAACAATATCTCTCCTGCTATAAGGCATCTCTCTGCATCCCAATCCCCATATCTTTCAATCGAGCTCTGAGTGGGGTTCCCTGGTTCCTCGTGGGAGGTTCGATCCAGGGATTGAATGAGTATTAAACTCGAAAGTGACCTCATATGGTCCTGTTAGTGTGTCCATTGCACTCCCTGTTGGGGTCGGGTACATGAGATGTGCAATTATCCAATGAGGATCCCAGATAAGACAAATGCCACGAAAAGACTCCGGTTTAGCTCGAGAAGCAACCTCAACGGCCATTTGCATTGGGCCAAAATGAAGCCCCGCTCAAGGATTACGATGAGACGGCTTGGGATATAGGGTGAAATTGCGTCTATTGAAGAAGAGTCTCCATGAAAACATCCTTATTGGCGTCCCCCTATTGAAGGTTGTATTCATCCCAATGGCTACTCCTGAGAAGGTTTTTTGGAACACAAACATTTCAGAGTGAATTGAGTTCGATTAGTGGCCACAAAACTACAGGCTTTGCCAAGACTAAAATAGGATTGTGAAACACCTCCAGTTAAAAAACCTTCAACCTACTCGCAGAGATGAAAGAGGATAGATGAGTAGCTTTAATAACTCAGGCATGAGTACCATTTGTTTATGAGAGTTCAACGTTCCCTTCGGGGCATTACTTCAATATATGGAATAGTTCAGTTGCTTTGTACGAGGGCTGAACTTGCAGTGAGTGGGGAGAAATATCAGTCACTCCATCCACAATCTATAGCAGCGTGTTTTTAGGATTGAATTTGAGTGACATTCCCACACTTGTGAAGGATGTCGAGTGTACCATCTAAGGCTGAAGGCATTGTCAACAAGCACTTTTAAGTGTTTTCATGGCAAACAGTTTGTGTCCCGTCAGTTAATCCAAGATGAAGATTTGGTCAGTGCTCATGCAAGATAGCATTGACCCATGTTCCGCGGTGGAGGAAACGTACTGTGATACTCTTGTGGCCACATTATCCAGTCCGCCCAAAACTCTAATGGCATTCCTCTTTGAGTTATAGGTCGAAACCTTTTCGAGGGGGTATTGATGTGAATTAGAGAGTCCAAAGGGTTAATAACACATTGAACTAAAATCTTTCATTCTCAAGGAGTGGTTTTTCTTAGTATCAAGTACATATGTGATTAATTAACACAAGCATTCACCATCACATTCTCAAAAAACACAAGTGTAGATATCAAAATTATTTACTCCAACCCTCCCAAATCACAACTTTTATTCTTTGTTCCAAAATTGCCTCCATAATCAAAAAGCTTTTTCTTCAGTACTCAACTCAACTCAACTCAACAAAACCTTTTCCCAATTATTTGGGGTCGGCTACATGAATCCTATTTTCCATTCCATTATGTCCAGTGCAATATTTTCGATTAAACCACATGACATCATGTCTTATTTATAATATCCCACCAAGTCAATTTAGGCCTACCTCTACCCCTTGTTACCATCAATAGTAACTAAATTACTCTTCCTTACAGGAGCATTCACGGATCTACGCTTGACGTGTCCAAACCATCTAAGTCGATTTTCTCTCAATTTAACTTATATAGGAGCTACTTTTACCGTTTCACTAATTTGTTCATTTTTAATTTTATCCTTTCGAGTTTTACCACAATTCCATCTTAGCATTCGCATCTCCTCCACACTCATTTTCTACATAATTTGTTTCTTGGTTGCCCAACACTCAGTCCCATGTAACATGATGGGTCTAACGGTTGTCCTATAAAATTAACCTTTTAACTTCAAAGGTATACGCCTATCACACAAAACGCCGGTAGCACTTCTCCACTTAACCCAGCCTGCTCTAATCCTATGAGTAACATCATCACTAATATCTCCATCTTTTTGGATAATCGATCCTAAATAACGAAAATGGTCATTTCTAGGTGTCTCTTGACCCTCCAATATCATCACATCTCCATTTGTCCTCCTATTACTACTAAAATTACACTTCATATATTCTATTTTAGTTCTGCTTATTTTCAATCCTCTTGTTTCTAAAGTTTCTCTCCACAATTCCAACCTAGCATTAATCCCCGTCTAAGTCTCATCCACTAAAACAATATCATATATAAATAGCATACACCATGGCACCTCATCTTGTATTTGTCCAGTCAACTCATCCATAACAAGAGCAAAGAGATAAGGACTTAATGCTGAACCTTGGTGTAGACCTACCGTACTTAAAAATTCACTACTTCGTCTGGCTGATGTTCTTACTGTAGTCATCGCACCATCGTACATATCCTTGATCACATCAATATATCTCGGAGTCACTCCTCTTTTATGTAGAACCCACCATATTATATATCTGGGTATCCTATCATAGGCGTATGCCTTCTACAAATCTATAAAACTCATATGAAGATCCTTCTTTTTCTCCCTATACCTCTCCATTAATTTCCTCAATAAATAGATTGCTTCCATTGTTGACCTTCCAGGCATAAACCCAAATTGATTCTCAGATATTGTTGTCTTTAATTTCTCCATTTATCGGACATCCTATTAGTCATTAAAATTCTATTAAATAATTTATAAGCCATGATACTCCATCCTCCCCTAAGCTGTTCCAAACCTCAATAGGGATACCATCTAGTCCTAAAGCCTTCCCTGTTTTCATTTTTTAGAGCAATCCGGACCTCTGTTGTCCTAATTCTGCGAAAGAATATATTGTCTCGAGTCTCCCTAAGTTTCTCTATATCTAATCTACTCCCATTATCTCCATTTAATAACCTCTTAAAGTAGTTTTTCCATCTCTCCATAATTGCATCGTCTTTGACTAGGACTCTCGAATCATCACTTTTGATACACTTAACGTTACGAAAATCTTTTGTTTTCCTGACCCTATGTTTAACAATCTTATAAATACTTTTTCCCCTTCTTGTGTACCTAATTTTGTATAGAGATCATCATACGCTTTAACTTAGCATCTCTTACCACTTTCTTAACTTCCTTTTTAGCCCATTTATATTTATCAAAATTTTCTTCATTTCTATTTGTTTGCCATGTTTTAAAGCACTCCCTTTTAATTTTTACTATATTTTGTACTTCTTCATTCCTCCACCAAGTTTCTTTAGACTGTGGCCCCTTGCCTTTTGATTCTCCAAGAATTTCTTTTGATATTCTCCTAATGCACGTGGCCATCTTATTCCACATTATGTTAGTCTCTTCTTTAGTATTCCATGTTGCTTCATTTAATAATTTATCTTTAAATAGTTCTAATTTCTCTCCTTTTAAGTTCCACCACCTAGTTCGTGGGTTAATCTTCACTTTTCGTACTTGTGATTGATTTTGAATATTTATATCCAACACCATTATCCTATGTTATGAGGTTAAGCTCTCTCTCGGGATGACCTTACAATCTTTACACGTTAATCGATCTCCTTTTCTAGTAATGAAAAAATCTATTTGGCTCTTATACGTTCCACTTTTATAATTTATTAAGTGTTCAAGCCTCTTTTTAAACATGTATTTACTAGTACAAAATCATAAGCCATAGAAAAATCTAAGATAGACTCTCCCCCGCCGTTCCTATCTCCATAGCCATATCCACCATGCACTATCTCATATCCTACACGATCTTCTCCTATATGGCCATTAAAACCTCCCTCTATATAGATTTTCTCACCTACGGGCATTTCTTGAATTAGTTCATCCATTTGTTCCCAAAATTGTACTTTAGTGTGCTCATCTAATCCTACTCGAGGTGTATAAGCACTAACAATATTAATTATGATTTAACCTAATACCAATTTTACAAGTATAAGTCTATCATGTTTCCTAATAACAGTTACGATATCGTCATTAAAGTTCTTATCTATTATTATTCCAACTCCGTTCTTATTTCTATGTTTTCCTGTATAATAAAATTTAAATCCTGTATTTTCTATTTCTCTAGCTTTCTCACCGACCCATATAGTTTCTTATAAACAAGCTATGTTAACTTCTCTTCTTATCGTGGTATCTACCAACTTCATCCCTTTTCCTGTCATAGTCCCTATATTCCAACTCGCTAACCTAAGTCTAGTATCCTGGACTAGCTTCTTTATCCGCACACGTCCAGCTTGTTGCAGGAACCCTTGCGTATTTATAGACGCATCCGGGCGCCGATGCGACACCCCTTGCCTATATTTCGAGACACCCGGTGGCAGGCGCAGCGCCCCTTGCCTATTTTTAGAGACACCCGGTGGCAGGCGCAGCGCCCCTTGCCTATTTTTAGAGACACCCGGTGGCAGGAACAACGCATTGCTTAAGGGGAATGCCCTAGCATTAGCACGTATATTCATAGGATTTATGTTCATAAGGATCTGACAAAGTTTTACGCTGGCTGTCAGCTACCTAACGCATGGCATCGAAAGGAGTAAAATTTATGGCATCACTTTGAGTTTCTTCGTTTAAATATTTAAAGAACATAGGTATCTCTTGTGTTTTAAGTCATTGGCAGGAGGTGGTGGTATAACTCTTTGATGTTGCCCTTGGGTGTTGTCCCCCCCCCCCCCCCCCCCCAACCACCACCACACCCCCTCCTATTTTTCCTTTAATATTAGGATATACTCCATGCCCACCTCCTCCTTTGCATCTTTTATTTTCCTCAAATAAAAGTTGTTTGTTATCCATAAAAAAAACAAGGGTAATAGGGAAGATAATGGGTAGAATACTGAACCGTTGCATAAAATTATTACTGGGAGAAACGCCAACAAGTTGGAAACGGATGTGTGATCCTATAAACTGAGAAGGATATAGTTAAGTGAGTTTGTGAGCTTTTTAAGAAATAATATACACCAAGAAGGAAGGGTGAAGGCTTTGGGGTAGGAGGTTCTTAATTAGAGGCCAATTAGTCGAAAAGGGAAGAATGGTTAAAAAACCCATTTTGATGGACAGAAGATCTGCTCAGCTTTTATGGAGTACCGGATCCGGATGGTCTTACTATGGCAGCATAGAAAGAATGTTGAATTGTAACCAACAAACAAACATTAAGGGTGTGTTTAATTACTAAGTTGGAAAATGATTGAAAATAGTTCATTCTTATGAGAAGTAGGAAAATGAGTGGGAAAAAGTTGGAGTGGTTTCGTCTTACGTTTGAAGTTTCCATGGAAATCAATTCTTTTGGTGTTGGGTGAGAAATGTGTTCCATGGAAAATGATAAGAGCTATGAAGTACTATTCGTATTTGCAACTATTGTTTTAATAAAATGTATTTGGAAGCAAACAACACAAAGTTTAAAAATGAACTAAAAGAAGTGTTTTCTGTGGAAAACAAATCAACACTAATCAAACGGATCCTAAGAGTGTTTCGGCATTTATTTGGAAATGGAGTGATGAATGCTCACATGATTACTAGTAACATGTGTTTGATACAAGGTATATCATCGTTGAAGTTGAAAAACTATAAAATGATCAGCCTTGTGACATGCTTTGTATAAACTGTTAGCCAAAGTTTCTCTTTGAGATGTAAGAGCGATTTTGAGAGGTATCAAGAATTCGGCACCAACAGATTTTGTGAAGGGAGAAAAGCCTTAGACTTAGTCTCAATAATAGCAAATGAGTTTGTAGAGCCATTTCGATGCAAAAAGTGGGTTTGGGGATAGGTGGATGTCAAGGATTAGAGGGTATTAAGACTTCAAGTAAAGTTTTTGGCCTCAAAACTCTATTAGTATTTCTGCGGTAGTCTCTTTTACACTTAAAGTTTCTTGCTTACAAAGAGGAGAGAAGTGGGGTGATGGAAAATTTTTAGAGCACATATTTATAATCTAACAACATAATTTTTAAAGAAAAAGTGGATGACGGAATGGATTTGAAGAGGATCAAGTTCATTGCATCATATTTTGGCCTCGTCATCCAATCATTTTAAAAACACTCTGACGTCTTAAATTACCCTCAACTGGATGGTTTGGTTGGGCTGTGTTTTTTGTCCGTCTCTTGGTTTCCTTGAGGATTCCACACTTGTACATCTTGTTTTGTCTCCCAAAATTTTTTGTTTTTATTTACACTGGACTGTTGTTCCACTGATCCCTGCTTTAATTAAATGTTATCTTTCAAGTATCGAAAAAATCACTACATTTGCTGACGGAATGGATTTTAAGAGGATCAAGTTCATTGCATCATATTTCGGCCTCGTCATCCAATCATTTTAAAAACACTCTGACGTCTTAAATTACCCTCAACTGGATGGTTTGGTTGGGCCGTGTTTTTTGTCTGTCTCTCGGTTTCCTTGGGGATTCCGCACTTGTACATCTTGTTTTGTCTCCCTCAAATTTTTCTTTTTATTTACACTGGACTGTTGGTCCACTGATCCTTGTTTTAATTAAATGTTATGTTTCAAGTAAAGAAAAAATCACTACATTTTCTGACAAAAACCATAACATATCCCCGATAACAATAAGCAGGAAATTTGCTTAATACTTATTGACTAACTTAAAATGAAATGCAGCATACCTCACATTTTTAATTATTGCAGAACATAGATCAGAATTCCTTGTTATTTTACACCACCCATGCTTTTCAAGACAAGATATTTTGAACACCGAGCATATTATCATGTCATTCGACCTCAGTTCAACATCTGAAATCCGTGAGTCTGATGGTACTACAAGAAGAATATGTATGTTAAGCAAGGGGTCAATAATTCCAAATCCATGATAATTAACAATAAGTGGATTCATAAATAATAGGGTCATACTAAAAAACTGGGGAAAACGAGGGTAGCAACATACGGTTCCTGGTCCGAAAAATCAAGTAATAGGCATCTACTCTAAATCCAAACAATCAATTGACGCCTTTCATGACAAAAACCATATTTAAGAGACAAATATCCAATCCGGACTCTACAATGTCAAGAGAACAAATTGTACTGCTATCCCATTAGATTTGGTATGTATCAAGGACTTTTAAAAGGAAACCCGAATGAATTGACCAATTTCTATAATGCCTGTGAATCATGGCAAAATTATCCAAGTTTTAACCACGTTACCCGGCTACAAGAGAAGACCAAGTTGACATATTCTGAACATTATTTTCTACAATAATAAGAAACTATAGTACACAACTCTTTTTTCATCAGAAACAATAACTTCTATTGATATTACAAATATTTTATAAGAGGAATAGCCAGCTATGTTGCACATATATGGACTTGCAACATGTGCTACACGATACGGTGGAAAAATAATACCTACAATATTATATGTATGTATATTTCTTTTAAAAAATATTTACAAATCTAGCATAAGCATACAAAATTCGTTAACATTAACAATTCATATGTGACATGATAGTTAAGTAAGAAGTCACATGTCAACAACATTTCTTGAACCATACATTACGCAACTAATTAATGGATTGAAGCTTATACATGTTTTCATGCGATATATTGCGTATACATGTTTTATATAACAAGGGAACTTTTGAACTTTACATAATTACAATCAGGCCCTATTTTTTTAACTTCTTTTTTTTTATCAGATTTTTATTTTTGATAAAAATACAAAACCTAACCCCACCGAGTTCTGGTAATTCCAAAACGTATTCAGCTGTATCCAAAAGCCAAAATAGCCAATTTGGTCAACATATATGTATTAGAAGTATCGAATATGTACCGAATCATATTGGTGCCATATCCAAGCCGTATCCAAATCGTATCCATATACAATACTCTATTTCTACTATCTATTAAGCATCCGTGCTACATAGTGGACCAGATGTCCATAAAAATAGTAAAGCAGGGAAATTAATACGGGAGAAAAAAATTAAAAAAGGACTACAGCATCCCTTTAAGACCCTCAGTCCAGCAGATCCTGCAGGCTCCAAATGCATCCTGCATACTAGTCTGTACACTGCAGACTTCTTACAGATGGCTGACTACACTTTCTCAGGTATGAAGGATACAAAAGATAGGGTGTTTTAAGAAAACAACTCAACCCACTTATTAATGATAGATGAAAGCCCCACTTCCTCAAAATGATATGATGTTGAAGCCCAAAGGAAAGATAAGAACTTAATTCTCACATGCAAATTTTCTTGAAATGTTTCTTTATCTTCAAACGCTCTCACATTTGTTCATTCCATACCTAGCAAGCATGGACACTTTTGAGAAGGCAGCATGTCCGTGTATGTGTCTCTGTTCAACACGTGTCGGACACCAGACCACTCCCGACACTCTCGTACACATGTTTGACACCCCTTTGACGTGTCGATAATTTAAATATAAAATAATGTGCCCCGACACTTATTTGCATGTGATTATACTTAATGTATAAGTATATGACACTCGACCGGCTTTCCTGCTCTAATCTACTGTACTGGAACAACTGGAACAATTCTCCACGGATCTTTTTATCCTTAAAAAATCTTCATTCCCACGCTTTGATTTAAGATATGAATTAATCTTATTGATAAATTTCCAAACATGTTTTTTCATGCGCTCATATTTTTTTCTATATATTTATATAAATATTTTTTTCTATTATAGCATCCCCATCGTGTCGTATCCTAATTTATTTGGATTTTCCGTGTCAACATGTCCGTGTCATGTGAGACGCGACACCCGTGTCCGTGCTTCTTAGTTCCATACCATTCTCCAAGAATTGCAAGACTACATACTTTTCCTCATCTTGTTATCCTTACAAAGCAAGAAACCCAAGGATAAAAACTCATACCGATTTTTTATTAGAAACAATTGAAAATTTATTAATAATCAAAACTACGTAAAAAGGTGGACCATTAGTCCATAAAGAAAAATAAAAATAGAAACAATTACAAAAGGGATCTATACAGTTACAGTTTTTAACAATATATATATTGTTATATACACACCAAAACAGAAGATAACCATTTTTTAGGTTTTGTAATGTTACTAAGAGAAGTATTTAGTATTAAATTTCCCTTGTACTTTTTTCGTGACATGGTGGATTTTACTGAAATCATTTTTTTATTAATAATAATAATAATAATAATAATAATAATAATAATAATAATAATAATAATAATATAATAATAATAATAATAATAATCCATGCCCGGGTCAAAGCCAGTATCCACGAACAGCCTGATTCTTTTTTACTTTCGGAGGAGAAAACGCCATTGGATCCTAATGAGTCTGTTTCTATCCCAAAAATATCAGAATCAGATGAATAGATTCAATGATTTAAGAAGAGAAGACAAAATTATTCTCTACCACACCCACCCTTTACTTTCGTCTCATCTTAAAAGATCCTGCTATTACGCTCAATCCTATAAGTTTTGTTTTCAAATAATCCAAATTTCGGCAAAATTTTATCAGTAAGATTAAAGGAGGAGGAGGAAGAGAGGGGGGGGGGGGGGGGGGAGGGAAGTCTTGGAAGAGACTATCTCTAAGAGTCAAGGGCCTTTCGTCAAGAATACGAAAATACCAGACTTCGTCTTGATAGCTAATTAGGCGGTGGAGAGTTTTGAATAAATAAGAAAGGGGGAGTGGCGTTAAAATAGATTTTAAGACAGTTGATGACCCTGTGGTTTAGAAATTCCTTCACTTTATTCTCGAGGGGAAAGGTTCCCCGAGAAATATCGTAAGTCCCAAAAATCTCAATTATAGAGAGTAAGTTTTCAATGATATCATCACCCTCTTTAACAAAGAAGATAAGATCGTAGGTTGTACATCCACCATATTTAAGTCTACTTTGGAACCCTCAATGATTTCCCTATCCAAAGCTTTTGTTATCAAATTACTAAGAGCATCTACTACTAGGGTGAAATAAAAGGAGATAGGGTCCTCTCGTCTCATAACCCTTGATGCCACAACCTTACCCCCTCAGCCTACCATTCACTAAAAAGGAGAAATTCACCAAACCCACACACCATTTAATTCATCCTCTCCATCTACCCCAAAACCCTTTCCTTTCTAAAGCGAAATCCATTTTTTTCCAATCAACATGGTCATATGCCTTATCAAAATCAATCTTGAAAACCACTACCTCTTTTTTCTTGGCTCTATATTCCTCAACCACTTCATTGACCACAAGCAACAAATCAAAAAGTTGATGACTCTTTACGAAAGCTACTTGATTTATAGAGTACCAAAGAGGACCTCTCTCAACCCTAGTGAGAGAAACCTGGCTTGAAAACTATTCCCTGACCATACATACACCAAATCAATATAACAATACTTACATGCATCAAAAATAATATTTCTCCCAAGGGGAACAATAAGAAAAATTGAAAATTTTGTTGATACTCATTTCTTCTATATTTTATTTAGTTTGGTTAGGTTTTTATTTAATGACAGGGCTGATAACTGATCCAGTATAATGCAAAGTAGCGGGCCAGGCATTAACAATTCAACATTGGTTAGGGGAATCTTGATTAAACAAATGTAATGCTCTAAAAGATATTAGGTGGCCAACAAAAAACCAACGCTGATTTGGGGTTTGGCCCCATTAATTCTTTAATACATATTTTGAACCCTAAAGTTCTCATTTCTTGGGGGTATCAATGTAATTAGTAAAGACAAAACACCAAATGACCCAAAATAAACTATTAGCACGAAGAAGACAATTGAACACGACATTATAACCATCTAAATCAATATACAAATAAAAAGATACACCAAACACTACCCAAATATTATTTCTCATAAGGGCAACAACAAAAAATTGAAGCAGGTTCTCGTAATCTACTGTCGTGGCTGAGCATTAATGAAAATATAATACTACAGAAAATCAAGTGTGATTTGTCATGTGATCCCATTAACGAAAATATAATACTACAGAAAATCAAGTGTGATTTGTGGTTTGGTCCCATTAACTATTTTGTACTGATTTAGCCCCAAAAACTTTCATTCCTTGCGATTTGACCCCCGAACTGACTTTTAGCCATTCAAAAAGGTTTATAAAATAAGTTGCAAAAAGTTGTACAAAATGTCCAAAGTAATTTTTTGTGTTTTTCAGTGGTCAAATTTAGTATCAACGAATTAACATTTTTTTTACTTTTCACCCCCTAGACAATGTTATATTTAGAGATACCCCTTAGATGTTAAAAAATTATACTTATACATAAGGTACAAGCGAGTTGATGCATAAGGTACAAGCGAGTTGAAGCATAAGGTAAAAGCGGGATCATTCACACTTGGCGTTTGAGTCTAATTTTTTGAAAAGAGGAGATTTATCTCTAATTTCGATATTATCTCGGGCAAAGTAATAAAAAAAATAAAAAATTAATAGTGGCCAAAGACAAAATGGCCCAAAAATCAACTACTAGCAGGAACATAACTATTCAACACAAAGTTAATTCCATACACCTACAATACCCAAATATTTATGGGCCATTTTGACTTACCCCCCAAATTTTAATGCATCATTTGACTTACCCCTCATTTTAATAATCCTTTGACTTGCCCCCAACGTAGGGGGTTAAATCTAATTTGACATTATAAATAGGGGCAAAGTCAAATAAAATCTTAAACTTAACTCCCTATTTTTATTCAATATTTTGAGATAACACCCTTACGCAGGAGGTAAATCAAAGAGATTAACAAAGTAAGGTTAAGTCAAATATCACATTAAAAAGTGAGGATTAAGTCAAATGTCACATTAAAAAGAGGGGGTAATCATTAATTCTTGGTAATTGAGTATAACCCATGTAATTTTCATTTAGTGGGGTTTGACCGCCAAAATGACTTTTACCAACACAAAAGTCGTAAAACATTTTTTTACGTCGCTAAAAATTACTTCAGGGTTAAACCCCAAGAAATGCAAAAGCTGGGGGCCAAAATCAATATCAAATTGTTAACGGAGCCAAATAACCCTATTTTCTTTCCCCAAAATATTGAAATTTTAATTGTTCTCGTTTAGGGATGAACATTAACTTAAAAAATATAAAATTCCATGAACAAGTTATGGTAGACAATGTGTTAAATTTCACATAAAAGTTTATTATTAACTAAATATATCAATACATATAAACACTAACCAGGGTCGGCAACAAAAATTTAAGAGTAAATTACACCTAACCCCACAAACTATAGAGGTTTTGCAGATAACTACCCTAATATAAAAAACTCAACAAAGAGCCCCCTAAACTATTGAATTTTTACACCTCCCATATTTTCATTGAAAATGAGTTGATAAAAATATGATTTTATGCATAAAAATGTGTAAATATTTATGCATATTTTCTAACTGAAAAATTTAATTGTTTAGGGGGATCTTTGTCGAGTTTTTAGAGTTTTTTAGATTAGGGTGGCTTTCTTTAAGACCGTTGTAGTTTAGGGAGTTTTTGGTGGAATTTATCCTTAATTTAATTTGGTCATTTTAGTAAAGGGCTTAGTCAGTTTAATTTGGTCATTGTAGTTAAGGGCTAAACATTAACAAAAACATTCGTTAAATTAATATATCAATACTTACAAACACCAGACAGTACCCATATATTTTTTCTCAACAAGAATTTGTCATTTTGGTGAAACATTATAAAAGTTTATCACATCACAAACTGAAATCATTGAGTTAAGGGAAAATATGAACATATAGACATATCAAGTATGCCCAAATTTTATCGGAGGGTTTAGAACCAATGTTAGAACCAACCCCTCTCTTCAATGGCGGATCCAGGATTTTGTGTCAACTGGGGTGAAATTTTGAGTGTTGCCGGGGGGTCGAGAGCCCCCGAGGTGATTTTTTGGGGGGTTATTTAGAGTTTTATTGACATTTTTTGGGTTGTTTTTACTTTTTTGGGGAATAATATTCATTTTCAACACTAAAAACCATTATCAAAATATCATATAATAATTAATACAACATAAATCAGTAATTTCAATATAAATTTAATTTCACATTTATACTCATAGAACTTATATTTATTATAATGAGTATACTATGCCATAGTAGGCTACCATATATGTAAATTTGTGATAGTAGACTATCAGAAATGCTTCATTTTATTATCTATCATAAATGCTTCATTTACATATAAACAGACATATAAATTTACACAAAACATATAAACAAACACATATAAACAAATATACATAAAATAAATAAATGATGAAATATACCTGGTCTGGTGGAGGAGATAGTAGGGGGCGGGTGGAGTGGAGCCTCGGAGGAGAGAGCAGCAACGGGTAGAGAGGAGAGAGAGCAGGGCAGTGTGTGGAGAGCAGCGCAGGCTCGCAGCTGCGCAGGGCAAGGCTGGCGGCACGGGCGGTGGAGAATTGGGTGGTGAGTGGCGGTGGAGGTTGGAGAACAGGGTGAGAGAGAGAGAGAGAGGCAGACTCTTTAGAAAAGAGTTTTTTTTGCTTTGGTACAAGTGAAGAGAGTAATGGAACTTAAGTTTTGTTCCATGTCCCATGTTCAACTTTGTAATATGTCACAAAATGAGTAATAGATAGAGACACAAAATAAGTTTATACGGGCATATATTTCTGATTCTCATTGTGATAATCACCCAAAAAGTAAGAAACGGTCTTTTGGAAGAAAGGGAATTCTTGGTGTGGTAAGGTCTACACGTTTTTTGTGCACTGTCATAACGAGTCCATGTCAAAACCACTTCGACTTATACACGTGTTCGAACCATTATTGTTAACATATCATCCGACCCGAAAGACATGTAAGTACAATAATTCATCAAAACATAATAAATTTTTTAATATTTTGGGGCATATACCAAATAGTAATATTTGAGGGACTTTTTGGTAATGTTTGAGAAACTAAATGTATATTAAAAAAATTTTGAGAGACTAAATGTGTATTAAAAAATGTTTGAGGGATTTTTTCGCATTGGACCCGTATATTTAATTCATGAATTTTAAATTTTTATTATTAATAATAATAAGATCTCGAAAACAAAATGGTCCTTACACAAATTTTTATATATAATAAATATTACAAAATGTATCAAAGATAAGTTATTAATAAAGAGTTAGATAATATTAACGGATTTTAATGGGGACAAACGGGTCTAATCGTGAGTATTAATATTTTTAGATTCGATCGCGTTGACCCGATATTAATGCAAGATGGATAAGTAGTATTGGATAAACTTTGGGTTGGGCCTCATTTGGGCACGCCAAATATGGATTGGGCTAAATGTGGGTTAGGCTAAATATAGGTTGGTAGAGGTGTTCGCAGTCCGTTCTGGTTCGGTTATAAGATTTTTTTTACCGGACCGACTTAATCGGTCCTCTACAAAAATGGACCAAGACCGGACCGATAATATCGATTAACCGAACCTAGTTGGTTCAGTTTTTTATTTGGTCGATCTAGTCTAACCTTTCGGTCCTCACATTAATGAATTACATCATTTATAATAATAAAAACACACCCGAGTCTATTTCTTCCAAGCATTAAAATTAAAAATATCAAAATTTACAATTAAAACAAACCTATTATTGGATTAAAATATAATTTAAACTAATCAAATATTAAAATATGTATTTTTAGTATTTATTTATCATATATATATATACATATATATGTAAAAATATATTTTTTATATAGAGTCAGTCCGGGTCGGTCCTAACAGGGTTTTTGAAACTGTAAATCGTGGACCGAACCGATTAGGTCGATCCGCCAAAATAATAAACCGAGACTAAACTGATTAAGAAAAAAGATCGAAAAAAATAGTCGGTTCGGCTCGGTCCGTCGGTCCAGTCGATTTTTTGAGCACCCCTATAGGCTAGGTCAATCCATTTTTTCCTACTAAAGTAAGTATTAAAATTCCAGATATATTTTTAAAAAAAACTCATATTTTACTAATAACTTTTAAAAATGAGATTTATATTTGACTAATAGCTTTTAAAATTAAGTTCTATATTTGATTATAGCTTTCAAATATGGACCTCACATTTGACTCATAGCTTTTAAATATGAATTCCATATTTATATGACTAGTTTAGTATGGATTTTTTTATTATTTGAGCCACATTTGGCTACTACTACCGATAAGTCTAAACTCATTAGCTTATAATTCCATGGCGTGGCGTGTTATCGTATCGTGTGTCATTTTGAGATGTCTAATTAAGAATAACATTTTAATTAGATTAAAAATGCATTTTAATGTTAATGCCTATAATAATATTGTATATTTATTTAACCAGAATCCAACGGTATTAATTCTTCGTTAAAAAATAGAGCAAACGGTTCTTTGCCCTTTCGGAAGAGATTTGAAAATAGAAAAACCCGTTTTGTTTTTCCAATCCATTTTAACCCATTTCTTCCCAAAACCCTGAATTCAAATAATCACCCCTAATCTGAATAATTGGTGACAATCTTTGTCATTAATCTCTGGTGTGAGAATCTGGACCCATGGCGGCTCTCCTCCGCACATTTGTGGGCGTGTCTATAAGGGATCCTTTGCGATGCCACGTAGTCATCACTTTGTTATCTTTTAGAAAATATGGATTTGTTGGTCTATTGTACACAAAATAGATAAACGAAGGGTAGGTCCCCTTAGAAAACTATTTATTTGCATGTTTAACTAGAAAATTCGAGGACTATATTGCGGAGAATGAAGGTATTAGGCACCCACTTAGCCCTTTTCGATTTCAAATGTATATGCGAATATTTATACTAGCATGTTGTGGTGGAAAAGAAATAATGAAAAAAAATAAGTATGTGAATAAATCATACACTACAGTGTGGGATGTGTACGTACTTGCCCAGGGAGATTCAAATTCACGTTGTTTGCAAAATGTCTTGAGTGATTTTACATCTTATTAACTCGATGGTCGAGCACTCAACTCCCTCCCGTTGATGTCTCAAAATAGTTTTAAAATGAGAACGGTTCAAATATGAAAATTTATGAAAATGTTTTATGCTCAATAAAAATGACATAATGTAAATGGGTTTAAAAGATGAAACTATTTGATGAAAAGAGGGAATTAAAACCTCTCACATTAAGATCAATCCATTAGGTAAATTTTATGAATTAAGTGAGCCTATAACATATATTTTTGACATTTAATGATTTTTGAAGACTTTTATTTGCATTTTTTATATCTATAAACTACAAGTATGAGAAGCATACACATGGAAGAATTTACATAGATACATATTTTGACTTAAGCTTTGGGGGTGGCTTCTTATTAAGCCTTCATACCCACTATATGCAGAATCAAAGTTGACATAGTTTTGAATGATCTCATATATGGAGGAGGAGGAGGAGGAGGAGGAGGAGAAAATAAGAAGAAGAAGAAGAAGAAGAAGAAGAAGAAGAAGAAGAAGAAGAAGAAGAAGAAGAAAGACGGTGAGCGACGGTTCATCAAAACACGACCCTTTATTTAAGATTTTATAAAGCATAAAAAGGTCAAAGGAACAATTACTTGTGATTTAAGCTTTTATAAAGTATAAAAATTTAAAGGAACCATAATCATGACATCGCACGAATATTTTTTCGCTTTAGTAGGACTTCAGCTTGTAATCGTCTTCTATAAGTATATCTATGTTTTTATCAAGGGGTATTTTTGTAACGAAAAGTGGTTTAAGACTTCAAAAGTATGGATGGTTTTTAACAATAGGTGGGTTTAGATTTTCTTTGGGGAATCTGAGAGAAGTGGTGAAAGAAAATGAGGTATTAGTGAAAGGGACTTAGATCAACACTTTTGAGGTGCAAATAAACAACTTCTACGAATATGGGGTGATGGTTCCGAAAGATTAAAATTTTTAACACTTCTTTAAAATTTAAAATTCTCTCTTCTTAAAATAAAACTTCAATTTAAGTTCAAATTTATACAACCCAAACTAAATATGAATTTTGCCAAATTAAGATTTTTCTTAAACTTACACAACCAAAAATAATTAAGCTCTAATTACACCATTTTCGAAGCATGCATCTAGGTGAGAATTTTCAAGGTAAATACACAACAACAACGTCGCGATGTACGAGGAAAATCCACAAAAGAAAAAATCTCGGACGATCGTGCTACAAGTCGACTAAGTACGGATTAAATACAATGACACAAAAAAGGACTTACTCAACAACTCCAAGTCCTCACAATTTTTTACTCTCTTCGTTCCATCAACCTATTCCTAGTGACAATGCAGGAGTCCACTTACATCTCTGAATCTACCGATGGGGCACTACTACCATCATGTATACAAAGTCCACCGTAGGTACCCCAATAAACATGGAATCCTCCACAAGAAACAATCCTCAATTATGTAGAGAATGATAACCTCGGTGCCAAAAATTGATCTCAAACACATATTACGTTGAAGCTTGGATCATAAGAAAATTGGGTGTAAAACTTGTGTTTTTAGTAAAGGATTAAACCATGAATTAAGAACAAAACTTTATTGGACTTTTCAAAAGGTTTCTCACACTTTGAAGATATAAAAGTCTTACGAAAATTGAACTCTTGAACTACATAAATGGTTGGGAAAAAGTAGTGGGAAGTTATGGAGAAAACTTGTTGAAAAAACTGTCCAATTTCAAAAATTGCTCCGATCGTTCGAACGAAAACCAAAGCCATCTCGTTCGAACGAGATAAGAATGAGACTTCTAACGAGAAATCAACACAAATAAAAAATGACCTCATTAGATGGTCGTTCGAATAAATAGGGAATCTCGTTTGAACGACCTAAGAAAGTCCTTCTTACGACTTGGGAAAAAAATAGATCATTTTCCTAGAAAAAATATAAGGTCATTTTACAATATATTTGCAAAAATTCTGACACCCAATAATAAATTTTCAAGGCCCAACGTAATATAAGCATTCATACCTGATAGATCCTTGGACTATTGATGACTAAAATGACGAAACACGGCATAGGATGTGATCGCTTCAACTTGACCACTACGTCTTCAATAAAAATATCATAAGCTTGAAAGGTCACAAATACAACTTATATCCTATGACTCAAATAATTTTGTCCAGAATTAAGCTAACACATACAAATTGACTCAAATGAAAATTTATCCTTACGTGATGGATTCGTATTATGTCCATCATGGCACCTGCTATCAGGGTGCTCTCTCTTTCTCGGCGACGACACTCTCGCTCATTTGGACATAAGTGCTCATCGTTGGAGATGTGAGGTGTATGAATATGTAGAGATTTGATTCATCAGTCTATTTTACTCATAACATGCAAAAGAAGGATCTACCTCCAATGAGATAGCTAATATATAATTAGTGCATGCGAAACTAAGTAAGATATAGGCTCGAAGACTATGTTACGGAGTGTAAAGGCATTAAGCAACACTCCACCCTTTTTGTCTATCGTGGTATCTAAAAAATGTTCTCCTTCTCCTAAATCACGGATATGTGCATATGTGGAAAAGGTGTCGCGTGGGTGAAGTCATGCATATATATATATATATATATATATATATATATATATATATATATATATATATATATATATATATATATATATATATATATAATGGCCTGACTATATTGAGGGTTGTGGCCTGATTTTGGATGTCGAGAACCAATTATGAGGATCTAAACAGTGTGTGTGAGGGTTATAACCTAATTATGAGGGCTTAAAGTACACGTGGTGATTATAACCTGATTCTAAAGGCCTATAGAGTGTGTTGATGAGAATTGCGGCCTACCTCTAAGGCCTAGAGAGTATGTTGATAATGATTGTGGCTGGAATCTGAGGACTTATAGAATATGCAATGAGGATTTTGATCTTATTATGAGGTTCTAAAGAGTATAATCCTAAGGGCTCAAAAGAGTGTGTGATAAGGGTTGTGACCTGATTCTGAGGGGTTAAAGAATGTTTTGTGAAGATTGTGGCCTAATTCAAGGGTTAAGAGAGTGTGTGATGAGGATTGCGGCCTAATTTTGAAGGCCAATGCATATTCTAAGGACTTAATCATATGGGACCAATAAAATTATGATGGTCTAATACGAAGGGACTAAGTCTATTATGAGGACCTAAATATATGAGGCCCATATGGGTATTATGACCTAATTATTAAGGATGGACATAAGTGTATATGACCAAAGTGGGGATCATGACCTAATTTTAAGGACCATGGTCTATTTTGAGAACCTAGGTGTATGCAACCAATATAGTAACCGTGGCCTAATTCTGAGGGCCATAATTTATTCTGAGAACTAAATGTATACAACAAATATGTGGATCGCGGTATAATTTTTAAGGCCAAAATCTATTTTGAGAACCTAAGTGTATGTGACTAATATGGGGATCGCAGTTTAATTTTGAGGGTCAAGGTCTATTTTGAGGACCCAAGTGTACATGACTCATACAGAGATCACGGTCTAATTATGAGGGCCAAGGTTTATTTTGAGGACTTGAGAGTGTATACGACGCATACGGGGATTGCGACTTGATTATGAGGGGTCAGGCTACATTCTAAGGAACTATGTGTATGTGACCAGTATGGGGATCAAAAATTAATAATGAGCGACCAAGGTCAAATTTAAGAACTTATGTGTATTCGAGTAATATGGGGATCGCAACCCAATTGCGAGGGATAAGGTTTATGATTATTTTAGTGTCTACGATCAGTACGAGGATCGCGACTTAATTTTTAGGTCCAATGTTTATGTTGAATACCTATTAGGCTAAACCCACACCTTCACGCACGTCGCCATCGTCGTCCATCCGATATGTATGTATCTATGCGCACGCGCGCACACACACACACACACACACACACACACACACACATATATATATATATATATATATATATATATATATATATATATATATATATATATATATATATATATATATATATTAAATGATCAATTACCAAAAAGTCCTTCAAATATATTTTAATATACATTCAGCCAAAGTCTTTTTATTCTGTTCCAAAAAGTACCTCAAACACCCATTTAGTGAATATTCTTTTATTTTTAAAGGTCCGTACTAGCGGCTCCCCCATCCCACCACCTCCCAATTACTAGAGATCCAACGACCCACATCGGAGCTCTTTTTTAGTGTGTTTGGACTAAACGTGTATTATAAAATGTTTGAGGAACTATTTGGTATATACCCCTATATATATATATATATATATATATATATATAATATGGAGCCATATGGGGATGGAAAAAATGCATGTATGATATTTTTGACATTTCATGCCCATGCATGAAATGTCATGCTAAAAGTATTTTTTTTTGTTTTTTTAACTATTTATTTTCTTTATTTTTATTTATTTTAATGGGCTGGGTTTTATCACGGAGGCATTTTTTTATGGCCTGAATTTTATCACGGGAGTAAATTTATCGCCGTGCCCTTGGCACGGGTATCCGCTAGTATATATATATACAAATGTTGCTACTTATGTATGTTAATTTTAATTTTTTTTTAGATTACTAAATTAAAAAATAGTTTATCAAACAGACACAAATATTTATAAGGGATCTTAAGTGTTTAGTCCCATTTTTTAAGATTCATTTACAATCACTCCCATATTTTTATTTTTTTTAGTTGTTAGTCCTATTATAATCACTATGGAACAAATGTCACTCTCTGCAGAAAGAAAGATAGAGAGTTACAAAGTAATTATGGACATTTTTAATTTATTATGAGACTTACTATAATTTTAAAAATACATTAAATAAGAGCATAAAAAATCCTAAAAGATGGTACTAAAGTAAAAAAAATTATGTTTATAAATACCAAAAAAATTGAATTTAAAAATAATTTTAAATTAAGTTTTCCAAATAAATGACCAAATGGGTCTTAATGCTTATAAACGAAACATCTCCCATCAAAAAAATCCAAATACCCAGACGTTGACCCCCCCATTGTCCAAAGTCTAAATTCCTATTTGTATAAGGATTTGATTTGCAAGTGCGCGCTGCCTTTTTATTTTTACAAGCGTGCAAGTGTCCAAAGTCCAAATACGTGCCATCAGTGTCATTTGGCATTCATTCTAATTCCTATAAAATCTGAAGTGCGAGCTGTGTCTTTCATTATAAAGTCTAGCCATATCATAAAGGTTTTTAGGGTTTTTCAATTACATTTGCAAGGATGGTTTCGAGGACATTGAAGAAGAGTTGTTCGTTGCATCGAGAGTCACCGGATTGGGCAAGTCTTCTGACGAATGTTGTGGGTGGGATTCTGGAGAAGTTGGTGAGTTTGGGTGATTATGTTCGGTTCGGTGCCGTTTGCTTGCCGTGGCATCGAGTTGCACTGGATGATCACAACTATCGAGGTAATTAGAGAAGTGGAATTGATAATTCCACCAAATTTACAGACCACCAACTTCCTTTCCTCATGCTACCTCACTGGCTAGATGATAAGAATACTGCTTTGTTTTACTCGGAAGAAAAGAAGAAGGAACTTGAATTCGAGCTCCCCGTCGGCGCTAACAAGAGATTCATTGGTTCTTCTTTAGGATGGCTAATCTCCGCGGAGACAGACTTCTCGCTCACTCTTGTCAACCCATTCTCTGCACCAAACTCAATTTTACGTCTCCCCTCTGTCGTAGATGGAAACTATATTTTTAATCCCGAGTATTACTTGGTGAAGGCGGTGTTGTCTGCTGATCCCGTTTTGCATCCGGATGAATATACTGTCATGGTGATTTATGGCGTCACTTATAGGTTGGGATTTATCAGACCTGGTGTGTCCAAAAAATGGGTTTACATCCAACCTTCCTTCCGCGGACTTGCTGACATTATTTATTCTAATCTAAATCGTTTGTTTTACGCCCTTCATGTGGACGGTGATGTTTGCTCAATTATCGCCAAAGAAAAAGAAGAAGAATTTATGGTTAAATATTTTGCCCACGACCTCGAAACAGAACGCCCTTTTGAGTTGAGGTATTTAGTTGAATCAGGCGGGGGTGATCTGTTACAAGTTCTGTGATGGTGTCCCATAAATTACACTACGGACCTCAAGGTTTTCAAATTGGATAAGGGTACACCTTTTGGGTGCTGGGTTGAATTGAACAACATAGGTGAAGAGGTGTTGTTCCTTGGTGACAGCTCTTCCATCTCCGCCAGGGCTTCTGATTTTCCCGGCTGCCAACCTGGTTCTATTAACTTTTTGTTGCCTGTCAATTGGGAACGCGAGATCCTGGTCAAAGGTAGACCTGTCCCACCTATTTGGCCACCTTATGATATGGGCGTGGCTAACATTAGCATACAACAACCTCAACGTCGGTGTCACTTTCCTAACATCCAATATCAAAATTATAATGGAAATCCTAGGTTCGTTCCTATTTGGATAATTCCCACCTATCAAGGAGAAGGGGTGATCGGTTCGACTTCGAGACCGTAACAACATTCAACATGCCAAGCTATAAACATCTCTAGTTTTATCCGTGCTTTTATCTTTTGAGAGCGTATTTTGTTATGTCTTGTGGAATTTTGATTCTAGTGTACTCACTAGTTATTTATTGAATGGTTGTGATTAGTTGTTGTTTTCATTTATTTATTGCTTAAAATGTCGAATGTCATGTCAAAGATTTATTTCTTAATTGTAATAAATATTATTTCTTCTTAATAGTGGAGGTGGCAAATAGGTTTGCAACTTGCAATTACTTAATTGTGTTTTGAATATTATTTTTTTCCCTACTGCCATTACAAGTATTGTGTTAATCTTCTACCAACATTGTTTCATGCATAGACGATAAGAAAATTTTATAGATTTTTCTTTCTTTCTTTCTTTCTTTCTTTCTTTTTCACGACTTGTTAAGCATTCCAATGCTTTAGCTGAAATGGAACACTTTTTTAAATAGTTCTTTGCTGAACTAGGGTACTCTCCTCCGGAACATAATGTTCATCAACTCTAGTTCCAGCGTAACACAAGTTTTTCAAACTTCAGATGTTTTCCTGTTGAATCAGACTAACCTATTTTACTATGTCTTCAAACATTGTCATTGATAAGGAAAATCCCTTTGGGCATTAGATTTTTGCGTGTGTTGGGTGGAAAAACCTATTAGGCTAAACCCACACGTCACTACAAGAAAAATACATTTCGTAGCAATTTTATTAGTGGCTAATCATTTATTTTCACTAAAACGTATATTTTGTTGCAAAATTTATGTTTGCCACTAAAAAATAATATATAAGTGGGAACAAATTAAAATCGCCACTAATTTTGCCACTAAATGTTAAGTGGGAAAAATTAGACATTTAGCGGGAACACAAAATTTTAATTAGTTGCAAGCTTAAAATATTTGCCACAAATGTATGTTCATTAGTAACGAATATTCTACTTTGGCACAAAAGACATTTCACGTACATTTCATTTACCCTCCAAAATTAAATTCTTAAAAAAACATCCCCCCAAAAATAGACCGGAAAAGTAACTTCTCCCATTCATCTCTCCAAATCCTCTTCATCTTCCCTTCATCCTCCAAATCCATTAGCCATGTGTTTTTTCTCTTCCATTCATCCCCCAACTTGTACAGTGCACCCTAGAAACGACACAAATAACAAGGGAAACAGATTTTCTCAGCAAGGATGGCAACTGAATTCGAATGGAGGGGTCGTAGATGATTACGTTTTTTTGTAGTAGTCGATGGATTGGACTTTTTAGGCGCCTGAGGGGGTTTCGAAAAAGAGGTCAACGGAGCTGTTTTAACATTTTTTGGTATTGCGGAGCTCCGCATCCGGGGTCGACCCCCGAAGGGGTAATTTATGGGGATGTTGGTACAGGTGCTGCGGGATAGAGAGTGAATTGGAAATGGTTGAAGGAGTAGAGTTAGTGAGTATATGGTGAGATTGAGGATGATTTGTTATTACATTCTCAGTCGACCTCTATTAGTATTTTTTTATGTATGATTCTTATTTCTATTAGTATTTTTTTCCTTGCATAATTATTAATGATATCTAGAATTATATCCCTCATTTTAATTTTTGAACTCCTTTTTTTGGTTGTAACCCATTTTAATGAATTCCCATGAGAACCAAGACTGTGTTTTTGAATTCCTGTTGTGTATCAAACTCAGTTTGTACGTTTGGTTCATATATTTTATGTTGGTTCGGTTCTAGTTCGTTTCGAATTCCGTTCGATTTGTTCATATATAGTTATATATGTTTAGCATAACTTTATTTTGGTTTGGTTCGTTTATAAGCAGATCTATAAATATATATTTGATTCGATTTGTTCATAACCAGAGCTTTAATTTGGTTCATACATGCATATTTGGTTCCATTTGTTCATATTGGTGCTTTAATTTGGTTCATATGTAGATATACATGTATATTTGAGTAGAGATTTGGGTTTGTTCATGAGCTTTAATTCGTTTTTATCTTTCTTTTGTTTTGTAGGTTGCAAATTCAGGTATTCCATTCCTGTACTGAAATTGGGGGTTTGTTTAAACATGTATAAGACATTACATCTTGATATAATTCCTACATGTATGCGAACTATTGACATACATTATATTTTGATAGATAGAATATTGGGGGATGGTTTATGTGAAGTAGTTTATACCATATTTAAACTTCTTCCGATACTTAATATTTTATACGCCCATATATTTTCTTTGAAACTTTGTAGGATCTTGTTGAAATTGGTGCTAGAATCTTGGATTATGAAACTGAGACGGAAGGAATTTTGCGTTTGTTTAGGAGATGATTTTAATTGATTAATGTATCATTGTGATTAACTGTGAATCCTGATAGTACAATAATGCTAATTGTGTTTTAATTGATCCGTGTTTAGTTGATTTGTTTCTGGATCGTTCATGTAAGATCCTACATGAATGCCTACTATTTACATACATTATATATTAATATAATTCCTACGTGTATGCGAGCTATTAACATACAATATATTTTGATAGATAGAATATTGGTGGTTATTTTATGTGAAGTAATTTATACCATATTTAAACTCCTTCCGATAATTAATATTTTATAGGCTCATATATTTCCTTTGAAACTTTCTGAAATTGGTGAAATTGGTGGTAGAATCTTAGATTGCGAAATTGGTGGTAGGATCTTGCTGAAATTGGTGGTAGGATCTTGCTGAAATTAGTGGTAGAATCTTAGATTGTGAATCTGAGAGTGAAGGAATTTCACGTTTGTTTAGGAGGTAATTATAATTGAATAATGTATTATTGTTACTAATTGTGAATCTTTATAGTACAATAATGTTTAATGCGTTTCGTTCTTATCATCCGTCTTAAGAAACTTGCGAGAATTATAAATGTGTTCATTGTAATAAAAATTATTCAAACGAGCCCATATTATTTAAGGCTTTACATAGATGATTGTGTTCTATATGTTTGTTTTCACCTACGAACTGCATTTATGGTGACACCCAAATAGAATAGAGGCAACAAATTTTATTATCCCATAATTTTCGTTGAATATGACTTTAGTTTTCAGCTATCGGTCATTAGTTGAACATGAATAGCAAAAAAAGGTATCGGTTGTCCTACTTAGTTTTAATATGCTGAGAAGCCTATAGAATTGCATTCAATCCTCTATACGGTCCTTGATAAGTACCAATATACTTTTACATATGTTTGTCAACTCAGATGCGCACTCCTAAACTGTATCTTAAGCGTACTTAGATATTGACTAAAGAAAACTGATCTATATGGTGAAGAATTGGCCTAAACTGTATCTTTACCAATATACTTTCTCATATTCCGCCGCCTAAACTATATCTTTGTGAATTCAGACACGCACTACCGTTCCGAAAACTGATCTATTGGGTGAAGAATTGACCTTCATATTGACTAAAGAAATCGGTTACAACTATATTCTTGATAATAGTTACACATCATGCACATAATTCACACAAGTCATAATAAAATTAACTCATCTTTGCTCAAAACTAAGTTTTAACATTACATTTTGGAGCAATGAGCACTTGAATCTATCATACACTTTGCTCATATCAATCAAGTATTGTTCAGCAACATGGTCTAACATTTGTAATGAAATTTCAACCTGGTGATCTCTTAGGCGCAAAAACTATTGTAACCCCAATCCCCACTCCCTATATTGACACATATATTATCTGGCTAAAACCACATTATAGTCCAGTTAGAACTTCCAGTAAAATTCCTCTCGTGATAATACTCCCTAAATATTCCATAAAATTGAGAGTTGCTCTATGATAGTAGTCTGTCGTTGGGCAAGCCATTTGGGGTGTGAGGTCAAATCTTTGATCATTATGCCTTAAAATATACATGTAGCCCGTCTCATTGAACACAACTCGGGAGCTGAAATTCGATGAATTCGAATAATCATCCGTTCCACTTTCATAGTAACAATCAAAGCGTATTAAATATTCGAAGCTGAGCAGAGCAGTGCCCGAGGAAAGATTATTTGGTTGATGAGCATATGAGTAAGATGCCCAAGATGCGAGTTATAGCATTACCAAGATTGGAATCCATCGAAGAGTTGAGGGGTTCATCATTTAAAGATCACGTAACAAATGAATCCTCAGAGAACAAATCACTCATTTAAATTCATCACTGATATCATGGTTGTGAGGATCAAAGAGAAGTAGAATGAGTTCGCACTTCACATCAAACCACGAGGTGACACCTGTAAAATCATATCTTTGATGCGCCTGTTGCTTTTCTCCTGATAAAACTCCAAGAGTATCGATAAACGTAATGTGCTCCAGCAGAGGACGTGGCATTTGAGAACACTCGAATTTTGACAAAAATGTAGTTCCAAATGTAGTTAAACCACTGTATGGCACGTTTGCTTGGACAACAACGGTATTACCTGGAATACTCCTTTCATCAGGCCCATTCATAACAATAACAAATATGTCCATTGTCGGCTCAGGTCCAATATGAGCTCTTGGATAACTACTCCTGAGCAAATATTTAATGAATGTCATTTTTCCCGTTCAGTACTGACCCAAAAGCATCACCATGGGCTTGTTTTAGCTGTGCGCTTTTTTTAAGCTATTAACACATCCAAACCATCCATGTCTGGAGGTTTTAAATTTTCAAAGTATTTTTTGTTTTTGAAATAAATAGCGTGTACTGTTTGTTAGTCATGGATCAGGTATATATAGAGGTTTGACTAATCATACGGACCATATATTTTCTTGATGATCAACTGTAATACATGTTTAAGGTGATCTGTATGCCTCTGGAATTATATTACATAGAACACGTAGCTACAGCTTGGCACTGAGACAGCCACAAGTCTATTTGTTCTACCATCTGTTGCCTTACTTTCTGAACTACATCAGGAGAGCTGCAGTTTTGGGCATTACCTTCAGGGACTAAATGAGATTGGGGGCAGCCTCTCATATCTGTTCCATGGCTACAATTATGACATGTGATGAGGTACGAAGGCATGTCTGGAGATAAAATTTATTTGGATGCATGTTGTCAGGGATCTTGTGATCCATTTGTGAGGATTATCTTTGAACCAGCAATTTTGGTACCCCCATAGTATATATTTGTAGCATCAACATCAGGATAGATTCCCTTTCCAAAGACATTTTTGCAAAGGTCCAAATAGTAGCTTGTGTCAATCCCTGAAGAGCGCATACTATCATTTGTGGAGGCCACCTGAAAGTATGCCACTTTAGTATAAACTTGGAACCACCACAGTCGATCACCAGAGCCACCACTTATGGTAGTGTTCTCTAAATGTTGCTGATTATATATTTGTACGCTAGTGCCAAAATCCCCAACATAATAATCCTTTACATATGTGGCACACTCACTAAATCTGCTCCAGCCTTCTTTGCTTCAGTCGGGGGGAGCATAGTTTATCCGGATTTCCATATTGAGACGCTATAACCGCGACATCTGCCAAAAAATACATGAAATCACCATTAATTTTCAGCTCCGTTGCACCAAACAATGTTTTCAGAGCTTCTCCATTTGATGCAAGCCTTTGATCAACTTCTTGTCGAGGTAAATTAGACATGGAAAATAATTTGATGGCGTCACCTCCCATAATGCATCCATCTCCATCTTAATCGGCATGTTGTTAGTCTTTTATTTCAACTTCGAATGCAAACACAAACATTCATCAACTGATATTAACTTTTACTCGAAGCGCTCTATGTTATCAATCGTGTAAGTTCCAAATGATATTTTAGTTAACCCCACCTTTTGTTAAGCCAATAGGAATAGGTTTTTTAGATAACCCCACCTGATCACCATTAATTAAAATGTCAAGCTTGATCAATTCACTTTCCTTGTACTCGAGAAAAGAGTACTCCATGCTGTCATAACCTTTACTTCTGGACTGGAGCTGATCAAAGAAATCCCCTACCATCTCTGCTAGGGGTAATTCATAGGTGAGTGATGATCTAATTTCGGTAATGAATTTTATTTCTTTAAACACTCCTCTTCGATCTTAGTATCAAATTGTACTCCCGCTCAAGCCTTTCCTGAACAATTTCCATATGGAGAAGCCCCAGAAACCCACACCTAACGCCAAAACCCATGTCACTTGACGTCTCGAGCTCAAACTTCAATGCCACATCATTAAGTTGCATCTTCTCCAACACATCATGTAACTCCAAAAATTGGTCTGAAATAATAGGAAATATGCCACATAAAACCATTGGTGTCGCCTCCTTATATCCTGGAAACGACTGTTCTGCTCTTCTACTGTAGTGTGTGATAGTGTCACCCACCCTAGATCTGCCACAGACCTTATGGAAGCTAAAAGGTAACCTACCTCACTATAACATAGTTCATCAACTTGCAACTGATTGGGTGCCTACTTAGTGATATTGTGTGGACAAGATATTGATAATCTTTTATGTTCCTCAGACTCAAAGTTTGCTGCAACATCTGCACAAGATATACTGATGTGTATAACCACATCGTAAGACTTGGTCTACATTCACGAATAAGCAGGATAATATCTCAATTCACATACAATTAATAATGTTCTAGGAGTCAAATAATTTGGTCTAGGTCCTAATTAACCTTACCTAGTTTTTTAATATTCGGAGATATTATTTCATACCAACATTAGAGATAAACAAAAATTACAATTAAATTGCTTTATTCTTGTAATCGATTTGCTTTATTCATACACGTAATTTGAACTGATGTGGCTGGGTGTCACTGGATTTAAATTAGAAAAAGCCCTAATTGAACGCCTTCCTATGCAGCCTCCACACTGGAGGCTATTCCCCAAAACCCTAAAGACCCCACACTGATGATTAATGACCGTCATGTTTCAATATCCTTTGCGGTAGTCATAGGAAATAACAAAGGTAATGATCTTTTGCAGTTGAAGGCTGTCATCAAGTATAGAGGACAGTCAGCAATCTTTTTCTCTGTTGAAGATGCCAAGAAGCTATCAGAGCCGTTTAAATATACTATTGTAGGTAAATTTTCTCAAGGGAGACCATCGATTGATGAGATTTGGAAAGTTTTTTCTGCTACGGGTTTAAAGGAAATGTTTAATGCGAGTCTTATTGATAATAAACATATTCTCATAAGGTGTTTTCATGCGGAAGGCTTCCAAAGATTATGTCTTTGTGAAACTTATTTTATACAAAGATGCACAACAAGGATTTTTAAGTGGTCTTATGATTTTTACTAAATAATTGAGTGTATGATTTTTTAAGTGGTCTTATGATTTATACAAAGATGCACAATGAGGATTTTTAAGTGGTCTTATGATTTTTTAGAATCTTCGATTACTTTTGTATGGTTATCTCTTCCATTGCTTCACATTCATCCTAAAAAAATTTGAGTGTTTTCTCGATTGCTAGTGCTTTTGGTAGCCCCCTCAAACTAGATGGTCCAATTGCGTCTTTATCTAGACCCGATTTGGCTAGGGTATGCATTGAGATAGATTTAACTCAGGAGTTAACCCATAGAGTATGCATTGGATCAGTTGAAGCATGGTGATAAGCAAACGACTAAAGAATGGGTGGAACACAAATTTGTGAAGAATCAACATAGCAGGGATACTTTTGACGACATATCAGATCAAACCAAGAAAGCAGAGAATGTTGCTTTAGCTCCTGCTATTAAAATATATGATCATGAAAATCGTGTTAATGGTGAGTAGGGTTCCATCGTTAGGCTTCGGATGCCAACTGGAAAATAAATAAGAAGAAGGAGAGATACAAAATTTAAAAGGTGATAACACTGAAGTCAGTCTTGAAGAAATGGTTGATAGAATTAGTAATGATGAAAGTCTTATTAAAGATGACAGTAAATAACTTTGACTTGTGGATGACACGTCCACTTCTGAGGTTGAAAATATCCAATGCGAGAGGCAGCTCAAAGTTTTGGAAGATAGAGATCAAGTTCGGGTTGAGGTAGCTGACAAAGCGGTGATTCAACATATGCATTCGTGTCCTCGTAAAATTCCAATTACCCCTGATCCCAACTCAGATAGAGAAGGTTGGACTGAATTTAGAAAAAAAATAAACTAGAAATGGCCCCATTAAGAAGATTCAGATGCTTTTGCAAAGGGTGTTAAGATCTAATTATAAGGCTCCAAAATCCAATAAGTCTCAATGATCAAGCTCATGTTGTGGAATGTTAGGGGATAGTGAAGACGGGTGCACTGAGAAGAATTAACAAACTTTGTCATATGCATTGATTGGTTATGTTAATTTTTATAGAGCCAAAAGTAGATGCTAATAGGCTTGAGGAATTTAAAATAAACTTTGGCTTTGAGCAGGCTATTGCTAATGATGTCAATGTTATTGGTATTTTTTCTCTTGTGGTATTACAGTTTCAGGGGTTTCTCAAATGCACAAGTGTCTAAGCACAAGTGTATAACTTTGAAAGTAGCTCATTCTTTTCTTCCCATTCATATTCAATTATCATTAGTGTATGTTAAGTGCACTCTTGGGGTTAGGCTTCCTTTATGGGACTATATCAATTCAGTAGCTATTATGGAGCCATGGATAGTAGGAGGGGATTTTAGCACCGTTACTTACTCTGAAGAGAAGATTGGAGGTTTTCCATATGATATAAATGTTGCTAATGATATATTGAATTGTATTAATGATGTTGGGCTTCAAGATTTGCATTATTCTAGGACTAGATTCACCTGGTGGAATACGAGGGAAGGTTATCCAACTATTTGGGAAAGAATTGACAAGTTGTTTATTGATGTAGCTGGCCATAATTTATTCAATAAAATTTAAATTAGAAGAATTTGGATCCATTGAATTAGATATGCTTCGATCTAAAAATATAAAATCTCAATGATGTGAACACACGGTATAGAATTCTTTGTTTTATAGTTTAGTTTCGTCACATTTTCTTCAGATCTCTGCTTTATAGCAACGCAGTCAACTGTGCATATAAATTTCTTAGTAAAATGCATATAGTAGCTCTAAAATGAAAATTCTTAGTAAAGTATATATAAAATGCTTTATAGCTTTAGATTTTTGAAGAGGTAAGATTCTTGTAATGTTAGTTCTTATGCTTTTTTATTGTTTTTACAATATAGGCTTCATAGACTAAGAGGGACTTGGATACGAGGGTTTGCGAATTAGAGATGCATTCATATTTAGAGGAATGTCTCTCAACTACTTCTATTTTCATCGCGATGATTTATGTTAGTATGATTTTTTTTATAGCGTGCTTGTTATAAACATATTTTTTACTAATAAGTATCCCATTGTTATTATTAAAATAAATCTTTAAACACAATTCACACAGGGCGCTGGAATTAACACCACCTTTATAAGGAAATTCGATCGAGAAGAATTCTTAGAACGTGCTCGTGTGCGCGAAGAAAAGGTACTATACATTACTAGAACTAGTATTATTCTTCATATGTTTCAGGTATCCATTTAATTTCTTAATTGAGTTTTTTTGTAACTTACGAGTCGGAGGCCCACTTTAAGACCAAATGTAAGTCAATTTATGTATATATATTAAGATCACTAATTGGACAAATTCGGAATGATATTGACCAATCATTACATTTAAGTTTAAGTTGAATTTGATATGGATGTCATGTGTAATTGTTATCATCATTGTCGAATATGTGACTTAAAGCTTTGAACTTATGCAAGGGCATCTACCTAGAGGCATGTAAAGGTGTATCATTGTTGGACAACACGATCGTGAATCGAAGTGGGAAGAGGACTTCGGCACATTGTTGCCTAACACTATGAAGTGATTATTACTACGAAGGAACATTAATTTTGATAGACGAATTAAATTTGGTGGATGTGTTAGATCAATTTGATTTTGTGTAGATTTGACTTTGGCGCATGATTTTTGGATGTACATTATTTTGGAGATATTTTTTAATGATGTACATAGTGGGTATATCTAGCGATACAGTTAGTCGGTCATTATGTTTCTGTGAATGATGTACATTGCAAGGGGTTGAATACAAAAAAATTCAGGACAATTTTTATGTTTCTATGAATTTTGATTTATGTTTACATTTATTTGTCAACTATGACATTAATATTGGTTATTATTATTTTTTATTATATATTTAATTAATAACCGTTTATGATAAATCATCATGTGATGAAAAATTTGAAAATCATTTGTCATGATGCTTTTTACATCAAATATGACAACTTGTGGAGTATATTATGACCCCTTTTTTTTAACAGACATGACAGTTTTGAAAAAAAAAAGTCATATATAACTGTTACTTAATATGACACTTTTTATGGGTATCAAATATAACACCCAAACTTATGACGCTTTTTACTGAAAATAAAGCGCCATAAATGTGTTTTATGACATTTAAAAAACATCATAAAAAGGCTTTTTTCTTGTAGTGAATTATTTTAAGCCTAATGGGAAATAGCCCTTTGGGCATTAGATTTTTGCGTGTGTTGGAGAAAACCTATTAGGCTAAACCCACACGTGCACGCACGTCGCCATCGTCGTCCATCCGATATGTATGTATCTATGCACACACACACACACACACACACACACACACACACACATATATATATATATATATTAAATGATCAATTACCAAAAAGTCCCTCAAATATATTTTAATATACATTTAGTCAAAGTCTTTTTATTCTGTTCCAAAAAGTACCTCAAACACCCATTTAGTGAATATTCTCTTATTTTTAAAGGTTCGTGCTAGCGTCTCCCCTATCCCACCACCTCCCAATTACCAGAGATCCAGCGACCCACATCGGAGCTCTTTTTTTAGTGTGTTTGGACTAAACATGTATTATAAAATGTTTGAGGAACTATTTGGTATATACCCTTATATTATATATATACACTAGCGGATGCCCGTGTGCCCGAGGGCACCGTAATAAATTTGCCCCCGTGATAAAACTCAGGGCATAATAACCCACCTTTTTAAAAAAAAAACTTTTAAATAACTTTAAACAAATAAATAATAAATATTTTTTTTAATATTTCAATTTAAAAAAAATATTTTTTTAAATATTTTAATAAAAAAATAATAAAATAATAATGTATGTATGTATGCATGCAACACATAAAATGACATGCATGTTTATCATGCATGAGTTACTATTCATAACACCATTGTCCCATATTATATAGATATAAAAATGTGGTTACTTATGTATCTTAATTTTTAATTTTTTTTAGATTACTAAATTAAAAAATAGGTTATCAAACGTACATAAATATTTATAAGGGGTCTTAAGTGTTTAGTCCCATTTTTTAAGATTCATTTATAATCACTCCCACGTTTTTATTTTTTTTAGTTGTTAGTCCTATTATAATTACTATAGAACAAGTGTCATTCTGTACAGAAAGAAAGATAGAGAGTTACAGAGTAATTATGGACATTTTTTATTGATTATGAGACTCACTACAATTTTAAAAATACATTAAATAAGAGCATAAAAAATTCTAAAATATGGTACTAAAGTAAAAAAAAATTATGTTTATAAATACCAAAAAAATTAAATTTAAAAATAATTTTAAATAAACTTTTCCAAATAAATGACCAAATGGGTCTTAATGGTTATAAACGAAACGACATCTGCCATCAAAAAGTCCAAATACCCAAACGTCGACGCCCTATTGTCCTTTGGTATTGATTCCTAATTCCTATAAAATCAGAAGTGCGAGTGGTGTCTTTGAGTATAAAGCCTAGGCCATATCATAGAGGTTTTTAGGGTTTTTCTTAAATTACATTTACAAGGATGGTTTCAAGGACTTGTTCTTCGTTGCATCGAGATTGGGCAGGTCTTCCGACGAATGTTGTGGATGGGATTCTGGAGAGGTTGGTGAGTTTGGGTGATTATGTTCGGTTCGGTGTCGTTTGCTTGCTGTGGCGTCGCGTTGCACAAGATGATCACAACTACCGAGGTAATCAGAGAATTGGAATTGATAATAGCACCAGATTTACAGACCGCCAACTTCCTTTGCTCATGCTACCTCACTAGCTAGATGATAAGAATACTGCTCTGTTTTACTCGGACGAAAAGAAGAAGGAACTTGAATTCGAACTCCCCGTCGGCGGTAGCAAGAGGTTCATCGGTTCTTCTTTAGGATGGCTCATCTCCGTGGAGACAGACTTCTCGCTCACTCTTTTCAACCCTTACTTCGCACCAAACTCAATTATACGTCTCCCCTCTGTCGTAGACGAAAACTGTATTTTTAATCCCGAGTATTGCTTGGTGAAGGCGGTGTTGTCCGCTGATCCCGTTTTGCATCCGGATGAATATACTGTCATGGTGATTTATGGCGTCACTTATAGGTTGGCATTTATCAGACCTGGTGTGTCCAAAAAATGGGTTTACATCCAACCTTCCTTCTGCGGACTTGCTGACGTTATTTATTCTAATCGAAATCGTTTGTTTTATGCCCTTCATGTGGACGGTGATGTTTGCTCAATTAACGCCAAAGAAAAAGAAGAAGAATTTATGGTTAAATATTTTGCCCACGACCTCGAAACAGAACGCCCTTTTGAGTTGAGGTATTTAGTTGAATCAGGCGGGGGTGATCTGTTGTAAGTTCTGCGATGGTGTCCCACAAATTACACTACGGACCTCAAGGTTTTCAAATTGGATAAGGGTACACCTTTTGGGTGCTGGGTTAATTGAACAACATAGGTGAAGAGGTGTTGTTCCTTGGTGACATGTGACAACCCGCACTCCAAAATAAGGGGTGGCCAGCCCGATACTCCGACATATACGGAAATCATGGACGGAAATCATTCTCAGCACCACATAAATAACAAGAGTAACCGAGAAAACCACCCAATAATTCAGAAAACGGGTTGTCAAAATAATTTATGTGATTAAAAGTTAAGTTAAGAAAAATAATTTAAACAACCCATTCTAGAACAATAGTGGAATTCAAAGAAACATAATTAATATACATCTAAAACAACTATGTACAAAGAGGAGAACCGAATATGCTGTCGGTTCACAGCTACACAAAAGTAACCACAACAGTTAGATATTATGTTTAACATTCATAATACAATTACAAGCTTGGGCCACTCGCCCAAGTGATAGACCCGATCATAACTAGATATCAAAAGAATGATGGCGTCTAACAAAATATCCTGTAATATCCGCAATTTCATACAGCTCCTTAAAAGCCAAAAGAGTAGGAACATCAACACGGGCGTCCTTGCAGAGGAGCACCTGAGCGGATACAATACCAAGCATAGCATAAAAGAAAATGAACGGGTTAGAACCCGGTTTATATATAGTTCCCAGATGAACAAAAAGCATGCTAGATATGAACAGTTAATCATGGGAAAGGAAAACAGGAATCTAACAAACTAAGCATGAAATGGTAAGAATACAAGTGAAGTGACATATCTAAAACAAACTATGCAAGAGAAAAAAATGATGCCAAATAAAATTAAATTAAATTAAATTAAAAGCTTCTATTCACTAATTTCCACTTTAAACCAGATTAATTTCCTTAACAAGAATATAGTATCATTTTCTTCTTATTTCATTCCAATTCCCATTCCTTAGCAGGAATGTAATCATCATAGTACTACTAGTGGAAATTATACATCCCTCAAGTCCCACTTGAGTTTAGAAAAGTTACATTCTTATACATATAACGATTCTAAGACCGCCCCTCCGAGTTTCCCCACTGGGCGCGGCCTAAATGACTATCATCTTCCAGGAGCCCATCAAACAAGGCATCCTGGGTACCTATCGCACGTCGGGAAGTGGCCATATGCCTGCGAGTGAGTCATAACCACACTCGGAATTACTTCACTAGCGCAGAAAAAATACATATAATAAACCCGCATATGGCCGAGGACTATAGTCTCCCTGCATTCACTAGTCAAGGAACATCACCTCATGCGCGAGCTTCCCTTATGATAGCATTTAGAGAGGTGTGTTTAAGTAAATTAGCATTTACTATAAAAACCATTTTTTTTCCTTTTCATTTCATTTACATGTTTCATTTGTTTGAAACCATAATCGTAGGATATTTCATTTATTCTCAACTTAGGTTATGCCTCGAATAAATCTCCAAGGGATCATATTAGTCTCCTGAGCTTAAAGTCTTACGTACCTCATTCCAAGCCCCTACAATCTCCAAATATGAGCCTACAACTTCCATCCATATTTATAGGATGCACTAAGAAAAGTGATGCCTTAACATCACTTAGGACAACCCCTCCCCCGGACTTAACCCCAAGTGAAACCCATTCAACACTAGGGTGAAAACCAACTCAACTAGGACTCTAAAAAAAAACCAAGGCTTACTTCGTTCAAGAAGAGTCCTAAGTTCCTAGGGGAAGAAAGGGATTTAAAACAAAGTAGGAAACTTGGGGAAGAAAACAGGGGACCGGTCGACCGCGAACCAAGTTTTAGCTTTTGAAAGAATGCAGAAAGTTCATTTCGGACGGACCGGTCGACCGATAGTGGGACGCGGTCGACCGCGCCCTAAATTTCGTGCCTTTGCAAGAAAGCAGTAAGCCCTCTTCCGAAGGCCCGGTCGACCGGTCTGAGAGACGCGGTCGACCGGCCATAGCAGACCTAGACCATTTTCTCCTACTTTCCTTCTAAACCCAAGATCAATAATCAACCCAAGATCATCCAACTACATTTAATGATGCTAAAAGAATATAAATGCTCCCAACAACATTTTTCCACCTCAAACCACAATCAAACTCTATCAAAGATGTTGGTACCCATAAATCCAACCAAAACCACAAATTATATTACATCAAAACTATACATAACTACCCATACAAATTATTCATCTTAAACTATATAATTAGCAAGTAGAAAACTTGCCTTGGGGCTTCAAATTCAGTCTTGGTTGAAGAAGAAAGCAAGATCAAACCACCAATGTTCAAGATTTCTCTCTTTAATTCTCCAATCTTCCACTCTCTCTCTCTCACTCTAGGGCTAGAATACTTAGGGAAAATAAGAGGAAAAGAAGGAATTGGGGGAAGAGTAAAACGTGGCCTACAATAAAAGGTCTCTCACCTTTAAGTAACAATACCGCAAAAGTTAATTTATATTACGCAATATGCCAAAACCAGTCAAAAGTGCCCAAAATCTCAAAATACAATATGGCACACATTTTGACTGTTTCGCACCTCCCGGAATTAACTACACCCTCCAAATTATCATTTGGAGATTTTATAAACCATTTTAAGTTTCGGTTCCATTTTAATTCAAATTGCCATTTTAATTATCATGACAAGATAGAACACCACATGTTAATAATCACCTACCCACATGGTAATTATGCAACTTTTAGTAAATATTAACTTATTTCATCAAATTAATACTTACCCACATCCGGCATTTTATATATACTACTCAACATAATGAATAAATATAAAATGGGCTCCCAAAAGCGAGGGTTGTTACATACTCCCCCCCTTATGAGGGAATTTTGCCCCCAAAATTCAAGCGTACCTTGGATAAAAAGATGCGGATACTTATCCCGCATATCGTCCTCACGCTCCCAAGTATATTCCTCGATGCTATGGTGACTCCATTGTACTCTAACCAAGGGCACCACACGAGATCTCAATCTACGTTCCCCATGTTCCAAAATAGCCACCGGTTGCTCTTCATAAGAAACATCGGGTAGCAGCTGTATATCCTCGAAAGGAATGTGCCAAAGGGCACCATCACACCTCTTATACTTCTTCAAAGAGGAGATGTGGAAAACATCATGAATCTGTTGCAAAGGTTCCGGTAGGGCAATTTGATACGCCACTGAGCCTACCTTAGCCAACACAGGAAAAATCCCAACGAAACGTTGTGCAAGTTTCCCTTTCTTTCCGAAACGCTTAACGCCCTTCATAGGCGACACCCGAACCAACACTTGGTCTCCAACTTCCAATTCCACATGCCTTCTTCCCGTATCGGCATAGCTCTTCTGTCTATCTTGGGCTGTCCGAATACGATCTCGAATAAGTTCGATCTTAGAAGAAGTATCCCGAATCATTTCAGGTCCGAGAAACTTATTATCTCCCACTTCTAACCAACAGGTGGGGGATCTACAAGGCCTTCCGTACAAGGCTTCATAGGGAGCCATCCCAATAGTGAACTGATACGAGTTATTATAAGAAAACTCAACCAAAGGGAGATATTGTTCCCAACTACCCTTAAAATCAAGCATGCACATACGAAGCATATCCTCCAACATTTGGTTAACCCTTTCAGTCTGGCCATCTGTTTGAGGATGATAAGAAGTGCTTAATTTCAATTCGGTTCCCATGGCCTCTTGGAAACTTTGCCAAAAGTGGGAAACAAAAATCTTATCTCTGTCGGAAACAATATTCAAGGGCACCCCATGCAATCTAACAATCTCTTCAATGAACAACTGAGCGTAACGAGCGGTATTATAATCGGTACGGACGGGAAGGAAGTGCGCCGACTTTGTCAAGCGATCAACTATGACCCATATCGAATCGTGACCCTTTTGTGACGTTGGCAAACCGGTGATAAAATCCATTGAAATGCTCTCCCATTTCCAAACGGGAATTTCCAACGGTTGCAACAAACCTGCCGGTAGCTGATGGTCAATCTTAACCAACTGACAAGTAGTACATTGAGATACAAACTCCGAAATATCTCGTTTCATACCCGGCCACCAATATTGACGGCGCATATCTTGATACATTTTATCATTTCCCGGATGTACCAAAAATTTAGAGCCGTGAGATTCCGCCATCACAGCCCGTCACAAATCCCCATCCTCCGGAACAATAAGGCTTCCATGAAAGCGCAATCCACCCTCAGAACTTATCGAGTAGGACTCCGCTCCCTCAGCCAATAATCGGCGAATGTGGTCTTGACATTCTTTATCTCTGCCTTGGGCTTCCACAACCCTTGCCACAATCGTCGGAGTAACGGTCATCACGGATATAAACGCCCTAGCAACCGCATCCTCATGACTGAGTTCTTTCCATTTAGCTTTCCACACATCAGCTAGATCTCCCTCGGGCTTCCTACTCAAGGCATCCGCCACCACGTTCGCCTTGCCCGGATGATAATGAATATCAAATTGATAATCTTTCACGAACTCCAACCATCTTCGCTGCCGCATATTTAAATCTTTCTGAGAAAATAAATATTGCAACGAATTATGGTCCGTGAAAAGACTAAACTTCTCCCCAAGAAGATAATGCCTCCAAATCTTTAAGGCAAAGACAAATGCGGCTAATTCCAAGTCATGCACTGGGTAATTTCTTTCATGAGGCTTGAGCTTCCTGGAGGCATATGCAATAGCTTGTCGCTCCTGCTGAAGCACACCTCCCAGACCCTGTAGGGATGCATCGGTGAAGACTAAATATTCCAACCCTGGCTTAGGTAAAGCGAGGACTGGAGCCGAAGTCAATCTATCCTTGAGCTCATCGAACGCCGCTTGGCAGGCATTATCCCAAACAAATCTAACCCCTTTCCGGGTCAAATTTATCAAAGGACTAGCAATCTTAGAAAATCCCTTGATAAATCGACGATAATAACCCGCCAAACCCAGAAAACTGCGTACCTCGGTAGGTGTCGTGGGCTGACCCCACTCCCTCACCGCAATAACTTTACTTGGGTCCACCGAAATGTTTTGCGAAGTCACGACGTGACCCAAAAATTTCACTTCCCGCAACCAAAAACCACACTTCTCAAACTTAGCGTACAGTTGGTGATCCCTTAACCTTTGCAGGACCAACCCCAAATGAGTAGCATGGTCATCTTCCGTTTGAGAATACACAAGGATGTCATCGATAAATACGATAACAAATTGGTCCAGGAAGTCCCGAAATACCCTATTCATAAGATCCATGAATACTGCAGGGGCATTAGTTAGCCCAAAAGGCATAACCAAAAACTCATAAGACCCGTACCTCGTTAGAAAAGCGGTCTTGGATACGTCTTGCTCCCGTATCCTCAACTGATGATACCCCGTTCTCAAATCTATCTTAGAGAAGTAGGTCGCTCCCCTGAGCTGATCAAACAAGTCATCTATGCGAGGCAAAGGGTATTTATTCCGGATGGTGACCTTATTCAATTCTCTATAGTCAACACACAACCGGAGGTAACCATCTCTTTTCTTCACAAATAACACAGGAGCACCCCACGGCGACGTGCTATGCCTGATAAACCCCTGTTCCAACAACTGCTGAATCTGATCTCTAAGCTCCCTCATCTCCATAGGAGCCATACGATAAGGAGTTCATGCAATCGGTCGAGTTCCCGGCGCTAAGTCAATTACGAACTCAATCTCTCTACTAGGAGGCAAACCCGGTATCTCCCGAAAAACGTCCTCAAAATCCTGAACAACAGGAATAGAATCTAAGGGAACAACTACATCCCGAGAATTATCTTCCGCAATACAATATAAATAAGTACCAGAATCTCCCTCTAATCGAGGCATAACTACCAGGAACATATCTTGTCCCGGAACGGCGAAGACTATACTCTTCCCGTAACAATTAACTATAGCATGATATTTAACAAGCCAGTCCATGCCCAAGATAACATCATACCCGACCATATCTAGGACGAGTAAGTCGGCTTCAAAACACAAATTACCAAGAGTGATCCCTACGTGTTTGCAAACAAAGAAAATAAGGGAACCGTCACCCATAGAAGACTCCACACTAGTAAAGGTACTTTCCGCAGATTTTATCAACTCTGTGGACTGAGCAAAACTTCTGGAAATAAAAGAATGTGTCGCACCCGTATCAAATAGAACGCGACCCACGTGTCCCTGAATAAGAAACTTACCCTCTATAGCAGGCGGCGCTGGCTGAACAGGAGGAAGCATAGCATCCTGAATGTGGTAGACTCTCCCATACTGTAGTTGACCCTGCTGCAGAGGGACAACCGGATTCGGTGCTTGTGGAGGGAACTGCACATAAGGCTGCTGAGGAACTCGTGGAGGTTGTCCCCCGATCGCCTGAGGACAATCTCTCTTAAAATGACCAGCTTCTCCACATTGGAAACATTTCCCCGCCATATTCTCCTGACCTCGACCTCTGTTATTTCTGAACTGCCCGGAACCTTGGCCCGAATGGCCCCTACCTCCCTGGCCACCCCGACCCGCTTGCTGTGGTACGGTACCCTGACCTTGCTTGTTAGCATTACCACTAACATTAAACCCGCCAAATCGTTGCCTTTTCGACCCATCCCCTTGCTGGGAATCCCTTTCACGTTGCTTATTATCCGCAGGCTGGGACGAAGGAAAGGCTCCTCCTCCATTACCACTCACCCCGGGATTCCCCACTTGCCCCATTCCTGAAGCTTTCTTTCTACTCTGCAAAAACAACCGATGCTCCTGACAATGAAGCAATGCCGCATTCATCACTTCACCAAAAGTTTGTAAGGCCGGATTACCCAACAAATGCTGTCGGATTCTCCAGTTTAGACCTCCCATAAATTTGGAGACTTTTCTTTCCTCAGGAGTCACCTCCTCCGGCACAAAACTAGCTAGCCGGGTAAACTCCTCCTCATATTCGGCAACTGATCGTTCTCCCTGAACTAAATCTTGAAGTTTCCTCCTCATCTCCCTCTGAATCGCGGGAGGAAAATATTTCCGATCGTACAAGACCCAGAAATCCGTAATGGACATAGTATCCCTCTGTTCTGGCGTAGTCATCGACTCCCACCAATGTAACACTGCCCCAACCAACTTGAAAGTAGCAAGGACTTGCTTCTTTTCCTCACTACAATCCACCATTCTCAAATGGCGTTGCATATCCTTCTTCCATTGATTTGCTCGAACAACATCAGAACCTCCATCAAACTCTGGGGGATGGCCCTTTAAAAAGGACTCCCTTACTCTTTCCCACGGAGAAGGTCCCGTAGGCGCTTGAGCATCCGGTGCCCGTTGTTGAGCTGTTAGCATCTGTTGAGCTACTGCGGTCATGGCAACATTAACTGCATGAGCTACAATGTTGGCTACATCCGCAGCATTAAAAGTTCCTTGGGGCGGTAGAGGACCAACATCCTCTTCTACAACTCTATTGCGTCTCGCAGGGCGACCTCTGTTAGGCGGCATCTGAGATGAAGGGACAAGAGTGTTAGAATACAATTCACAACAATCTAATCCACAGAAGATCGCAATTATAAGCAATAAAGCAGTCTTATCATTAGGCTCTATATCAAAGAACGCTACGGTAGATCGTGACAAGTCCACATAGATCCTAGTACTCTAAAACCTAGTGCTCTGATACCATCTGTGATAACCCGCACTCCGAAATAAGGGGTGGCCAGGCTGATACTCCGATATATACGGAAATCATGGACAGAAATCATTCTCAGCACCACATAAATAACAAGAGTAACCGAGAAAACCACCCAATAATTCAGAAAACGGGTTGTCAAAATAATTTATGTGATTAAAAGTTAAGTTAAGAAAAATAATTTAAACAACCCATTCTAGAACAATAGTGGAATTCAAATAAACATAATTAATATACATCTAAAACAACTATGTACAAAGAGGAGAACCGAATATGCTGTCGGTTCACAGCTACACAAAAGTAACCACAACAGTTAGATATTATGTTTAACATTCATAATACAATTACAAGCTTGGGCCACTCGCCCGAGTGATAGACCCGATCATAACTAGATATCAAAAGAATGATGGCGTCTAACAAAATATCCTGTAATATCCGCAATTTCATACAGCTCCTTAAAATCCAAAAGAGTAGGAACATCAACACGGGCGTCCTTGCGGAGGAGCACCTGAGCGGATACAATACCAAGCATAGCATAAAAGAAAATGAACGGGTCAGAACCTGGTTTATATATAGTTCCCAGATGAACAAAAAGCATGCTAGATATGAACAGTTAATCATGGGAAAGGAAAACAGGAATCTAACAACCTAAGCATGAAATGGTAAGAATACAAGTGAAGTGACATATCTAAAACAAACTATGCAAGAGAAAAAAATGATGCTAAATAAAATTAAATTAAATTAAATTAAAAGCTTCTATTCACTAATTTCCACTTTAAACCAGATTAATTTCCTTAACAGGAATATAGTATCATTTTCTTCTTATTTCATTCCAATTCCCATTCCTTAGCAGGAATGTAATCATCATAGTACTACTAGTGGAAATTATACATCCCTCAAGTCCCACTTGAGTTTAGAAAAGTTACATTCTTATACATATAACGATTCTAAGACCGCCCCTCCGAGTTTCCCCACTGGGCGCGCCCCTAAATGACTATCATTTTCCAGGGGCCCATCAAACAAGGCAGCCTGGGTACCTATCGCACGTCGGGAAGTGGCCATATGCCTGCGAGTGAGTCATAACCACACCCGGAATTACTTCACTAGCGCAGAAAAAATACATATAATAAACCCGCATATGGCCGAGGACTATAGTCTCCCTGCATTCACTAGTCAAGGAACATCACCTCATGCGCGAGCTTCCCTTATGATAGCATTTAGAGAGGTGTGTTTAAGTAAATTAGCATTTACTATAAAAACCATTTTTTTCCTTTTCATTTCATTTACATGTTTCATTTGTTTGAAACCATAATCATAGGATATTTCATTTATTCTCAACTTAGGTTATGCCTCGAATAAATCTCCAAGGGATCATATTAGTCTCCCGAGCTTAAAGTCTTACGTACCTCATTCCAAGCCCCTACAATCTCCAAATATGAGCCTACAACTTCCATCCATATTTATAGGATGCACTAAGAAAAGTGATGCCTTAACATCACTTTAAAAACCCCTCCCCCGGACTTAACCCCAAGTGAAACCCATTCAACACTAGGGTGACAACCAACTCAACTAGGACTCTAAAAAAAAACCAAGGCTTACTTCGTTCAAGAAGAGTCCTAAGTTCCTAGGGGAAGAAAGGGATTTAAAACAAAGTAGGAAACTTGGGGAAGAAAACAGGGGACCGGTCGACCGCGAACCAAGTTTTAGCTTTTGAAAGACTGCAGAAAGTTCATTTCGGATGGACCGGTCGACCGATAGTGGGACGCGGTCGACCGCGCCCTAAATTTCGTGCCTTTGCAAGAAAGCAGTAAGCCCTCTTCCGAAGGCCCGGTCGACCGGTCTGAGAGACGCGGTCGACCGGCCATAGCAGACCTAGACCATTTTCTCCTACTTTCCTTCTAAACCCAAGATCAATAATCAACCCATGATCATCCAACTACATTTAATGATGCTAAAAGAATATAAATGCTCCCAACAACATTTTTCCACCTCAAACCACAATCAAACTCTATCAAAGATGTTGGTACCCATAAATCCAACCAAAACCACAAATTATATTACATCAAAACTATACATAACTACCCATACTAATTATTCATCTTAAACTATATAATTAGCAAGTAGAAAACTTGCCTTGGGGCTTCAAATTCAGTCTTGGTTGAAGAAGAAAGCAAGATCAAACCACCAATGTTCAAGATTTCTCTCTTTAATTCTCCAATCTTCCACTCTCTCTCTCTCACTCTAGGGTTAGAATACTTAGGGCAAATAAGAGGAAAAGAAGGAATTGGGGGAAGAGTAAAACGTGGCCTACAATAAAAGGTCTCTCACCTTTAAGTAACAATACCGCAAAAGTTAATTTATAATACGCAATATGCCAAAACCAGTCAAAAGTGCCCAAAATCTCAAAATACAATATGGCACACATTTTGACTGTTTCGCACCTCCCGGAACTAACTACACCCTCAAAATTATCATTTGGAGATTTTATAAACCATTTTAAGTTCCGGTTCCATTTTAATTCAAATTGCCATTTTAATTATCATGACAAGATAGAACACCACATGTTAATAATCACCTACCCACATGGTAATTATGCAACTTTTAGTAAATATTAACTTATTTCATCAAATTAATACTTACCCACATCCGAAATTTTATATATGCAACTACTCAACATAATGAATAAATATAAAATGGGCTCCCAAAAGCGAGGGTTGTTACATGACAGCTCTTCCATCTCCGCCAGGGCTTCTGATTTTCCCGGCTGCCAACCTGGTTCTATTAACTTTTTATTGCCTGTCAATTGGGAGCGCCTAGTCAAAGGTAGACCCGTCCCACCTATTTGGAAACCTTATGATATGGGCGTGGCTAACATTAGCATACAACAACCTTAACCTCAGTGTCACCTTCATAACATCCAATATCAAAATTATAATGGAAATCCTAGGTTCATTCCTATTTGGGTAATTCCCACATATAAAGGAGAAGGGGTGATCCGTCAAGACCATAACAACATTCAACATGCCAACCTATAAACATCTCTAGTTTTATCCGTGCTCTTATCTTTTGAGAGAGTATTTTGTTATGTCTTGTGGAATTTTGATTCTAGTGTACTCACTAATTATTTATTGAATGGTTGTGATTAGTTGTTGTTTTCATTTATTTATTGCTTAAAATGCCGAATGTCATATCAAGGATTTATTTCTTAATTGTAATAAATATTATTTCTTCTTAATAGTGGAGGTGGCAAATAGGTTTGCAATTTGCAATTACTTAATTGTGTTTTGAATATTATTTGTTTATGAAGTTTCCTCGACCCTACTGCCATTACAAGCATTGTGTTAATCTTCTACCAACATTATTTCAGGCATAGACGATAATAAAATTTTATAAATTTTTTTTCTATCTTTCTTTTTCACTTCTTGTTAAGCATTCCAATGCTTTAGGTTAAATAGTTCTTTGCTGAACTAGGGTACTCTCCTCCAGAACATAATGTTCGTCAACTCTAGTTCCAGCGTAACACATGTTTTTCAATTTCAGATGTTTTCCTCTTGAATCAGACTAACCTATTTTACTATGTCTTCAAACATTGTGATTGATAAGGAAAATCCCTTTGGGCATTAAATTTTTGCGTGTGTTGGGTGGAGAAACCTATTAGGCTAAACCCACATGTCACTATAAGAAAAATACATATCGTAGCAATTTTATTAGTGGCTAATCATTTATTGCCACTAAAACGTATATTTTTTTGCAAAATTTATGTTTTCCACTAAAAAATAATACATAAGTGGGAACAAATTAAAATCGCCACTAATTTTGCCACTAAATGTTAAGTGGTAAAAATTAGACATTTAGCGGGAACACGAAATTTTAATTAGTTGCAAGCTTAAAATATTTGCCACTAATGTATGTTCATTAGTAGCGAATATTCTCCTTTGGCACAAAAGACATTTCACGTACATTTCATTTACCCTCAAAAATTAATTTCTAAAATAAACATCCCCCCAAAAATAGACCGGAAAGGTAACTTCTCCCATTCATCCCTCCAAATCCTCTTCATCTTCCCTTCATCCTCCAAATCCATTAGCCATGTGTTTTTTCTCTTCCATTCATCCCCCAACTTGTACAGTGCACCCTATAAATGACATAAATAACAAGGGAAACAGATTTTCTCAGCAAGGATGGCAACTGAATTCGAATGGAGGGGTCGTAGATGATTACATTTTTTTGTAGTAGTCGATGGATTGGACTTTTTAGGCGCCTTAGGGGGTTTCGAAAAAGAGGTCAACGGAGCACCGACATCCCAGGGACAGACTCATCAGCATGAGCAGAGTTCCCATCAGGGGGCCCTACCAAGCGCTTCTGATCAGGTGATTCCAGATAGGGATTTGGGGGTTATAGGCAGGGTCAGCAGGGCCAACCTAATCAGCAGGGCCAGCAGGGTCAGCAGTAGGGCCAACAGCATTTTCATCAGGGCCAACAGGGCCAGTGGCGGGGTGGTAACGGCCAACAGGGTCGTGGTCAGCAGGGTCAGAGGGGAGGTAATTTCAAAGGCCGATGTTTCGGGTGCGGCAAGAATGGCTATAGGAGCCAGGATTGTCCAGAGGGAGAGAGGGCCCCACAGCAGTAGGGTGCCCGTAATGAGCCACAGAGGCCACTTTTTCCAACCGCCCTCCCAGCACCAGCTCAGGTACCAGCCCTACCAGCCATTCCAGCAACTCTAGTGCAGCAGGGGCAGTTACAGTACGGACGTGTCTATAACGTCCACCAGGCAGCAGCTCCACAGGAACCACCCGCGATTGAGGGTATGTTTCCTGTCCATGGTACTATGGGTCGAGTTTTACTTAATACTGGGGCGACGTACTGTTTTATAGAAACTCATTTTGTGAATGCCTTAGGGCTATTAGCCACAGCAGAGAGCACTGTGACATGTGTAGACTCACCACTGGGAAATAGTTCGCTTATTTTCTTTATATGCCGGGGTGTGGGGGTAGAGATTGGTAGCTTGGTATTACCTGCAAACATGTTAGTCTTAGATATGCATGAGCACGATGTTATTATTGGTATGGAATGGCTCGCAGCTTATAGAGCCATGATAGATTGTTTTGGTGGGAGTATTGTCTTTGCCATTCCGGGGAAAGAGATGTTTGTGGTGGCGATGCCTCGCCCAGAGGGAGGCTCGACCGCTCATTTGTATTACATAGAGGAGGATACCTCTAAGGAGGTTGTGATTCCCTTAGACTCGATCCCAGTTTTTTGTGAGTATTCCGATGTATTTCAGGAGATACCAGGCCTACCCCCTAGTCGTGAGATATACTTTGTCATAGATTTATTACCGGATACTCGACCTATAGCACGCGCTCCATACCGTATGGCTCAGGCAGAGATGCGAGAGTTACGAGACCAGATAGAGCAGCTGTTAGGTCAGGGCTTCATTCGAAGGAGTACCTCACCTTGGGGCGCTCCAATTTTGTTTGTGAAGAAGACAGATGGTTCATTGAGGCTATGTGTGGACTATTGAGAGTTGAACAAGGTCACGATATAGAATAAGTATTCGTTGCCTCGAATCAATGATCTGTTTGACCAACTGAGGGGAGCAACTTTCTTTTCGAAGATAGATCTGAGGTCGGGGTACCATCAGCTACGTATTAGGGAGCAGGATGTTTCAAAGACTGCTTTCTTGACGAGATATGAGTCCTATGAGTTTAGGGTGATGCCATTCGGACTCACAAATGCCCCAGCCGTATTCATGGACTTGATGAACCGAGTGTTCAGAGATTTCTTGGATCAGTTCGTCATTGTTTTCATAGATGACATTCTGATATATTCACACTCCGAGGAGGAGCATGCCAAGCACTTGAGGCAGGTTCTTCAGACTCTACAAGATCATTAGCTGTATGCTACGTACGAGAAGTGCGGGTTCTGGTTACGTGAAGTGCAGTTCTTGGGACATGTTGTTTCTGAACAAGGGATAGCAGTTGACCCGAGTAAAGTGTCAGCGGTGAGGGAGTGGGGATAACCCACGACACTGACGAAAGTGCGTAGTTTCTTGGGGTTAGCCGGATACTATAGGAGATTCATTCAGGGATTCTCCAAAATAGCGGGTCCATTGACGAACCTGACTCACAAAGGGGTACCATATGTTTGGGATGATGTTTGTCAATTGGCTTTCGACGAGATGAAAGACAAGCTTACTTCAGCACCAGTCCTTGCTTTACCTAAGCCGGGTGTGGAGTACCTAGTTTACATCGATGCCTCTTTATGGGGACTTGGGGGAGTACTTCAGTAGGAGGAGAAGGCTATAGCTTTTGCCTCCCGCAAGCTTAAGACGCATGAGAAGAATTACCCCACCCACGACCTGGAGTTAGCAGCGGCCGTTTTTGCGTTGAGGATATGGAGGCACTATTTATTGGGGGAGAAGTTTCGCTTGTTCACAGACCACAAGTCACTGCAGTACCTGTTCACTCAGCGAGAGCTGAATATGCGTTAGCGCAGATGGTTAGAGTTTGTGAAGGACTATTAATTCGACATACAATACCATCCGGGGAAGGCTAACGTAGTTGCTGATGCATTGAGCCGTAGACCGGTAGACGATGTAGCGGACATCTGGAAAGCAAAGTGGAAAGAGTTGGGTCACCAGGACGTAGTAGCACGTTCTTTCGTATCTGTCATGACAGTGACACCCGAGATTATTACGAGGGTGATACAAGCACAGACCGCAGACCCGTTTTGCCAGGAGCAGATTGTACGACTTTTAGCTGAGGGTGCTGAGTCCTATTCTGTTAGTTCTATGGGGGTTTGAGATTTAATGGGAGATTGGTGGTCCCAAAAGGAGCAGAATTACGTCATGCAGTGATGACCCAGTCTCAGTGATCCCGATTTACGGTACATCCTAGAGGAGATAAGATGTACCAGGATATGAGGCGACAATACTGGTGGAGTGGGATGAAGAAGGACATTGCTGAGTTCATGTCCAAGTGTTCTACCTGCCAGCTGGTAAAGGTGGACCATCAGAGACCGTCAGGGTTGCTTCAGCCATTGGAAATACCCGTGTGGAAGTTGGAGAGTATTTCCATGGACTTTATTATAGGGTTGCCTACATCACAGTGGGGCCACGACTCTATCTTGGTGATTGTAGACCGCTTGACCAAGGTGGCCCATTTTCTGCCGGTGCGGACAGACCATACCACGGGTCAATATGCACAGTTGTTCATTGTTGAGATTGTCAGATTACATGGGGTTCCCCTGAATATTGTGTTAGACATAGACAAGATTTTTGTGTCGCATTTCTGGGAGCGCTTTCAGGAGGCTATGGGTACAGAGTTGAGGTTGAGTTCAGCTTATCACCCACAGACAGATGGGAAAACAGAGCGTACTAATCAGATGCTGGAGGATATGCTACGCATGTGTGTCCTTGATTTTGGAGGAGGTTGGGAGCCACATCTTCCACTGGTAGAGTTTGCTTATAATAACTCTTATCAGTTCACGATTGGCATGGTTCCATTCGAGGCTTTGTATGGCAGACCATGTCGTTCCCCAACTTGTTGGCTAGAGGTGGGGGATAACAAGTTGCTAGGGCCATAGGTGATTCAGGAAACCTCCGCGAGGATTGAGATGATCAGGAGTCACATTCGGGTAGCCCAGGATAGGAAGAAGAGCTACGCTGATGCGAAATGGTTCTTTCGAGAGTTTAATGTGGGGGACCAAGTATTACAACGTGTATCTTCTATGAAAGGAGTGATGAGGTTCGAGAAGAAAGGGAAATTGGCCCCGAGGAACGTGGGACCATTTACCATTATCGAGAGGATTGGGCCGGTAGCATACAGATTGGGACTGCCAGAGCATTTACATCGCATTCACGATGTATTCCACATCTCGTCGTTGAGACGATATCTTCGGGATAACATGGCTCACACCCACATCGCGATAGAGGAGATAGACTTACAGCCTGACAGCTCTTACAAGGAGAGACCGGTGGCTATCCTAGACCATAGCGACAGGAGACTGAGGTCGAAGGTAGTTCCACTTGTACGAGTCCAGTGGGAGCATCATAATGTGGAGGAATCCACTTGGGAGCGCGAGGCAGATATGCGCGAGAGATATCCAGATTTATTCTTACCAGGTATGCCTTATTTTCTGAATTTCGGGACGAAATTCCGTTATTAGGGGGGAAGTATGTAATACCCCATATTTTTATGCTTTCTTAATTTGGGGATTTATTAAATTTAATGTGAGTTAATTATTTAATATAAATTCAGAAATGAATTATTTTATAATTATTAATGTGATGTGAGTTAGTAATTATGGGAAACTTGTTGAATATTACTAATGAGCAAAGTAATATATAATATTGGTTCTATTAAATGTCACGAGTGAATAGAATGACAATTTTGGAAATTTAAGTCGGGACGCGCCCGTATCGTATCGGGACTAAATATTGATTAATAAAAGTGAATAAATTATAAGTTGCTTGTATGGTCATTTTGAGTGCGCCAAAGTGTCCGTAAGGGTCGAGATAGTCAAAAAAGTGTAGTCGGGGGTTTAGTTTGGGTCTCGGGGTGTTTTTAGGCTTATTTAGCGCCCCGGGAGGGCATTTTGGACATTTTGTAATTTTGGGCAATTAAACCCACGAATTTTCAAGGGTTATATCAGATGTCTAAGGTTGTCTTCTAGGGTTAACACAACCAAAGATAAGTGATGGCCATAGGAGAGGAAAGGAGAGAGCTTGCCAAGGTGTTCTAGGCCGAAAATTCACCCGGTTGCACCGCCACCACCACCAACGCGTAGATCGCGCAACGGGGAACACAACCACACCAAATTCGTTTACAAATCAGAACTCTGAAATTCCCTGGAAAGTTTTTATCTTGCTTATTTTTGTTAATTCATCACTCATGTTAGTCTAGGGTTGATTAGGATGAGTTTCATGGAAGAAAACCCATGTTGGAGATAGGAAATTGCATGTAGTAATGATATAAATGAAAATCTGGAAATCCCCCTTCATATGTAAAGGTTGAAGCACGGATTTATGATGTTTTAGAAGAAGAAATTCTAGAAAAAGACTGATTAGAACAAAGTTAAAGAAAATTCTAGGGTTCATGAAGTTTATATAAGTTTTGCCCTTTTAATCCATGGTTATTGATGAAAATTCACATGCTTTACATAGAAGATTGTTAGTTTGCGTTATTAATGTTTGTAGTACGAATTTTTGGAAGTTTGGGTGTTAAAAATCTTGATTTGGTTGAGGTTGGATGTTAGAACCCGTAACTGTTAATCTGCAGAATTCGCCATACTTGTTTGATCGATCGATCGAACCAGGAGTGTCGATTGATCGACGCATCAATCGATCGACCCCTCCTGACAGACTCATATTTCCCCTTTTAAATTGCTGAATTCAAATTAAATGAGTGAAAATCTTTGGACATCCTTATTAAAATATTTTAGAAGATAAAGGAGACCGGTAGGACTTATTAACAACTATGAGACCTTTAATCTAAGGCGAAATTTACATTTTTGGGATGCTTACATATAAGGGACGATGGGGTTGTGTATTAAAGGGAGAGACGCGTAAAATAGTTACATTGGAAAAATAGATGAGTACCTACTGAATTCTACACTTGGGAGGATAGATCCCATGAGTGTTACGTAGTAAGTTGGATTAATCCCTCAATTAAAGTAAGAGACGAACCGTTATACGTGATATCTAAAGATTGAGAAATAAGTCTATATATTATATTATGGGTGATGAAAGGTACCTAAAGAGATATGGTAATAGTAGTATATTTATATGACTGTGTTTATGCATATACTATATACGTGTGAAAATCATGCCCGCGCTACTTGCTATCCCTGAGGTTACCGCGCTGGGACAGTCTTATCTCGATGTGCCTTTATGGGGGATATTGACTCGTACCCTAGAAGATAGATATCCTCATTACAGGCTATCTGATCGATGGTCAGACGGTCCTAAGAGACGTGAAGGTATGTGCTATCCTCTTAGAGACTTGGAATCTATGCTTCGCCTCAATATTGTTGGTGTATGTGTTAATACAGTTCGAGAGTGATTCCGAACTTGTATTTCCCTTAGTACGAGTGAGACGGGGCTTGGATAGCAGAGTATGCCCGCACCATAATTTTTATGTGGGGTGCTGTTAGAATATATATATATATTATACGAGTATTTAATATATATATATTTAATTCTGAAATTGGGAACTTCCTACTATGTTTATGGTAAGTAAGATATGAATAATGATTTCAATTTGGAAATACTTATTTTGAAAAGTATAATATGATACTGGGAAACTTTATAGCGAATAAAGTTAAAATAAGAGTTTTGTTATTAAATGGAATTTACTCTTTAAACAGTTGAATCGCTAGTTTAAATCTTACGAGCAAACTAAGATAAGATAAGTTAAACCGTTGGGAAGGTTAGTGCGATAGGTGTGCACATTAGAAGAGAGGTGAGAATTTCTCAAGGGAGTGTCGCCCTAATATGCTGTTGCATTGGCATGTAAACATTTTAAATACTTGCTAAACAAATTTTAAATCATTTTCACTATCGGGCTCTGACCCGTTTCCATTTTCTTTTCTCCCTTGTATATATATATATATATATATATATATATATATATATATATATATATTACAGGTGCCCAGCCACAGGGGCGTCTTGCATAGGATCCTTTGGAAGGAACGGGCTGCAGCTTAGGTGGGAGTTACAGGCCTTTTGCTTAGATGACCTCATTCATTTGATTCTAATCTTAGCATTATTTATTCCAGTTGGGCATGTGTCGCCCTTTCCATTATTCAGTTTTTTTATTGGATATTGTAATCCATTTATTTCCAGTATTTGCACTTTGGGATTTGTTATTGCCAGGATGTTTTCATTTAAAGTGTTAAATGTTGGATTCAATTAGTTGAATGTTCGATTATTTGGATTGTATGTTACAGGATAGTTGTGGTGTGACTATTAAATTATGAGTTATGCAAAGTTTTAAATGTTGGTTTAATAAATAAAAATTTGGAAAGTAATGTCTAAATGGTTTTGACACTTAGCTTAATTATTTAGGGTGTTTAAACTGGAAAAAGTATTTTCGACGGTGATGCTAAGAATGAACCAACTATTCACCTTGATTTTAATTTAATAAAGGAGTGATCGCCCGGTATTTAATTAGGCGGGGTGTCACAATTTCTTGGAGCTAATTACATTTCTTGGGCCTCTAAAAAGCAGCCTACTGTTGCCCGTTCCTCTTGTGAGGATGAATATCAGGCTCTTGCGGTTGCCACTGCTGAACTTATGTGGCTCACTTATCTCTTACGTGATATCGAACTTTCCGACATTGCTGCTCCAACCTTATATTGTGACAATTTAAGTTCTCTTTATATGACTATAAATTTTGTCCTCCATGCACATACTAAGAACGTTGAACTTGATTATCAGTTTGTTCGTGAAAAAGTTGCTCAAGGACTACTCGTTACTCAATTTGTGCCTTCCTCATCTCAGCCTACTGACATCTTTACCAAGCCGCTTGCCATGCCTCAGTTCCAGTTTTTTCATCACAAGCTTGGTGTGTGCTTCGCTCCCCACCTTCACTTGCAGGGGAATATTAAGATACCTCACTTAGATGACAGTTGCACCGGATAATTACAAAAGCTCCTATGGATTTCTTTCAGAAGATACTCCTAGTATCATGGGATAACCAGCGTGTATTGGTAAATCTGTTCTGATCATTATCTGGCTGCACATTAACATAGCAGTCCCGTGTTAGTATTTTCCACTTTTTGTGGGAAACCTATGTAGTCTTCTAGTATATAATAGACACCTGTTGTACGTGTTTTGGTTTATGAAAAGCAAATACAAACAGTATTCTCTTCATCATTTATTTTTATTCTGCATAACTGATATCTTCTTTACATACAATGAGTACTCATATACCCATCGTGAGTCCTTATTATATATCCCAGGATCCTTATTATTATTATTATTATTATACCGAGTATGTGTTTTTAACGCCCATTTATTTCTTAATTTCTTAATATTTAAATAGAAAATTGAAACCCTAAAAGGAGGATGGGGCGTTAAATCATATGAACAAGTAACCATTATTATCTAGTTGGAAAAAATAAATGATATCATGAGGGTGTGGTTGATTGCAAACATTGAAAATGGGAGGAAAATAGTTCATTTGGACGAGAAGTTGGAAAATGAATAGAAAAATATGAGTTTTTTGTTTTATTTTTGTCTGATGGGATTTTGCCCCACCCCTAATGGGGCGGGAAGGATTTGAGAAAGTTCTTTTTAGGTACACATGCTTTAAAAAACAAATTTTTGGGATGGCGTGCGTGTTTCATGGTTGACATTTCAGGTAGGGTTTTTGCAAAAGAAAATCGGTTTTGGGTTCGGGATAGCATTTTTCTTAACATGGCAGGTTTGGGTTTTGCAAAACCAAACCCGTGGCCATCCCTCTACTTACATACCAGAGTGATAATTATGTAGAACCTTAATTCATGAAAATATATCCTTAATGAAATTTCATAAAAGATAAGTCCACTTATAATTTGTGCCAATTTTCTATGTAGTTCTTGTTTGACCATGAGTACTTTTACACTAATTCTTTTATTTTCCTAGACATTAATATAAAAATATGGTCTTTAATTTAATGAATATAACACCACGGTACGCGATCTTATTGTTTATATAGTGTTATAAAATGTAAAATTTAATCACTTCAGTGGCGTTTGATTACAAAATTTGAAACAGATTGAAAAACAGCTCATTTCTTAGAAATGTTGAAAAATAATGTAGACGAGTCGAGAGTTCCTTACTTTTTCGATTTTTCATTTAAAGAAGCAAGAGGGCCCGCCGCTAAATCGCTATTTTTCTCTCCAAAATGAAAATGAAAGTGAACTTTTTTTTAATGGTTTTCTAACTTCGAAGTCAAATGCGCCCATAGAAACAAGCAAGCGTTGTGACATACTATCACGACTTATACAATTTTTACTCCCAATATGTTTTTTCCTTATGATACACCCTATAACATTATGGTCAATGTATTATTAAACAACGATGATTATTGTATAGAGTGTGTTATATCTCATTATTTTCTTGTCTATTATTTATTGAAAAAGATTGGTTCCTGTTATGGATATTTTTGTAGCGTCTCCCACAAGATGCATCTGAAAGGGAAGATTATAGGTACGGGTATGCTTGTCGGATGCAACACCACAATGAGGAACATGATCGTAAATTAAATCACGTTTGCCAACCATTAAGGGATACTAGGTAACATAGAGCCACCATGATCCGTTGAATTAATTTTATGTTTGTGAATATGTTAAAAAATAGCTGACAATGATCGATATTTTTGGGTACCCTCTTTCTATACTTTAGAAAGGATAGATTCAACTATATTTTTGGTTTTGTCCAAAGTGGTTGATAAGATGGCTCTTATTTGGGAATAAAGTTTTCGCCCATTTAGACAACAGTCCACTGTATTTTCAATTTTCATACTTTGGAGTTTGTTTTCACTTTTTGTGCAAAAATTGTTTCCGTAAATGTTAACAAGTCTTGTAAAAAGTGAAAATGGACCCAAGGCTAACAAATTTATATGGCTGAGGGCAGGGACGGAGTCGGCCTTTGGCAGGGTGGGGCAACTGCCCCCGGTCAGAAAAAAATAAAAAAATTTGGGAAAATTTGTAAAACTAAAAAAAATTAGGGTATAAAGTAAAAAATTCAAACGTGTGCAAGTTAAAACCTAAACAAAACTCCCAAATGGGTTCATTTCTCCCCACTGTCCTCCCATTTTTGTTCTCTGTCTGCGTCTAACCGAAAGCTCCAAAGAAAGGTCAGTGGTGTCGTCGTCCCTCTTTTCCATTCTTGACAACAGTGTTGTGACCGTGTCTGCTCCTCCAAGGTAATCATCAATATTCAAGACTCAATTTTTGCATCAATTTCAAGAAATTAAAGATGACCCAAATAAGTGGACATCTTTTAACAAAAATATGTTGTTGTTGTATATGTTTTGTATATGTTGTTGTTGTAATAAAAATGACCCAAATTTAATGCCTCTTTTCCATTATATGTTGTTGTTGTTTTCTATATGTTGTTGCCCAAGTGGATTATATGTTGTTTTGTATTTTTATGCTATTATTTTTAATTTGATGTTATTTTTAATTTATGAAAAAATATTTTAAAAGGACTCGTGAAAAAGATTCTGATGATGTGATACGAAAACTATACACATTATCAATGAAATTTTAGTAAAAACGAAAAAATAACTCTAAATTTTTTTTTCGCGAGCTACCGCCCCCGAACCATGCCAATGATTTTTGCCCCACCCAGACTCAAATCCTAGCTCCGCCACTGGCTGAGGGACAAAATCCAAACGAGGAAAAATTTGAGTTAGGAAAGGCCAAATGGTCCAAAAATTTAACCAGAAAACTCAAGAGAGTTTGTTCATATTTCCCCTTTCCATTCGACCCAACTATAATATTTCCGTGCTACTGAGACGATTTACACTTTTGATTTTTGCTAATGAACAGCTCATCAAATAGATTTGTTGCCAATGAACAACTCACCAAATGATTTCATAATTTCATAACGTGATTTAGAGCATCTTCAGTCCTAATGTAAAAATTATGTAACTGATACGTATAGTGTTCTACATACAAATTATACACTTGGTAGTTTTTGCTCCAGTAGTTTCATGATATTTGTGCAAAAATTTAAATATAAATATAATTGAATGATATGCAAGAACAATTATTTGATATCAAGACTTCATAAAAGAAGAAAGAGTATCATTGGGTTTGGTGTCACATTTTTTTCTTCTTTACACTACACTGCTTAAAAGTAAATGCTCACATTTTTTTCTCCTTTACACAATACTGCGCTTTTTTTGAACAGGAAAAAAAAAATACGCAACAACGTGCTTAAAAATGAGCTCTCATTTTTTTCTCCTTTACACAATACTGTGCTTAAAAATGATTGTTCACCATACTATGCTTATTATGTAGTTCACATGAGAGAGTGAGAGAGAGAGAGGATGTTTTTGTCAATTTCCTTGACAAAACATTTGAATAAAATAATGAAATAACCTATATATTCCCTGAACTCAAACTAGTAACAGGATTAGAACTCACCCATGTCTACTCAATGGCCAAGATTAGTAGCATCAACCTAAAAGCAGTGGGGGAGCTGTGGTGCAGGGAGATGGGAAAAGTGCCCCGCCCGAAAATTTGTAAATTTTTTATATAAAATTTTAGGATAAATCTACAACAGACAAACTCTTGTGCACATTAAGTTTGTACAACATTTTTTTAAATAGTAAAAAAAATATTTGTGAGCTCATTTTTTTGGTGTGATATTGAAACATTTCAAGGGACCCATATAAAAAAAATCAGTTCCAAAAACTTTTTTAGCTATTTTTAAAAAATCGATCAAACTTTCGCTATTTTCAATCACTTTAAAAGTTGCGAGAATTTGACTGATTTTTTAAAAATAACAAAGAAAGTTTTTTTGAGTTGAATTTTTTCATATGGGTCCATTGAAATATTTAAATATCACATAAAAAATCAACTCAGAAATGTTTTTTTAATATTTTAAAAAATTGGTGTGCGCCAGCACATGTGCAAACTTAGTGTGCACAAGCGTCTGCTCAAATCTGCAATACTTAAAAAATATTTAAAGGATGTAATATAGTTATTTTATCTTTTTTAGTGTTGTTTTTTGTTTATGGTTAGTTTTTTTGTTGTTTAATATTTGATTTACTTTGATGTTGCTATTGCTTTGTCTAGGGTTTATTTACTATGATTTGCTTATTTTTTAGGGATTTGCAAGTAGTTTAAATTCAAGAGAAATAGTATCATGTGTAGAGGCCCTCACGTGTTCATGCTGAACACAAATAATGATACGACATGTATGTGATACGTGTCCCACATGTTTTACACTATACGGACAAAAATTTAAATGTACATACGTGTCGTGTGCTTATTTGTGTTTAGTACGGACAATTGGTTCCCTCCAACATGATAATATTTCTCTAGTTTAAGGGTTTGATTAACATACTATATGCATTTGTGCTATTGTATCCGAGTTTGTTTTATTTGAGTTGTGATTGTTTTGTAGTGCAAAATATTAATTGAATATTTTCACCTAAATTTTTTTGGCTCGGAAGCTCCATCCTCCGAACTCCCAGAACTAGTTGATGATTTGTACATAGCAGTGCCCCACCCATAAGGGAACACAACTCTCTACGTCGCACGGTCACAATTCCTCAACGTCACACGTCACTTGTCTCATGGCTAAGTCATATTCATAGAATTCTTATTAAACCTCAAATACTAGCCGTCAATCCATAATATTGTTATACGTGCAAAAAGGTGACAATTATACATTATTTCATGTAGTGGCGGAGCCACTTTGTTTGTGTGTGTGTGGGGGGGGGGGGGGGGGGCATAAGTGCCCCACCCAAAAATTTTGATTTTTTTAAAATTAATTATTTTGGGATACAATATAATTATAGAAAAAATAGGGGCAAAACATAAATATATCCTTTAGTTATAACCTAAAACCCTCTTTGACAGTAAAAGACTCTTTCGTTTAAAAAAAAAGTTTTCCTTTAAGCCTCTTTGACAGAAAACGCCTGCCCTCTTCCTCTCCGTGACCGCTCTAATCTCTGCGTTCTTTCCCTCCGCCGTCGATGTCCCTGCCATCCTCCTCCTCCGCGGATCCATTGTTAAGGCCCTCCTCCCTCCTTCCTTCATCCATTGTTGTAACAATGTTGTTTATATTTGTCTCAAATAAATTAACCCCATCTCTCTTTGTTTGCTGTTTAGATTTGAGTTCATGATTTGTTATGATTTAATTTTTATTTGTTATCATTTGTTTGTTTTTAGGGATTTAATTTTTAGTTAAACTTGCAATTTCTTTTTTTTAATACTTTAATGTTTGGTGATCTAAAATAATTTAATATTTAAACTTGTAATTTCAGTTATAGAAAAGTATTATAAAAGAACTTGAGAAAATGTAGTGCGTCCAACGAAAAAAATCGATGTCCAAAAGGAACCTACTCAAAAAAATATATTGTATTCAATGTTGTTTTTATTGAATTATAATTGTAAAAATGTAACAATAAGCTTAAATTGTTTTTCGCGGGTGGTAGCACCCGAACCCCTGTCAATAAATTGTGCTTCACCTAGATTAGATTCCTAGCTCCGTCACTGATTGCATGATTATCTAGATAGAAAGCTCCCTTGCTACAGTTTTATTACATTTATATATGGAAATCAAAGAGAAGTACAAGCCAACTGAAATCATGATATCTAACATAACGAATGTTGTTAACACCCCCAAAACTAGAATATAAATAAGTACTAGTCTTATTTATTAAACATAGGATAGGATAGGATAGCATAGCAAAGCCAACTGTTCCAGTGCAATACTCATATTTCATCATCAGTGTTTTAGGGAGAATGTTGCCAGGGCCGGTCCTGAGATTTGCAGTACTCTGTGTGATACTCAATTTAGGGCCCTTCCAAAAAAACATTGTACAAAAATATTAAATACCTAAAAACTCATTGAAAAATTGTTCTTCTAGCATTTCGACTTGTAAAATCACTAATTAAAGTTTTACAATCAAGTTTATCTAGCAATTCATGTTCAATAGATAACAAGGCTAAGCCGTTTAACCTTTCTTGTGACATATTTTATCGTAAGTAATTTTTTAATAATTTTAATGTTGAAAAACTTCTTTCCGCATATGCGACTGTAACAGGTATGGTCAATAGAATTTTATAAGCAATAAATGAATTTGGAAAATAATTAAGTTTTTTTAAGAAATTTAGTATCTCAATTGCCGTTTTTGTATCTTTTGGCAATATATCTCGCAAAACTTTAAGTTCTTCAAATAAATCTTTCCCCCCAAGATCATAATAAGTTTCATGTTTTAAAATTGTTTCGAGATTATCACAATATTTTTTTCAATTTGGTATCATCTATGGAATTTAACTTCTCAGAACAAAATAAAAATCCATTTTTGTTCATATTCTTTGAATTGATCAAACCTCCTTTCTAATGACCCAATAGCTTCATCTACTATACGTAGAAAATAATTAATTCTAAAAGAGTCTTCGGGTGATTGTGTATTCTCCTCATTTGCAGTCTCATCAAAATGTCTCTTCCTACGAATTTGACACGTTACACTAAAAATAGGATCAATTTCCATTTCAATACAAATTTTTTTAGCGGTATTTATCGCATCTATGAACCCAGTTTCTCTATATTGTTAAAAAAAAGTAATCAACCTTCCTACTTGTTCAATTGCAATATCAATAAGCATGTCTTTAGATTGTAAGTTTTTGCTAACCAAATTAACTGCATGCAATATTTCATACCAAATAATCATGGATAATAAAAATTCATATTTTCCAAGATAATTTTATGCTAATGATTTGGCTTGAATGTGTACGTCTAATTCATTATCACTATCTCCAACTTGTAATAAAGCTTCTCTTAAATCCGGAGCTTGAAATCTAATGTGACTTTCCCAACGTGTAGCTGATAATGACTTTACACTAATTTTAACATTATCTTTTAAAATCTTCCAATGTTTTGTGGAATTAGCAAATTGTTTATAAATGGATTGTACAATCCCAAAGAAATCCTTTGCTTTACCACAAGAATTTGCCACATCACAAATTGTTAAATTAAGACTGTGACAACCACATGGAGTGTAAAATGCTCTAGGATTTTTATCTAATAATTTTTTTGGACACCTTGATTCTTAACTTTCATGTTTGACCCGTTATCATATCCTTGTCCTCTGACATCATTAATATCTAATTTATTCATTTTTATTGCTTTTTCTAATTCATTAAAAAGACCTTGTCCCGTTGTTTCATCCAATTTTAAAAATTCTATAAAGTATTCTTCTATTGTTATTGGACTATTCGAAACATCTACACATCGTAATATCAAAGAAATTTGTTCATCGTGACTTGAATCGGGAGTACAATCAAGTATTACAGAAAAATATTTTGCTTGTTTAATTTTCTTAATGACTGTGCCTTTTACTTCGGATGCTAACATAAGTATCAACTCATTTTGAATTTTATGACCAAGATAATGATGATGAATTTCCCCGTTTTCAATACGTTTAACATGTTCTTTCATTGATAGATCCCACTTTGCAATTGTTTCGATTAGGCCTCAAAAGTTTCCATTACTATTTTCATAAAGCCTCTCATTTGTTCCACGAAATGCCAAATTATTTTTAGCTAATTATTGCACAAGAGAAATTATTCTTTCTAAGATTCCTTTCCAATGTTCTATTTCTTTGTTAATACGGTCTTTTATATGTTTATCAACTATTTCATTTTTCTCCAATCTAGTACGCAAATCAAACCAAGTAATCATGTTACTGAGATGTTCATTACTTGTTTCAGGTTCTTTAAGTCTAAAACTGAGATGCCCCCAATCATTAAATCCTTCATTCACTAATTGACCACCTCTTTTGTGGCCTTTTTTAAACAATTTACAACAAAAGCAAAAAACTCTATCTGCATCCTTTGAATACATGAGCCATGTCCTATCCTCCTTATCCCCATTTGGTAAAAAACGGGTGTAATGTAGTGAAGAAAAATGTCTAGATAATTTATCTTTAGGGCCTTAATCCAAAGATAGATCTCTTATTAGACCATTTTCTACCAATATGTCTCTAGATTTTATATCAAGATTATCCCAATTTCTTGGATCAAAATTATCAATCGTGTTACTAGGTTGTTCATCCTCCAACAATTCATTTTCATCATTTTTCGTAGGACTTACATTACTCACTGTTTCATTTTTGTTTTTTGCATTATTTTCTAATTCTTATGATTGACTTGTATTTTCATTAACATAATTTATATTTTGTTGCTCTTTAATAATAAATTTATCAAGCCCTCCCTTAAAAGATTGTGTCACCTCTTCTATTCTTTTTTGTTTTTTTCGTTTTTGATATCCGGATGCTTGTTTTTTTGGTAACATTTCTAAAATTTATAAATAAAAATAAAATACGCAATTAACAACGAATCTAATAGATAATTTTAGTCTAGAAATATCTCAATTGATTGAATATAAAAAATATGGAAAAATGTCACCTGTTTTGAGCCTTTTATTCCCTCTCCAATTTCATCGACTTGATTAATGTAGAAAGAAACAACCTGATAAAAAAAATTAATTGCATAAAAAACATATTAGTAAAACATTGATGAATTTAAAAAAAAATAGATTATTAAAAAAATAGTAATAAAAAAGATTAACATATGTATAAAAAAATAATGAAAAAAGAAGAGAACAACTTGCAAAAGAAGACAACTTACCTTTTGCTGCAAATGCAAAAGAAGACTAACAACTTGCAAAAAGAAGATATCCTCCTCCAACTTGCGTATATTAGTAAAATGGATGGACAACCTCCAAATTTTGCAAAAATTAAAAAAGAAAGCTTGCAAGAGAGAGAGAGAGAGGGAGAGAGAGAGAGAGAGAGAGAGAGGCGTAAGGAGAGAGGGAGAGTGTAGGCTGGCAAAAGAAAGAGAGAGAGAGAGAGAGGAAACCAAAAAGATGTTGTGGGTAGTCGAAAAAATGACTCTTAAAAAACTGGTAATCTTAAATGAGTTGGGTGAGTTTTTTGGGGAAGTTGTATTATTCTTTTTTTGAATAGTTGAAAAAATGGACCCCAAAAAAACTAAACTCATTTTAAAAAAAAAATTAATATATATAAAATATTTTTGGACCCCTAAAATACTCATATGCTGGTGCTTATTGTAAAATGGGCCCTGTGCCACTGCCCACCTGGCACATGGCCAGGGCCGGTCCTGAATGTTGCCACTAGTGTCGGGGATGTGGAATCACCAATGCTCACAGTTGACATACATTCATGCCAATCATGGTCGGTGCTAGTGAGACTTCCATCCTTGACCATTTTGTCCTAGATAGCGTCCCTACAGCTAACAACATCGTACTTAGAAAGCTTGCGAACCTCGGTATAAACCTATATGCATACAAAATTAATTTGTATTTAAGTCTAAAATCGAAAATTAGTAACGTGTTAAAGTAAAAAAATGTTGGTAACTATAATGTCAAGAAGGAAATAAGTTTGATGTCTCTGAGATGTGATTGGTCAATGTCGCTGGTGCGAACTCATATTACTTATGGAAATGGGTCTGCGCCAGCGATATTAACCAATCACATCTACAAGGCATCAAAAAATTTCCATGTTAAGAATAGTGATTATCCATATAGTAGTTAAGTTACCGCGTTATTTCCAACATATGGGATTGACCACGACACCAACCATGCACAATCCTCATTACACGGGGTTGTACCTCGGTACAAAACCACGACAGTTGATACACTAGTTGTGAAACCATGTTTCACGTGTAGAAACCCACCCCATTGCCCGTTTTTAACAGTGTGTGGGTAAGGTTTAGGACCATTGTGTCCATGCCAATCAAAATCGTACCTATGTGTTAGGTCGGCTCCGGTAGCATTGTAGAACATAGCAAGCACAGAGATCCCATCCCCAAATTGCTTCTTAAGATTCTCCACATAATCAGCAGTCTTCTCTTTCTTTGTTCCTGACACTATCTTATCTCGAGCAACTTTTGCCAAGTCTGCTTGAGTTATGTCCTTGCCCCTATATTCTAGCATTCCCTTTAAAGTTAGCTCGGTGATAGGGGTACCGTACAAGCTCGCCATATCGTCTCGTCACATCTACCTACAAAATCATGATATACATAGTCAGTTATCAATATCAAACGATTAGTTTGCTAAGATACCAAATATTGGAAGAATGACAAATGGGACAACAAACACAAGACTTTACCACCTTTCTATGATCTTATGCGCGTTTGGTTATTCAATTACTTATTTCTAAATCATCTTCAGCTCCCCCTACTTATACAAACAATGGCCAGTGATCGGTTTGGCTTAAGTTTCACACATAACACATCCAATAGTATTCTATTCTCTTTGACATTTGAATACTCCGATCATCATTTTCACTACAATTACTATATATGAACGGATTGAACATGATGCTTCCATGCATTGGAACCTTCCTAGTAATTTATTGATACAAAGACTTAGTTTTTGTCATTTTGTGAGAGCATGTTTTTTTCCATCAATTCAATACCAAGAAGTCAATGCTTTTTAACATCAACTTGTGAATTTGTTGACTATGTCCACCTTGAACAACAATTTCAACTCGATTTTTTTCGATTTTTTTTACTTAAATACATTACTAATTTTTTTTAGATCAATTGTCAAAAAATCCTTTGAACATTTTTTAATACACGTTTAGTCCAAATCTTATTATTTTATTCCAAAAACACCTTCAAACGCCCATTTAACCATTATTATTTTATTTTTAAAAGTCCGCGTTAGAGGCACCCCCTCCCCGCCCCCACTGTTGTAGTTCCGAAGACCCTCACAGGAGCTGTGGTAGGGTCGACGGAGCTCCAACGAGGGCTGTCGGAGCTCCGACAGCATGGGTGGGGGTGGAAGGAGGTGGGAAAATGGGTTTGTGTGTGTCCTTGTTTTGAGTATTTTTATGTGATTAGGGAATTTTTGGAACAAAATAAAAAGGCTTTGACTAATTGTGTATTAAAAAAGGTTCGAGGGTGCCCATTTTTTTAAGACTTTAATACAAATTAATCACTTTGATAGTTTATTACTCTTTTGTACATTTTTCCTCACTAAATGTCACCAAAGATCAATTTTAGTGACAAAATTTACATCTAGTGATGAAAAATATGATAAAGTCTAATAAACTAGTCAATTTGAATTAAAGTCTAAAATAAAAAATTAGTAACGTATGAAATTCAAACAAAAAAAATTCTTATTTTGGGAATCGCTACCGCATTAGTAATATTTGAAATTATTAACATTTATTAGTGACAAAAACTTGCACTAACAAATAGCAATTAATAAATAATACAACTTACCTTTTGTCAACTCTTTGCTTTCCTAAAGAATTATACAAACAACGTCAGCAGTTTCATTTACACATCCAACTATTACCTGTTCGTCCTCTTATGTGAAGTAATTATGTTGATCCTAAACAACAAAGTAAACTTTAGGAGAAATATGATAGTCTTAATCCCCAACATTTTTTATTTATCAAAATAAAAGGAATCTTGATATAAAACGAAGGAAAGTGGGGCTATTGTCTAAGATGAAATGATTTCCAACCCTCAAAATTTAATTCATGTTTCCAAATTTGATGTTATTAATAATATACGATCACAAGTTATATGAATTAAAAAAATGAAGTCAACATTAACCTAAATCACTTTATATTTGTTATAACGTCTAATATAATATATTTTTGTTTTACTTATAAAAAAAAATATAATTGTTGATGTAAAAAATTAGATCACTCTAATAATTCAATCACAGATAAATAAATGAGACAAAAGATTTTAAAGTGGTTCAGCCTTATAAGAATGGCCTACGTCCACTGTTATTTTATTGCTGAGTGTTTATGAATTCTCGATTACAAGAATTTCCCTTCTGGATCCCAAAGTTTGGATTCAGGATTCAGATCCCTTACAATGAGGATTATACAATGTATTTATAGCCTTGAGGCTGTCATGTGAAATGGTGATACATTAAATGATATACCTATGAAAGGGTGATACATTTAATGCCCTTTAAGCGTGTGCGTCAATGATAAGCATTTAATGAACCAGTTGAACTGTTGGTTATCCAGCTATTAGTGCTTTGTTCGAGATGCAGCTCGGACCGCCTGAGTTGCTCGGACCGCCTGAGCTTCCTGGTATTCAAGAGTTCCTCGGAGAGGTCTGTTCCTCGGAGCGTATGAGTTCCTCGGAGTAATATGGTTCCTCGGAGCGTGTGATCATCTCGGAAGTGCTTGTTGTTGCCATGTAGATAGCCACGTGTCTTCGTATGATTGGTCCACGTCAGTAGCTTAAATTTGGTATCAACAGAAGCCCCCAATGTTTCATATTTTGAACTTTGAGGAATATGGAACATTCTTTCTCGGTATATGGAAATATTAAATGACCTTCCTGGGTTTTAGGAGCATTTTCTCCATATTCGAATGTCCTTCCAAATTCGCAGAATCCGCCTTTTTTGAATTTTTATAAGCGCTTAGATCTTCGCGCACTTTTTGTCCTTTTAGCCGCCGGTAGCGTAATAGTTTCTTTTTGTAATCATTTCTTTCGCCGTTTCCCAAGGCAAAGTATTTAAGCTTCATAGACAATCCCATCGTCTTATACCTTTTCCAATTTCTGCTTTTGAGTTTTCCATAGTCTTTCTCTCTCTTGTGCGTTCATCCTTTTCTTCGTTCGTTGTCAACAGATCTCCCTTTTTCCTGTAAGATCTTCTTCCTTCTTCTTCATTTCTTTTATTCGCCATGGTTTATGTTATTGAATCTCTTGAGAAATTCCGTTCTGATTTTTCTATTCCATCTTGGGTAACTCTGGAGGATCTTTCTGAGCCTTCAAATTATTTTCGTTTGCCTGAGGGACATTGGTTCCCCAGCCTCTTTATTGCTGAATGTGGATTTTCTTTTCCACCAAACCCTTTGTGCTTAGAGTTCTGTCATTATTTCGATGTTGTTCCTGCAAAAATAGCCCCCAACACATGGAGAATGGTTAATGGGGTGTATAGGTTAAATCAGACTCACGGAACCCGTATAGGAATTCCTGAGATTATGTATTGTTATAGATGGGCTGTTCTAGATAATGTTTTTTATTTAAAAACTAGATTTTTGAATAGGGCTTTAGTAGTCAACCTCCCTGATGCCAATAGGGATTGTTTTGAACATGGGGTAGTTATCAAAAACTGGCAACATGCTCCTTTGATTGGAGATGAAGTATATCAAGGTCCCAGATGCCCTCCATATGGCAATGGGATAGGTTATTTTCATTTTATTTTATTTCTGAAATTATGATTTCATTATGTTTGAATAAATGTGTGATTGACTTTTCAATATGTATTTGTTTGCAGTTGACAGCAAAAGGAAAACTCCAAAAGAATCAAAAATTAATATTAAACATTTGAAACTTATCTGGAGTATGCATCAGAAAGTTGCAAACGAGCACATCAGGTCTGCTTCATATTTGTTGCAGTATAGGAGTTATACAACCTCTTTCACTGCTTGCCCTGTAATCAGCACTGGTGAACCAGCACCAGCTCTTGAGGATTCTTCACCAGACTCTCATATTCCTTTGAGTCAGAGGATGGGCAAGAGAAGAGTTCCTGCTATCTTTGAGGAGACTACCTCTGCTGGAGATGGAAAAAGAAACAAAACTGATGTCCAAAAGGGGATAAAGAAGACAGATGTTGCACCTCAAAAAGCTGTTTAGAAGCCCCCAGTGGCTCCTAACAAGAAAGATGCACCTGTGGAAGTGGTCACCATCTACACAACCAAAATCTTTTCTTTGGTTGAAACTATTGAAATGCCACCGAGGAGACTGAAGAAATCTTCCTCGGTCAATTTGGCTAAAACCATTCCCCAGCTCCAAGTTAGTGGAGTTGGTGTTCCAACTATTATTCCTCTGAGCTCTCAGATGAGCTCGGTAAAGACTTGGATCATTCCTGAGGTCCAAGGAATTGAGGAGAATATGTCTAGGGATATGCTTACATCCCTGGCTACTCGTCACATTGCTTCAGTAAGTTTCTCTCATTCTGAATTTTCTTTCTTTCCATCAATACATATATCTTTGTGCTGACTTATCATTATCTCCTTTTTTTCAGCTGGTGAATTGCTTTAACACCATTGTGAAGAAGGATGAAGCGATCAAGGCTTCTAGCTCCTCGTCCGGAGTGGAGGATGCTTTACTAGGTTTGGCCCAGTCTTTGAAGGATTCCCGTCAAAAGTATGACGAGGATAGGGGTGATTGGGAGAAGAAGTTGGCTGCAGTTGAGGCAGAGAAGGTGCAGCTCGTTGAAGTTTCCAAGGGTTTGGAAAATAAAGTCAAAGATTTGGAGGGAGAGAAAAAGAAGTATGACGAGAAGCTCAAGAGCTTTGGAGATCTTGAAAACAAGATGAAAATGGCAGAAGAAGAATTGTCCCTTCTGCGAGAAGTGAATCACCAGAAGGAGGAGGTGGAAGCTAAGTTGAAGGCCACTGAGGATCTTCAATCGGAGAAGCTCTCCTCAGAGAAAATATAAAGAAAAGTGGCGGTGAAAAAATCTTTCCGCACTGGTTGGGACAAAGGGTGGAACAGGGGGGTAGCAGCCATGATGACCCAAGTGAAATATGGGAGTCTTAAATACTTCCGAGATGGTTGGGTTGCTGCCCTGCAAGAATTGAAGGTTAATGAGGACTCAGAACTGTTTCAACATCATCTCCCTGGTCCTCCCCCAAATGTTGAAGATGAAGAAGAGGATGAAGCTTCCTCCAAAGAATCTTCAATGGTAGTGGGTGATTCAATCCTTACTCAGCCTGCCGATGAGGAGCTTTCATCTCTGCCTGCTCCTCCTGAACAAGTTCCAGCTCTAGCCGACCAACTCATTGTTCCCACCGAGCAACCGAGCTCCTCGTCCCAGCCTCCCGAGAAAGTCTTGGGAGACAAGAAAAAGGTGTGAAGTTGTTCGATATATATTTTATTTTCTTTTGTTACTTGTACTCTGTACTCTGAACACTGTACTTCTTTCTATGATGTAATAAAAATCACCTTTTTTTGTTCCTCTATGTTGTTGATGTTATGTCTGCTTTTTTTATTAACTCTTACCTTCTCTTCTTTACTAGTTTATGGCTAGAATGGAATTGCTGTCTGCCCATGACACAACTCTGCTTCGACAATGTAATAAATATTTTAAGGCTGGCCACACTGACTTGGACAATTCCCAGATTGTAGAGATTCTTGGTCGAGATGCTTCAGACCAAGCAGTGGAGGCATATCAATACTTGAAATATCTTCTTGATCGTGCTGTAGCCAATAATGTGGCTTATTACGAAATGATTGAAGACTTGCAAGGTACTCTCGATGATCTTCAGCAGCAGTATAAAGAATCTTCAGCTCTTTTGCACGAAGGGTATGAGAAGAAAATCAAACAACTTAGTGCTGAAAAAGGCTATGACAAGATGCTTGCTGGCTATGAAGTGAGAGAGAGAACATTGAAAGCAGATGTCGAAGGGCACAGGCAAATCGCTGAGCTATTGGAATAAGAAAATAACAATCTGCAAAAAGAACTAGCTCAGCTGAGGTCTGCTGCTTCATCTTTCACTGCCTTAGTACCGGTCACCGATGAAGGATTCTCATTTTTAGAAGTGGAAAATGCCAAGTTGCGAGAAGAGTTAGAGGCTTTGAGAAGAGTTGGGCCTTCTACTGCTATTCGGGGACGAGGAAGAGGTTCTCGTGGACAAGGAAGAGTTGCTCAGAATGTTGTCGAGGAACAAAGTACTCAACCTGCTCGGGGACGACCAAGAGTTCTTTGTCCTACTATTGAAGAAGCTCGTACTCAATCAGCGTTGGAAAACCAAGCATTCCAATTGATGGCAAAAAATCAAGCCTCGTCTGAACTGTCCAAGAAAGTCCAAACTTTGGAGGATCAACTTGCTGCGACAAAGTCTGCTTTAGATCATAAGGATATTTTTGCCAGAAACCTTCATGAGCAGTTAGAGAGACTAATTTTCCAATTCCATAAACAACCTCGTGAATTCTGGATGGCAGGCTACATTTAGGCCCTTTGTCACTTGAATGATCGTATTGAAAATGCTAATAATGTAGGCCACAAACAGGGATGGTTGAACGCCCTGGGTGTATTGAAACTAGAGCAAGGTCATTATTTATGGGATTACCATGCTCCTGGGCTGCTCGATATACCAATTTCGCCCTTCAAGGTTGACATGAGCTGGATCCCTGCTCGGGCCATTCCTCGTTGTTTGATCTCCAAGTATCTTGGTGACTATGCCCTTCATTCACGGGCAGGATTATCTCGTCCTGAGCATTTACTGGATACACCTTCAATAATGAACGTCAGAATGCTTCGAGATCTTAACTTCATTAATTCTCCCCTTTGCCTGGAAGATCCTCCTGCTGGCGAGGAGCCTATTTCAAAAGCAGAAGGGAAAAGACTAGTAGAATAGGAAATTCTGATGTAATAATTAGTACACAATTTAATATCAATGTAATAAATTTGTGTAATTCATTTTGAATTCAATGAAAGAGTTTCATTTTTGTTCGCAAATTTGTATTGCTATTGTCTTGTATTTGTCAAACACTTTATATTTGTGCTTGCATAACAATATTGTGTGGTTCAAAAAAGTTACAAGTAGCAGTAATGTTGCTCAATCACCTAATAATAAAGTATTGAGTATAAAAATGTTGAAATTTTTTCCAACCAACCAAGGTTGTTAAATTGTGCTTGTCGACCAACTACAGTTAGTGGATTTTTATCCCCGACCAGCCATACTTGGTACAATTTGGAATATTTTCTCCTCGTCGACCAACTACAGTTAGTGGGTTTTTATCCCCGACCAACCATACTTGGTACAGTTTGGAGTATTTTGTATTTTCTGGAATAATCTTACCTTACGACCAACATAAGTTGGTATTTGAGAGCATATCTTGTTTCCTAACCAACCGAGATTCGCATTTTTAGGAGTATTTTGCTTCCTAGCCAAACACGTTGGCATTTTTAGGAATGTTGTTCTCGCCGTTTTACCAACCGGAGTTGGTCTAAGTTCGAACTATCATGTCCACTTGCCCTTTTACCAAAATTGGTCTGATCCAGTGTCAGCCTCCTAACCAAAGGAGTATGTTTTCCTAACCAACCGGAGCTGGTATTTTTAGGAATGTCGTGTTCTCGCCCTTTTACCAACCGGAGTTGGTCTGAGTTCGAACTATCATGTCCACTCGCCCTTTTACCAACCGGAGTTGGTCTGAGCTAGTGTACGTCTCCTAACCAAAGGAGTATGTTTTCCTAACCAATCGGAGCTGGTATTTTTAGGAATGTCGTGTTCTCACCCTTTTACCAACCGGAGTTGGTCTGAGCTAGTGTCATAGTTTGTAGTGTGTAACACTAGTATTCCCCGAAAAACTTTCAATAAAAGGAGAGAAGATGGCGAAATATCATCGTTTTATTCATATTGATGGAACTGCTTTACATTTTACATCACTGATAATACTTGCATAGGTGATCAGCATTCCATGCATTCTTAAATTCCTCTCCTTCTAGAGTCGCTATTCGATAAGTTCCTGGTCGAACAACTTCTGTAACTCGGTAAGGTCCATGCCAGTTTGCATCCAACTTATTGTGATTCTGAATGACCTTCTTTAGCACGTAATCTCCTTCTTTTAAGTCGCATTTCTTCACCCTCTTGTTGTAGAATAGATGTGTTCGTTGTTGGTAAGCAACATTCCTAATGGCTGCCTCTTCTCTAACTTCCTCGAGCATGTCCAAATCTAATCTTCTCATTAAGTCACTGACTGGGGAATTGAAATTCAGCACTCTGTGTGTTGGAAGACCCAACTCGGCAGGTATTACGGCCTCACTTCCAAATGCCAGCATATATGGTGATTCTCCAGTTGCTGCTCGGGGAGTTGTTCGGTAAGCCCACAGTACTGACTACAGCTCATTAATCTAATTAGCTTTAGCATCACTTAGCCTCTTCTTCAAACCATTTAGTAATGTTCTGTTCGTCACTTCAGTCTGTCCATTGCTTTGAGGATGGCCTGGTGCTGAATGAACCTTCAAAATGTTTGACTGATGACAATAGGCGAAAAACTCCGCGTTATCAAATTGTGTTCCAAGGTCTGTGATGAAGGCATGAGGGAGACCATATCGGCAGATGATGTTCTTCCAAATGAACTGGTACACCTTCTCGTTTGTCATATCAATAAGTGGCTCAGCTTCTACCCATTTAGTAAAATAATCCACTGCGACGACGAGGTACTTGAATCTTCATCGGGTCATTGGCAGTGGTCCAACCAAATCAATTCCCCACATGGCAAATGGCCCAGGGGAAGTTATGGGTGTCAACACTGCTTGTGGAGTTCGTCGGATGGAGGAAAAACGTTGACATTTATCACATCTCTTAGCATAGGCTATACAATCAGCCCTCATCGTTGGCCAGTAGTATCCCTGCGTCATCACCCTTTGCAAAAGTGTCCGACCAGCTACATGGGCTCCACAGGACCCTTCATGGATCTCTTTAATCAATTCTTTCACCTCGGAGGGATGTACACATCTTATTAAACCTGCCATAATTCCTCATCTATACAAAACACCATTAGTTAGTACATACCGAGCAGCTTTAAACTTCAATTTCTTGGCAGCAAGCTTATCCTCCGGTAATTATCCCTCCTCAATATATGCCCTGATGGGATTCATCCAAGATGGTCCTAAATCAAGGGTAATAATATTCATCGTCAGGTTTTCATCTATGCTCCGACTTTCTAATACTTCAACTGGTATCGTTCTTCGTAGCTCGGTACGAGTAGCTGATGCTAGTCGGGCCAGTGCGTCTGCTCGTGCATTCTCCATTCTTGGTATTCTGATCAACTGAATGGCATCAAATTCTGCCAACAACTCCATCACCTTTGCATGATACTTGACCATTAATTCTCCTTTAACTGCATATGTTCCCATCATCTGATTCATAATTAATTGAGAATCACTGAATACCATCACTTGCTGTGCTTCCATAACCTTTGCTAAATTAAGACCTGCTATCATGACCTCATACTCAGCCTCATTATTGAAAGCTTTGAATTGGAATCGCAGGGCGTATTCCATGTCAATCTTATCGGGGGTGTTCAAAACAATCCCTGCTCCACAACCTGTTGTAGAAGATGACCCATTTACATATAATTTCTATGTAGGTGACTCGTCTTCAAATTTCTTATCTGACAAAATTCCTCGGTGAAATATTTATTGTTTCCTTTCATCCTCCCATGATATTCCTCGCTCCTCGTCGATCATCTCTTCTCGCCCTTTTACCAACCGGAGTTGGTCTGAGCACGAATTTGATGATCCTTCAATATCCACAAGCCCTTTTACCAACCGAAGTTGGTCTGAGCTTGTGTTTGTTGATCCTGTAACATCCATAGGTTGATCATCGAGCAACTTTTATTCCTCGGGGGTATCAGGATAAGTAAACTCTGCTATAAAATCTGCTATAGCTTGCCCTTTTAATGATGATCTGGGTTCATACACAATATCATATTCACCGAGCTCTATTGCCCAGTACATCAGTCTCCCTGATTTTTCTGGCTTATGAAGGGCTTGTCTCAATGGCATGTCGGTATACACGACGATGGTATGGGCCTGGAAATATGGCCTCATTCTTCTACTTGCCTCAATTAATGCCAATGCCAATTTTTCCAGCTTTAGGTACCTGATCTCTGCACCTCGGAAAGCCTTACTTGTGTAATAAGTTGGCTTCTGGACTCCATTCTCCATTCTGATCAATGCCGAGCTGACTGCATTCTCTGATACTGCCAGGTACAAGTACAACTTTTCTCCCATTACTGGCCTGGACAACAGTGGAGGTGCTCCCAAATATTTCTTCAAGTCTTGAAAGGCTTTTTCACATTCATCATTCCACTCGAAAGTTTTTCGAAGTGTTTTGAAGAATGGGAGGCATCTATCAGTTGCTCGGGATACAAATCTGTTGAGCGCTGCAACTCGTCCTGTAAGACTCTGCACCTCTTTCTTCGTCGTTGGAGATCGCAACCCTAAAAGAGCTTTGATCTTTTCTGGATTCGCCTCAATGCCTCGCTGGTTGACGATGTACCCAAGGAACATTCCTTCTCGTACTCCAAATGTGCACTTCGTCGGGTTGAGCTTCATTTGGTATTTATCCAGTTGATCAAAGGTCTGACTTAAGTCAACTAGATGATCAGCAGCTTTCTTGCTCTTTGTCAGCATATCATCGACATAGACTTCCATATTGCAACTGATTTGTTCGGCAAAAACCTTGTTCATCAGCCGCTGGTCTTCAGGTTTCATTTTGATCTGGTTGTAGCCAGAGTAAGCATCCATGAAGCTGAGCAGCTCGTGTCCCGAGGTAGCATCCACTAGTTGATCAATTCTGGGCAATGGAAAGTGATCCTTTGGGTATGCCTTGTTGAGATCGGTGAAATTAACACACATTCTCCATTTATTGTTTTTCTTCTTTACCATCACCACATTTGCTAACCAGTCTGGATATTTCACATCTTCAATGAATTGGGCTTTCTGGAGCTTCTCGACCTCCTCTTGTATAACTTGATTCTTCTCGGGACTAAATACTCTTGCTTTACAGGCTTGATCTCCTTATTCACATTGAGATCATGACATAAGAAGTTTGGATCTATTCCTGGCATATCTTCATGACTCCATGCAAAAGTTTTCTTTCTGTTTCTCAAGAAAGTTATCAACTCCTGTTTTATCGAAGCATCCAACGATGAACCTATCTGAGTTGTTCGTTCAGGGTGTTCATCGTCCAGAATAACATTTTCTGTAGATTCCACAACCTGTCCTTTCACAAGTTGGGATTCATCTCTAGGATCCAGTGTTTCAATTTCTGTACCTTCATCCACCTGGTAAGTAGTAGTCTTTTTCCTTGACTCTTCAAGCTCCTCTTGCTCGGCAGATGAATAATAGCATTCCCGAGCTACTTTTTGATCACTTTTCACAACTCCTACTCCAAAATTTTTGGGAATTTTAAGCACTGATGTACTGTAGATGGAACTGCTTCGAACTTCTTCAAACCAACTCTTCCCATGATGATGTTGTAGGCTGATTGCACATTCTTATCCATCACAAAGAAGCGTATTCTTTCTGTTCGACAAGCAGGCCAAGTTCCAATGAATATATCCAACTTGATCGTCCCAAGTGGAAAAACCTTCTCGCCAGCAAAACCCAGGAGAGGTCTGTGATAAGGCTCTAATTGAGATAATTTTAAATTTAAACTGACAAAGCATGAGTAGAACATGATGTCTGCCGAACTACCATTATCTACCAGAACCCTTGAAATCACTACTTCTTTCATCCTCATTTTGATCACCAAAGGGTCATCGTGAGGGTAAAGAACACCTGCAAGGTCATTTTTTGAAAATCTGATGACCAATTTCTCCTTGTTCACCTTCCTCGGGCGATCTTCTTCAGCTAGATTTATTCGCTGAATGTACGAACAAGCTTGAGCCTCACCAAGGTAAGCTTTTATTTCTGCAGTAAGATCTCCTCCTCATGCATCTCCTCCTGTAATAACATTACAATCGAATGACCCAAAGCAAATTGAAAATACCTCTCGTTCTGGCTGCCTTGGTTTCTTGGGAAGATCGGGATCATCATCTGGATCAACTTCATGGTTTCTCTTCTTTTTCTCCTCTGCTCGACGAGGAGATCTAGACCTCTCTATAGTTCGGTCATTTTTTCTTCTTTTGCCTCCCCGATCAACATACTTCGTTAGCTTTCCTCGCTGGATGAGTGTTCCAATCTTGTTCTGAAGAGCTATGCAATTTTTTGTCATATGGCCATGATCCTTGTGGAACTCGCAATACTTTTCTCTATTCCTCATGTCAGGGTCCGACTTCAGTTTCTTTGGCCACCTTATCTCCTCGTTATTCTTGATTTCTTCCAAGACATGATTAATACCCATTTTCAAAGGAGTATAATTATCGAATTTCTTTAGGACTTCCCATGACGACTTATTATTTTTGGAATGCTTGTCACCTCCATTGCCCTTATGCTCTTTCTTCTTAGATTTGTCGACTTCCACCTTGGTTTCTTTATCCATATTCTTTTTCGCAGCCATAGCCTCCTCGGCATTCATGATTTTGGCTGCTTTTGCCATCAACTCTGACATAGTTGTAGGTGGATCTTTGGCCAAAGTGTAATACAACTTGTTAGGCAACAACCCACTCATAAAGGCGGTGATTGTTGTCTTTTCTTCATAATCTATGACTTCCAGCTTCTCGTTATTGAAACGAGTTATGTAATCTCTAGTACTCTCACCAGATTTTTGTCTAACACTTAACAAGTGTGCTACTCGTTTTACTGGCTCTGCTCCAAAACAGAAATTGCCGATGAACAACTCGGCCAATTGAAAGAAAGTTGAAATCTTACCCCGAGGAAGATTGTTATACCATATCTGGGAAGATCCAGTAAGAGTTCCTGAGAATGCTCTGCACCTCATCTCGTCGGGGACAGCATAGATGTCGGCAGCAGCTTGATACTGCTCTATGTGCAGAACAGGATCTGTCTTTCCATCATATTTGGGGGTTACCACAGGGGCTTTAAACTTTGACGGGGTAGGAAAATCCACAATGGCCTGGACAAAAGGTGTCCCTTGAACAAAAGTTCGTTGTAGGGGATTCTTCGTCTTAGCCATTTCTCCCAATCTATCCTCCAATCGCTGAATGGAACCTTTCCACGCATCATTTCCTTCCTCGGTCTTATTAGTTCGAGCAATTGATTGTTCTGAAGTGGCCTCCTGAGATTTATCTTGACGAGCAACTGGTCGTGATTGTGCTGATCCTTCTCTTAGATCTGATGGTTGTCGGAAACTCCTCGACATGGTCTTAGGTGGACTCCTATTCCTCCTAGGGCCTAATCGACTGAAAGGAGACACCCTGCTCAGTCTTTCCAAGGCACTGGGTCTCTCTGGAGAGAGAGTGATACGTTGATCAGTATCTGTAGCCCGTATTGACGAAGTTCGCCCAGGTTGATAAGAGAAATCATCAGATTCCTCATTATGATATGACTCAGTACGCCTGGATCATGAAGAAAGTAAATAGGTTTGCCTCTGACCACTTCGCTGTCCCGAATGTGCAGGTACTCCGCCATAAAGGGTTTGTATGAGTTGTCGCATTATTTCTTGCATGGCGGTTTGTCCTTGAGCCAGATTCGTCATAATTCCAGCCAGATCTGGAGCAGTTGATGGTGCAGAGGGATTTGGAGGATTCCCAACATTCCCAACGTTTCGATTACTGGATTTCGGATTATCTGCCATTGATGATGAATGATTTTTGGTGAAAAACGATAACAACAGTCGTTTTCCACAGACGGCGCCAATCTATTGATGTAAAAAATTAGATCACTCTAATAATTCAATCACAGATAAATAAATGAGACAAAATATTTTAAAGTGGTTCAGCCTTATAAGAATGGCCTACGTCCACTGTTATTTTATTGCTGAGTGTTTATGAATTCTCGATTACAAGAATTTCCCTTCTGGATCCCAAAGTTTGGATTCAGGATTCAGATCCCTTACAATGAGGATTATACAATGTATTTATAGCCTTGAGGCTGTCATGTGAAAGGGTGATACATTAAATGATATACCTATGAAAGGGTGATACATTTAATGCCCTTTAAGCGTGTGCGTCAATGATAAGCATTTAATGAACCAGTTGAACTGTTGGTTATCCAGCTATTAGTGCTTTATTCGAGATGCAGCTCGGACCGCCTGAGTTGCTCGGACCGCCTGAGCTTCCTGGTATTCAAGAGTTCCTCGGAGAGGTCTGTTCCTCGGAGCGTATGAGTTCCTCGGAGTAATATGGTTCCTCGGAGCGTGTGATCATCTCGGAAGTGCTTGTTGTTGCCATGTAGATAGCCACGTGTCTTCGTATGATTAGTCCACGTCAGTAGATTAAATTTGGTATCAATAATAATATATTTTTATTTTATGCTCAAAGTCCATATGGATTATTTGTAATTTGAAGAAAATCGTCCCTTGCAAAGAGATTACCCAGATCATGACCTATTCATCTTCCAACTAATATTATACAAAAATTTCATATAGTTGGCCAGATGGTGATGGGAAATAAAAAAAAGTGGGTGGACAAATATGAAAGAAATTTAGACAACCATGTTCATGTTCATGTTCATGTTCATATTCGTAGTCAACACACTGAGATAAGGTTTTGGCACTACTTAAATATTCACCCTTGGAATTACTTAAATATGCACCCAGCCTATCCTATGAAGCAAAAGTTTCAGTCTGATTCTTGAACCCGGACACATTTCTCTCAATGCTGAGTAATTGCGTTGTGATAACCCGGATATAACTATGATAAACTATATTTGAATCATGCTTACCTTATGTGATATGTATAATGTGTTATTAATATATATAATGTTAGGTGTTATATTTAGTCCAATCCTACCTTCAAAATCTTGAAATATCGAATTTGTTACAAACATAAAATTTTAAAGTTTTTGATAGGAACGCTCATTTTGGATACTTGTTTTGACCCTTATAATATAACAATTGACTTAAGGTAAAAACTAGATAGTTGTATATATATGAGTTAGGTTTGTAACACGATAAATGACGTATCAAATGGAGGTCCGAGAAGAAGTTATACTGAAATTACGAATTAAGAGAAAATTTGTCCATTTGTTTAAGTGGTATTTCATCTTTTAGTACAGCAAATGCCTCAATTTGATTGGATGGAAAAGGAGGCTGGTTTAGCCGACTTAAATACCTTAGAATTACCTCATTCTTTAGCAAATTCAACCATGAGAGAATTTCGGCTTGAAGAGAGAGAATCATGAAGCTTAGGAAGAAATGTGCGAGGAGAAATTGGAGAAAAATCTATAGAAAATCACATAAGAGTCCTTAAAGTAATTCTATCTATAAATCTTGTTATTTTTTTGTATTACGGATTGAAATGATAGAAATCATCAATTGTTTACTAAACTTTCATGACTTGATGTATATGTATGGATAGATACAAGTTTGAAGAAAGTTGGAGGTGTAAATCCTTTATGTTACCTTGTTTAGAACCCTTGTGTGTTCCAGCTTTCATAAGTTTTTGTATGCTTACTAGAGTTGGGAAATTTCAGTTGGTTATAAAACTAAGCTCACATATGCATAGCATATCTGAAAATTATAATTAAACTCCTTGTGGTTAGACCTTAGTGATGGTTGTATGTCGGCACATAGTTGCTATTTGCCTAATCCGATTGGATATGCTTTGAGTTTGACAAAACTTTTGACATAGATTAGGAGCTTTGAAAATTATGAAACTTTAATTTTGTATTATTCAATATGTGTATTGAAATTTGGTGAAATATCATAGGAATTTATGTGATAGAAAAATTATGAAAATTCTCGGAAGTTAACTGGACAATAGAGGAGTCTATAGGGGAGATTTGCTATGTAGTAAAGAAATGAGCATATTTTACTTTAGGAAACTTGAAATGATGCGCCGTCTTTTGGATTGAAAACCTAATATGTTAATGATTGAATTCCTAATAAGAAATTAAAGTAAGTTTGGACCATTAAATGGAAACTTAGCGTATAAAAGTATAAAATAATAATAAGTATGCTAAAGATGAAATGGTTATGGTTTCAACCACATTTCCATATATATATATATATATATATATATATATATATTGAAGAAATTGATTAACTATGAGTTATTAAATTACAGGATTGAATTGATATGGTTGATTATGATTTATGCATTTGTTCGGATACGTTAAATATCTTGTTATGAATATGGATGGAGCTTCATTTATGATAAATGATTTGAATGGGATCACATGATGCTTATGAATTGGGTTACATTTAAATTATTATTTGGACTATTGGTATTCTTATGATGATACAAACATTATAAGAATGATAGGAAGGGAAGAAGAACCCATTGAATAAGTGACGGACAAAACCATAGAAAAATCGCATTAAGTTACCATGGTGAGTGCACTCACTGGAAAGAGGTATCTCTATATTGATATGGACATGATCAGAAAATTAGGAATATGAAATTGTTCATTTCAGTTTACTGAAATGGGAGGTTACTCCCCAGTCCGAAATGGGTGAGGATTGTCTATTACAAACAAGAGGTTACTCCTCGACCAGGAATGGGGGAGAATTGTCTATTGCAAATAGGATACGTGTAAATCATGATGTGAAAATTTGGGTCATTCATTATAACCTGGTCGGATAAGTTTATACATTATTATATGGACATGATTTATTGCATTTAATTTTATGCAATGGTGTAGTATTGATGCATTCACTGAGCTATTTTGTTCACGGTTCCTACGTTTTTGTTTTCCAGGTAACGTGATGTCACTGCCAAATCTAGGAGGTCGGGTTGGGTTTGCAAAGAATGGGTAGACAATGATTTGGTTATATTGTAAATGATGTAATTAAGTTAACTTTTCCTTCAAGAAAGTTTGTGTAAGCATGACTACTTTAATATTGTGTAAAAAGGTCGTGTAAAAAGAGAACCTTGAATATTGGAATAGATCAACTGACAGGTATCAATGAAGGATTGAAACTCAGCATAAGATATTCTAGAAGGGAGATTTCCACATTTCTTGTCATGAACCCCAAGAATGCAATTGAAGTCATCGACAATCGTAATAGGTACATTAAAATCAGATATATCATTAATAATATCATTCCACAAGGATCTTCTAGCAACAATAGTTTTTTAGCATGTAAAAAATATAATGAGAAGAGATTCGACAAACTAACTAGAGACAGTGATGTGTTATTAAGACTTAAAGATAATAGAAATAAGGCCTATATTAGTAGCACCTATAAGCCAAATATATGAAAGAGAATTATCTCAACTCTTAGTGGAAACAATATTCAAATTAAAAAAACACAAAAAAGAAGCATACATATAATAAAAATCAATCACAGGTTCAGCAATCCCAATTAAGCTTTGATTGTGAGCCTTGGAGAGGTTAGAAAACTTGTCATTTGGGATTAGAATTCCCTAAACCTCTAAAATTACATAACAACGGTTTCATAGAGAAGATTACAACAATTAATGAAATGAGAAACCCCTTTTTGTTTCCCGTTCTCATTAATTCTACAATCATGGAATTGGTGAACAATTCATCAACGTTTGGAGGATAAATACGGAATGCCTCATATATAATAAGAACTTTGGTGCCATCATTATTAACAGCCATAAACTTCGGTAGGGTCTATTTGGGATCTATCTGAAAAAAAGAATTCTGGCGTAGAAACCATTTGGGATCTATATCAACAATAATTCTGGCATATATACCAAATTCTTTACGTCTGGTGTCCCTATTCAATTGCATATGAATACTTAACCCACGAGCAATTTCCATGAGAATCTAGGGATACTAAAATTCTTGTCCAAGGCCATAAAGTATAATCTGGACTTGAGTATGAAAAGAATGAGCAACCACACCTGGTATGTAATTTGGAATCCATTGTGTAAGTCTCATAATGCCATAGGGAAGAGAACACTCCCCAATAAACCAAATTCCTTTTTTTATCATATTTTTCTGTAAAAGATATATCGAAATATCCTTTTCCAATTGGCACAAACCTCAAATAAGGATTTGGTTTCTAATTTGTTTGAAGATTAGAATTAAGTACATTATGATTTGGAAAGGTTTAATTCCTCCCCAAAGTTAATTTTTTTAATATTTTTTCTTTACATTCTTACAAGTGTTCTTGATACAAATTTTCCATTGGTCAGAACTTAAGTTTTCTCAACATGAATTCTTGGGGGTTTAATCAATTTTTTGGGTGATGGGTTAAAGATTTTCGCATAGGATTTTTCATTATTTCTATGCAGGTTAAGGTTCCTTCCATTATTAGTAGACATAATTGACTTATCAGTTTCAGTTCTAATTTTTGAAGTCAAAACAGAAATTGAACTACTATTCTTCAATTGGTCATTATTATGAAAATCAGGGAGTTTATTAGCATTGGATTGAAGTTGTTGGGATGAATTTATAATGAGTGGTAATTTTGGAAACAATTTCGCAACATAAAGAAAAGAAGTTTAGAGAGAAGTTAGACTATTTCTCTCTCTAGAATTCATCTCTCTGAAACTGATCCTATTACTGTGTTGGATGGTTTAGTTGTCGTTGGATTATTTCATTTCATATGTCATGGAGAATGTTTTAAATATCTCATATTTCTATCATATGCTAACAATGATACTCTAATTATAAAAATTAACATATTTTAGTATCAGGGCCTGATCACCCTTAATAGAAAAATATGTCGGTTGTGGTGCAACCACCTAATCGCATAGAGAGTTGAAGGCACCTATAATTATGGAATTCCTTAGCCGAGGGCTAATATGCATTCCTAAATTTAACATGGATTTAGTTATATAAAAACTATTAACGATGGGGTTATGTATAGTTATTTAAAAAAAATCACAGAAAAAAAGATACATACAGTCGCTCGGGCAGCTGCTTCATTAATAGGCCCATTCCCTTTGGTTACATGTGTCTCCTTGTACAACATCCTACGAGTTTGTTTGAATCCCATCTCTTTAGTCATCTACAAGCACAATATATTAAGTGTCAAAGCATAACATGACAATATAATAATAACAATGAATTAGTAAGTACAAATTTGTTACCGTGTGTCTAACTTGAGCATGAGTTTTTCTACCAGTTGTGTGCGTCATTTGCAAAAGTTCACGGATGGCTTTGTTCTTCTCACTTTTGGCCTAATACAATGGAAATAAAGTTAATCATATAGAAAATTTTGATTAAATCCTAATAGTAATCTTTTTAATAAATTAATTCTTTTTATGATGTTCTTTATAGGCGAGATAGGAATTGTGTGTACAAGTAATTCATGACTAGACTCAACAACTAGTATATACATGTTCTCGGGTGGAGTCCCAGTTATAAAGGAGCATTTTCCCCTAATTTTCCTCGACTCGTTAGGGACAATTTGCCAAACGTTACTCATTAGTTATATACTTAGTATAACCTTGGAGCTTTGTCGTGGCCTTTTACTCCTTCCACTTTCTTCCAACTGATTGCATCATATATTTTCTCATCTCTTCTATGGCATTCGTATTCTTCTACATTACATTAACCTGTTAGAGAGATAAATTGGAAAATATATATTCACGTATTAAAATTAGGAACCCTATTTTCATTTTATTAACATTGTACCTTGATATGAATCCAAATTATGTTCTTCTCCTCTTCGGGTACTTGTCTCCAATCAAAGTAGGTCAATGGTTCTAATTGTACATTACGTGCTTGAACCCCTAAATTTGAAGCAAGTCTTGACGCGGGTTCTTCAATGGGTTGGCCAAGCTCATTCACCTCAATTTCTAAAATGCCACCATTTTTACCCCACCTGCTATGCATTAAAGTGAGGCCTCAAACTCGTCTCTGTTCCTCTAGATCCTCCTCTTGGTCGGAGCTCGAATTTGTGTTAAGTAGGATTGATAAAAAAATTTATCAATGAATTACTTAAATGTCAAGGATAATACTTTTCATCAATTACAAATATAAATAAGTCAACTAAATACCATACATGTAACTTGCTCTTCTTGTTGTTCGCTGCTGCCCGATAACGAAAGCATCAATGGTGTAATAGGTGGCCAATTCAATGGAGGTTCAGACCTGGCAGGGTTGACTCCTACATGCTCTTGTTGCTGCTCAGGGATTGACATAGCTCCTCTAATGTGTTGGGTTTGAGATCTATTGACCGTCATGGTACTGAATGAAACATTATGAAAAAAAAAATTAGATTATCAAAAGGAACCACGAAGTCTAGAATTCATATATTCGATAAATGTCTACCACATAAATATGCATGTTTCCATTTTCTTTCTATTGTGGTTAAACTAGGAAATTGTGTGCTACCCAACTGAAAAACTTGTTTGAACATAAGGATTACTGATGTTATGGAAGCTGGGAGTTTAAGACTCTAGTAAAATCCAAAATCAAATAAAGGTCTTTGGTCTACATTCATGCATTGGACGTACAAATCCAAAATCATTAATGGAAAGTATGGGTCTCACACCATTAAAAGAATGGGAGAAGTCCATAATATTGTTAAGGAAAATATAACTTTAATCAATGATTCTTTGGTATGGAAGCCATATGTTGATGGTAATTTTGATATCTCAGCAAAACTACTGACATATATCTAGTATTTCAAATTTATTAGGCATAAGAACCGCCCTTTTAAAATATCCATTCTTTTTTGGAAAATACTTCATATATCCATTCCTCTTGACAAGTAGATTCAGAGAATTGGCATTAACATTGCCTCAGGGTGTAGGTATCGAACATACTTTTTAACTAAGTACTATAACTATCAATATATGGAAGTTTTGGGGGGAATTTAATGGAAGGTCAAATAAATTTTAGTTCCAGTGAAGCCATTCTCATAGCTTGGTGGTTAAAAAGCGCTTGGAAGAAATATCTCATATTTATTTTCAACAACATCCCTCTCCTGATTTTCTGGGAGAGATGGAGATCGATAAATAATGGTAATTTTGGAGGCTCTTTCACGTGTGAAGAGAATATTATAAGCCAAGTAATTTAATCCATTTATTCCTTAAATGTTATGATTCACTGACTATATTTCTAAATAAGATGAATTTATAGTTCATAAATTCAAGCTCCAAATGAACACTCCTAGTCCCAAGTTTATCACCGAGCAGATCAATTCATAGAAAAATAGAACAAAAAATTAAAAAGACAAAAGAATAGTCATTGCATAATACCTCTAATTGTTAACTAGGCCTACCTCCACAATGAGGCAGAGTATTCACCAGTAAGATCAATATAATGAAGAGTACATAACACTAAACTCTTTTACCATTAGTGTTTTACACAAGCTCTCCCTCATTGTTCACTCCTATTTTCTCGCCACGTACAATATAGGAAGAAATGGCATAGTTTCCAAGTTCATACAAAGTTCCTATTTATATATAACATGGGGAATACCATAGCTCAGTCACATAAATTTTTAAGAATGTGAGCTACATTTCTAACTAAACCACCACTGCTATTGTGGTCATCACTGGGGTTCGCAATATGGTTAATCTCAGTAATGTTGTTTTTATCTTTACCTAATATAGGGTCAATATAAACTATATTAGTCACGTTCAAAAGTGAATTTATTCCACTTGTGTACATCCAGACAATCCCATATTAGTCACCTTCAGTCAAAAAGATTAGTTTACATAAATCCAAAATTAACAATAGAAATGAAAAGGCATAAGCTCTTCACGCAACAAGAATATTACACGCTTCAAGCATATGGTGATGCAAAGCTTAAATAAATATTAAAAATAACAAATCACAAAACCAAGCTACCATTGTATTCAACCTATGGAAAAAAGTTCAAAATAAGGAAATGGACTGACGAACACAAATCTAATCATCCTCATGCATATGGTCCCTGGTTTGCTTGTCAACTAATGCTCCAGTCACACCTTGTCTAGCCCAACTAACATCATCATAAAGTGTCAATGTTGTATCTTCCAAATATTGGTCACTCCATGCCTCTGTTTCATCATTCATAGTGCTCTCGGTTGTTAACTGTCATCCAAACACATCAAAAAAAGTCTCGAGGCTTTGTTTTAACAATAATATAACAGTGTTTGTCCATTAGGTCTTGTGCCTAAAATACATGCTTTGCCTGAGATGCTAGTATGAATGGTTCATCAACTTTTTAATGCCTAGGATACAACAAATGATTTAAGTTTACAAGCATTAATCCAAAGTAATCTTGCTCAATGATATCTCTACTATTGTCAACCAAGTCAGACTTGAACAACACGAACTTATAGTCTTTTGAATAATGCAACTCAATGATATCCGTCAAAACTCTATAAAAATTAACATCTCCAGATACGGGATTTATGTCGCTTGCACTTGCGTAACTTTCAGTCGTTGCATTTAACATGACTCCGTTGTTTTTCTTGGCTCTTCTCCTCTCACGAGACTTAGTGTGATACCTAACGCCATTGATAATATATCCAGTGACTCTTTTTTCCTTTTTTAGGGGATCCATTTCTAAATTCTGAATTTCTTGTGATACATTGGTGTTTTTTGCATGGACTAACTTCCTCTCCTATTTTATTATAAGAAAAAGGAATCACAAGCCAAAGTTATGTAATAGTACATTTAAATGTAAAACATTGTTGTCAATGTGCATTTTAGTTACGTGATCCTTAAAACACAAATGAAATGTTTCGTTATGCATGCGGTTCACATCATGTGATCTGAGATGAGAATCACTCCTAATTAACACACGATGAGTGTTACATTAAAAGGAATCATTACATTATTCTTTACATTTCTAAAAAATGAAGGATTTTTTTTCAAGAAGATACTCTCGAATTGGAACAATTGTATCTCTGTTGACAAGAACATATCGATGTGCTTGTATATATGTAATGTCAGCAAGCATAAATGCCCTCGCTTTTCCTAATTCACAACCACAAAAGTGATCAAAATAACTACCATCATCATTCCTTGTTTGGCGATTAGACTTCGTCTCAACATCATTATGTAGGTACCTTGAGAAAAAGGTCAAGCATTCTTCTACCCAATATCCTTGTGCAATTAAACCCTCTGGATGACTACGGGTCTTCACATAATTCTTTAATGTGAACAAGTATTTATGGTGAGGTAAATTTCAGTTAGTAAGAAAAACTATCGTGAAAAATAATTTTAAAGAAAAAATAAAAATATATCAACCAATATCACACCTCTAAATAGGATACATTGATCGATATTACGGTGATCCTCCTATCTTCGCCTTTTCTGCTAAATGAATAACGAAATGCTCAATGACATAAAAAAAATGAAGGAGGAAAGATCCTCTCAAGTAGGCATAACGTGCGGTCAATGCGATATTGAATACGATCTAAATTGGTTACATTCATCACTTTCGAGTACATATTCCTAAAGAAGTTACTTAGCTCAACTAATGGTCCAAGCACATTCTTAGGCAACACATTTCTTAAGGAAATGGGAATAAGTTCTTGCATTAAGATATGGTTGTCAGAACTCTTGAGTCTCTATATCTTATATTATTTAAGGTTAACATGACGCGATATGTTCGAAGCATAATCATCTGGGACTTTCACCTCCTTTAAAATTTTACAAACTATATTTACACCAAGTGTCCAAGGTGAAACATGCAGGTAACAAATAATATTTGTTGTCCACCCGTTTCTAAGGATGTAAGGTTTACGAATACACATATCTTTCAAGTCTTGATCGGATTTTAATTTATACTTCCCCCTTCCATCAACTTTTAATAATGTACAAAGCACATTATCACTCACATTCTTCTCACTATGCATTATATCAAGATTATGGCGTAATAAATTATCCTTCTAATAATCTAACTAAAAAAATATACTCTTTTTTCAATTATGTGTTAAGGTCTCATCTCTCTCATCAACCTTTTTCCTCTTAGCTCCTACCTCTGGATCCTTCCCAAAATTATTATTCAAATTTTTTACCTCATCATATGCTTCAGCTCTAGATAATCGGGTGGGCTTTTTATCTAACTCAATTGTACCATCAAAGGAGTTTTTATTTTTTTTAAATTTCTGCCCATCAGGCAACCATCGACGATGATTGAAGTAGTAATGCTTACCTACATTAAACAACCAACGGGATCGAGTGTACTTATGACAACAGGGATACATCAATCTACCTTTTGTGCTCCACCCCGACAAATTTGCATAAATTGGAAAATCACTATTTGTCCATAACAACGATGCACGCATTTTATGGTTTCATCATAAGTGTTTACCCCAACCCATAATTCCTTTAATTCATCAATTAAAAGGCGCAAATAAACATCTATGTCATTTTTAGGGTTGCGAGGTTATTTCATACATAATAATGGAGGCAAGTTATATATTATTACAATTACAGGCCATGTGCTATGAACAATACTCATGCTTCTGAATGGGTTGAACACATTACTGGATAATCCAAGCCTAACATTTCGCGGTTCTAGTGCTAAATCTGGATAAATATCATTAAATGTTTTCCAAGAAAGAGAATCAACTGGAGGCCTTACATTTTCATCATCAACATGCTCATCGGCATTCCATCTCATCTGTGATGTTGTCTTTGATGACATAAATAACCTTTGAAGTCTTAGTATCAAAGGGAAGTATCGTACCACCTTTGCAAGAATTTTTCGATTTATAATGGCATCAACATATGATTGACCATTTACTTATTTGTACCTTGGGGTATGACACTTCCTGTATTCATTCTCTCACTCTGTCTCATTCCAATAGAGCATGCAATTGTTTGGACATGCATGTATCTTCTTATACTCTAGTCCTAAGTTTGAAATCAACTTCCTCACTTTGTAAAAGGACTTTGGTAATGTTTCACCATCAGGAAATGCATCTTTGAATAATTCAAGCAACATTGTGAATGTCTTGCCACTCCACCCACCAAGGCACTTTAAATTCAATAATCGTACAATAAACGAGAGAGTTGTATACTTCTTATAATCTAGGTACAACTCCCTTTTAGATTCTTTTATCAAATTGAAGAATTACTTGATTTCTTCATCGGGGCCATCCATATGTTCATGCGCATCACCACCACCCATAAAGTTAAGTGGACTTGCTGGAGGAAGTCCAAAAGCATCATATATCATCTATCGCATTTCATCACCAATAATCGAGTCAGAAGAAGGAGCTTAAAATGAGGCAGATATCCTGTGATAAGTCCAACATGTGTAGTTGTCTAAATATTGATTTAGTAATATATGTTCTACAACATCATCTTTCTTCACGTATTACGGCATTTCTTACATGGACACAATATTCTTTCAATATCAGGTCTATTATTAGAGCCAAACTTAACGAATTTTTTGGCTCCTTTATCATACAAAGGATGACCTTTATGTGTTATATTAACCAACTCTTATCCATCAGTATTATTAACCTGATGAAATGAACAACATAACAAAATTTTATCATTTAGTAAGTTCAACACAAAAATAACAAAAAAGTACCATGCAACATGACTTTTATTTCTTGAAAAACATCATGGTATAAGAATTCCATATATAAAAAATAGAGAGCAATAAATAAGATGGCCTACTTGATATTCTTTTCATTTTTTAAACAACATAATAGGATGCAAAAAGAAAAGATTAAACATCTTGTCAAATGAAACATAAATATATAAAATCCACTGTTGAGATGAAATTTATAAAATTGGATACGACTTACGACAGTAATATTCTATATCGAAACTTCACTTAGTCCCCACAAGAAACATAACTCAATGTACAATCTAATCCAGCATCACACATTACAAATGAATATATCTGCAAATCTAGGTCACACATTGTAGCGAGAAATAAATGCATACATGCGTAAATCAGTTGATTATGTCTCTATTTCAAGGCGAACTAATGAGATTACAAAACAAGAAATATGAATTCAATTTTAATGAACCACATAAACATAACAAAACATACCAATAGTATATCTCAATTTCTCGTTTGAATGGATAACTTTACTTTACGCAAATATTCAACTATAAACCTAATCTTAGTCACCAACTTTCACAATAGAACGTAAAATATGAACATTGATCTAATCTTACTTTTTATACTTTTAATTAGTAGCAGTTGTGCTATTGTTTGACGCTTCTATTTTGTTCTAACATTTTAATGGACACAAAGAGTTCTCTAAGAATGTTACGAAATTCTCTCGTTGCAATAATTTTTTCGAGATGACCTTAAAAATATAATAACCAAGAAGGGTGAGGAAGAAACTTACTAATAGGATACAATACTAAAATTCGTAACACCGGAAGATATTTGTCAACAAAATTAAATTCATTCTAGTAATATCTTGAATATCTTTATATTAAATTCATTCTAGGCAAACGAGGGGAGACATTGAATAGTTAGACATTTTGGGGAGTTCAAATCATTACAATGCCATTGACAAATAAAATAGAAAGATAAGAATAAAATATAAGGAAAACATCAATATCGATAATTAAATTTATATTATTTGTATCTATTCATCATGGAAAGATGGAATTATGTGACGTGTTTCACATAGTCAGGCATCATATCTGCTCAAAAAACATAATTCCGCCACACCCATCAACAGATATGAAATAAATTGTCTTTAAGTACCTTAACAATTAATACACAATCCCACGGTGAGATTAGACAATGTGTAAATTATTATATCAAGCTTGTAAACAATTTCTCATATGACTAATTACTAAAAATTGAGAAACAAGAAAACCTAATTAGAGAATGACGAGGCAAATAGGGAGAAATACAAGATTACCACTATTTTGCGTAATTCGATCGAGCTTGAGTTAGGGCAAAAATCAATAATAGCAAAACAGATAGGGCAAACATATTCGGGGAGTCATAGAGAGCAGGGACTTGAATCATAAATATTAGAGCATAATTATTTACCTAGCAAGGCAAAAATCGAAAGCACAGAGGATTTCACCTCAGTTAGCCTACAATTTCTTCAAGTTTCTTGAGCCCTACATGATTATATCACAAAAACATGTTTACCATAATCATATTTATACAAATGACAGCCAAAATATTTATATTTACATAGTATAAAGCACAAATTAAGGGTTTTACTTTAAAAAATTCATTTGAACTTTATATTAGCCTATTCCAGAATGGCGATTTGTGTTGAAAGTCCTGACATTTGGGTCAAAAATTGATATTCTTAAGAATGAAAATTTGGTGCTATTCGTATATTCTTTCCAAACGATTGTTGACAAAATTTCACAGTTTAATACACCTATACATATCAAAGGAAGACGAAAATATAATCATACACGAGCTATAATCAGCTAAAGAAGTCAATTGAAAAGGAAAAACAAAAAGATCAATTAATTAAATTAAACATTTAAGGTAACAACAGCTAATTGTGAGAACAAGACTCAAAATTAAATTCCATGATTTCACTTTTGCAATCAAGGTAGAAATTCCAGCAGTACATAGGGTATTAACATCAACAACGAAAGACCCTTCTAATCACCCATTCTATATTTTGCGAATTATTTGACAAAGTGATTGACATGGAAAAATAGGGAGATGGGCCTAACGTATTTCTTATTCTATGTCTTTTCCCTCAATGAAATCACATAAACTTTGACAAGTATGTTCAACAAGTGAATGATAATATAGTAGTTAGATTTACACAAAATGGGTGAATGAATGAGTAAAGTTTAGAGTTACCATTGAATTTGAACAAGGATTCCTGCAACTCCACATATTTGATTACTGAAGCTTTTGATTTCAGAACGAATGGGGAACAGAGAATAAATGCAGAACGATTGAGGAATGGAGATATGGAGGGATTGCTGATTTATACATTGTTGTGTACCGTAATCAAGCAGATAACAAATGGGGAACAAAGATATGGACGGGTTGTTGATTTTCAAGAATGGAGACTGGGGAAGTGGAGCATTGGAGATATGGGGGGATTGCTGATTTTTCGGAAGGAAGTGTAGCATGTGGAGGTTACCAAAAACTTTTTGGAGGGAAAGCGCCAAGTATTCGACGTTTTTATTAAAAAAAATGATCAAAATATATCCCACGTTTTTAAATAAATGTTATAAATATCCGACATTTAATCCAAACGTAGTAAAATAACCGATGTCTTAAATAAAACGTCGGTATATCCTCTTTATGCCGACGTTTTTATAGGCGTCGCCAAAAAAATGTCTTCAAAACCAAGTTCGCTTGTAGTGATATACTTCCATGTATTGGAACCTTACTAGTAATTTATTGATACAACAACTAAGTTTTTGTCATTTTCTGAGAGCATGTTGTTTTCCATCGATTCAATATGAAGAAGTCAATGCTTTTTAACATCAACTTGTGAATTTGTCAACCTTGAACAACAAATTCAACTCGATTTTTTTTGTTTTTTTCCACTAAATACAATACTATATTTTAGATGAATTACCAAAAAATCCCTCAAACATTTTTTAATACACGTTTAGTCCAAATTTTTTTCTTTTGTTCCAAAAAGTCCATCAAACATCCATTTAACCAATATTCTTTTATTTTTAAAGGTCCGGGCTAGCAGCACCCCCTCCCCACTCTCACTATCGGAGCTCCAGAGACCCTCACTGGAGCTCCGACGAGGGCTACCGGAGCTCCGACAGTGGGGGTGGGGGGTGGAGGGAGGTAGATAAATGAGTTTGTGTGTGTTCTTATTTAGAGTGTTTTAATGTGGTGATGGACTTTTTGGAACAAATTAAAATGGTTTGGACTAAACGTTTATTAAAAATTGTTCGAGAGACTATTCGGTATATGTTCCTTTTTTTAAAGTCTTTAATACAAATTAATCACTTTATTAGTTTATTAGACTTTTGTATATTTTTCGTCACTAAATGTTACCAAAGATCAATTTTAGTGGCAAAATTAACATTTATCGATGAAAAATATGATAAAGTCTAATTAACTGATCAATTTGTATTAAAATCTAAAATAAAAAATAGTGATGTATTAAAGTAAAAAAAAAAAATCGGTACTTATTTTGAGAATCTCTAATGCATTAGTAATATTTGAAAATGGTATATCTTCATTAATGATTGTGCAAATATTGACATTAATTAGTTACAAAAACGGGTATCAACAAATAGCAATTAATAAATAATAAAACTTACCTTTTGTCAACACTTTGCTTTCACAAAAAATTATAAAAATAAGGTCAGCAGTTTCATTTAGACATCCAAAAACTACTTGTTTGTCCTCTTACGTGAAGTAATTATGTTGATCCTAAACAACAAAGTAAACTTTAGGAGTAATATGTTAACACCCAACGTTTTTTATTTATCAAAATAAAAGGAATCTTGATATAAAACGTAGGGAAGTGGGGCTGTTTTCTAAGATCAAATGATTGCCAACCCTCAAAATTAATTGATGTTTCCAAATTTGATGTTATAAATAATATTCGATCAGAATTTATATGAATTAAAAAAAATGAAATCAACATTAACCTAAATCACGTTATATTTGTTATAATGTCTTAATATAATATATTTTTGTTTTATGCTCAAAGTCCATATGGATTATTTGTAATTTCAAGAAAATCACCCCCTGCAAAGAGATTACCTAGATCATGACCAATTCATCTACCAACTAATATTTTTCAAAAATTTCATATAGTTGGACAGATGGAGATGGGAAATAAAAGAAATTTATGCAACTATGTTCATATTCATATTCACAGTCAACACACTCAGATAAGGCTTTGGCACTACTTAAATATGCACCCATCCAATCCTATGAAGTAAAAGTTCCAATGTAATGGTTGAACCCCAACACATTTCTCTCAATGCTAAGCAGTTGCGAGATCTTGCTTTGGCGATTAACAACCTCGAAACCGAAGCCATACTCGACATCGATTTTAATGGTGATGAATACGAACGCTCTAAATACCTCAAGTCTAGTCTAGACTGTTACCAAGATGTATTGGACATCCTGCATGCGGTCGAGGGATTAGTGCGTTCATCTCAAAATGATAAAACAAAAGCTCCTATCGCTCGTGACACCTATTCATACATTTTGAACGCTCTCAACTTTTCACTCCAGTTCCTCAACAACTACCTAGTCCGAGCGAACCATCTGGGTGAAATTAAGGCTCATGTCACGAGCCTTAGCAATGAAGTGCATGAGCTGGACGACACAGATTTGACTAAAGCGAAAACTTTGTCCAAGAAAGTAGTGGGACTTAACAAGGGATGTTGAGGTACGTCGAGGCCTATAAAAGTATCGCATCAACCAATTTCTCAAGAGACCTTGCGGAGAGAGGCGTAACATTTGAGGAGTTCGTCATAACGTATGTTCTTGTCTTACGCTCTCGTGTAGTGATCATTTTCCATTCCCGTTCTTACATATCAGTCATTTGAAAAAAAAAATCATAAAAAAATCTCATTAATTTTTCAACTATCATATAGGCCATATTCCTATTTTTTGGGAATTTTATTCGTCAAATTTATCCTTTTTAATTTAGTCATCTGTAACTATTAAAGGGAGTTATTAAAGTGGTTAAATTTATTTTTTCTTACTTTTTAATATTTAAATGACCATAACTTTTGATTTATGAATTTATTTTTCACAAAATTATTATTTTTGAATTGTACTCATCGAGATCTATCAAACAAAAACCATCAACACTACAAAGTTATAATGAAAAAAATTACGCAGACAATGTATTTACTGTATTTCACCAGAAAACTAAATTATTTTATATTTGAGATGTTTTCACAGATAATAAACATTCACATGCTAGTATTACACAAATAGTAAATATTTACGAAGGAAATGCATTAATTTATTTTACTATTTTTTTTATTGAATATGGATCTTATTTTAGAGGGCTCGATTAGTGGATTTCAAAAATATTAATTTAAAAAAATTCGGATTTGTATATTGAAAGTTATAGTTCTTTAAAGTTTGAAGGAGGAAAATAGTAACATCGAATTTAAATATGGAGGGAATATAGGAATAGGGGTATTTTAGTAAGGAAATTTTTTTAAATTAAAAAATAGGACTTAATTAATTAATGATTGATTAGTCAATATGACTCTCCAAAGAGAACTCACATATTATAATCCTTGATTATTATTCAATTATTTCCCCCACGACGTTTTCAGGTACCAAAATGAGCTTAAATTTGAGGGGGCGTTTGAAGGGCTAACAAATATTCAAAAGATCGAGGTAACACTTGCAGCGCTTTTGTAATAATATGTTGTGTTAATATCCAGTCTAAGCTTAATAATATGTAGGTTTATGAAGAAATCATGGAGGCGTCTAGACGGGGAAGAGTTTTTACGAAGTTATTAAAAAATGTGTTGAAGGGTGCAGAAATACCCCTCATCCTTTTCACTGCTGCTCTGATGGTGGTGGACATATTTTCATCCTGGTAGCTACAAAACAAAGATGAGGGGGAGTGGAGGAGTTTGGGATGTGAGATTGGGGATTGAAAAAGAAATATGCAAATGGAATCAATTAGGTCGCGTATAAAGAGGGGAGGCCATGGAGGAGAGATAATGTGATAATGAAGCGGTTCAGATAGTGAGATAAAGACGTCGTTTGAGATGAATTATTGAGTTAATTTTATCTCCGCAATAAATGCCACGTGTACACTCTCAGCATTGAGAATATTTAACTCCTTGAATAGCATTTTATAATAATACTAGCATGTAGGCCACGCGATGCGTGACCGAATACAAACAAATCAATCAAGACATGTATAGTTCACTCGGTGTGTCATCCAGTATTTTGGAATATATCTTGTTAATCTCAAAAGTATGGCACGTGCTATTGGAGAGCTTATTAATCTTAAAGGTATGGAACATGCTATTAAAGAATTCAAATACACTATTAATTCAAATACACTCATTCTACTCCTCTTGACACATGCTATTGGAGAGCTTATTAATATAGTGTATTTGAATTAAACAAATAATCAAAACTCTCTCTTATCTATAAAATGTTAATAGATAAGTAATATTTTATATACCGAGAGAATATATACTTCATATAGTTCAACCAACCCAAAAAAATATTTTATTATATATACCATTCATGAGTGTCCTGTTTTAGGTTTGTATCCTCTTTCTTTTTCTTGTAAAAGAACATGCTATCTTGGTGTGAAGATAAAGATATCATTTAAAAAAGTACATGATATCCACCTTGAATTATATAAACGATATCGAACTTATTCTTTCATTTCAGGTAAAAGATAATGAAATAAATAACTAAAAAGTAAGACCAAGTTTAATTAAAATAAACTCAACCCTATGATCCTACACCAAAAGATAGTCAGTCAACCAAAGGAACCCTATTACCAATAGAATTGGTTGGTTTTGAAATGTTTTGATTAATCCTCAATGGAAAATGCATGCTTTTATTATTACTATTCTCTTCCTTCACATGGTTTTCATTATTGACAGTTTCATCCACAGTTGTGTAGCTTCTTTCTTTAATAAATTCATAGATCTACGAGGGGATTATCCTCATCTGGAGTCTTATTTAGAAAAATCAAACAGAAGTATGCATTATAAACATCAACAACAATCACAAGGAAATAAAAATGGAAAAGATAGAAATGGCACAACCGAGTTTATGGCAAACTGACATATCTATCTATTTAATCTGAAGCTTTAGTCTTGGTAACAGTATTCAAATGATATATATATATATATATATATATATCACCTGTATCATTAATCATTAATCCTATGCAAGCTCAACAAAAAGACCTGTCAGAGAGCAACTGTAAGGATAATTCAAATATAAAACCTAAGATGATAGCAATCATTTCTGAGGCTGAGATATATGCATAGGGATTGCAGTGTCCTATGCAGAACCCAACGGAACCAAGCTCAATGTATATGGAAGCACCATAGGAGATAAACGGGGAAAAGTGCCCAGGACAGAAATTTCGCAAAGCTTTTCCATGTTCCTCATCTTAATGTTGTATAAGTAGGTCTGTGTAAAAATCCTAAAACACAACAACTCATCCTTAAAGGCCAAAGGCTCCACCCATCTTTTCACATGCCATCCTGCCACTTTCTTAGTTGAATTGCGTAACTCGCGATTTTCTTCCTGCAATTTTTCCAGAGATATCAAAAATTTAAGCGTCCACAGAGATGCAAAATGATCCTCCAGAACCCATAACTGAACACCATCTTCAGACATCAACACAAGATGCAACTGGCCTTCACATTCTCCAATACACATATCGGGAATCCAATTGTACTGGGAGGTAGTCAACGGTGTCTTAATCAACCAAGATAACTCATTTTCAAGGTCAAACATGAGGACCCTGTCACCGTCGGTCAACCAATACAAAACCCCTCCTATACAGATGCCCTTGTTTTCTACCAAACTGCAATCGCACGGGCATATCTCCCTTGATCTCCTCCAATCCCTAGATTCCAATGAAAATATATAGAATGAAAAGTGGGAATCGTGCATGTCCGTCTCGATTTCACGAACTCCAACCACTTTGAAATTTGTAGAAACATCTTTTGGATCTCGAAAAGGGTCAAAAGCCAAAGCAAGGTTGTCTCCTATGTTAGGGTTTGGAATTGGAAAGCTCACCCATGTTGTGTTTGTTGGGTTGCATACGTAGATTATTGAGAGTTGAGAAGGATAAGAAAAGCAACTTCGGCAGCAAATCAGGCCATTGACTGAGGACAGTATCACGACACTCTCAGGGAGGAAATCGAGGATGTTGCGTTTCACTTGATTGCCTTCCATGTTGATGGGAATGTAGCAATTACAATCATCCTCACAGTCACAAAATTCGAACGTTTCCTGGAAAATGAAACCAGATATCGGTTCTGTCCTCTTCAGCTGAAACCGGATGAAAGAGCGGTCTGATATAAGGTGATACCATTCCTTTGATACACACTTGAGCTTAAGCAAAGGTTCAGTAAACAACCGGGATAGCACATTGATTGAAATATCGTTGTTTGCGAACCAAAGCCCCTTCATTTTCTAAAATCACAGAAAGGATAAAAAATTAGAGGATTAAAATAAAATACAGCTACTGAAATCTGACTACAAATAAAATTCGCACATTACATCAGCATAGGTATCAGTCATTCAAATTTGAAGCACAGATAGAAACACTTTTCGCTGAATAGAATTTGCCAATGTACCAAATCTAACATCACCACAATGTAAATGATTGTCATAGGCCACAGTAACTGACCAGATAATAATAAGAACTAGTTAATTGAAACACATGTAGGCACACTTTTGAATGTATAGATATTGCCAATTTACCAATTTTAGCATCACGACAATGTAAATGATTGTAATAGGTCTCAATAGCTGATTAAAATAATAAATAAATAAATAAGGTCTGTATAATAAATAAATTTCTAATTTGAAGCACAAGTAGAGACATTTTTTACTGAATAGATATTACCAATGTACCAATTTTAACGTCACCACAATGTAAATGATTGTAATAGGTTCCAATAACTGACCAAGCAATAAATATATAAGAATTAATTAATCATCATGAGTAGTCTTGAGCAGGTATAGTTTTGCCTCATTTCATGAAAGATTGCTTGCAAATATTAAAAAAAGATCAATTACCAAAAACAACTCCAAAATTTTTTTAATAAACATTTAGTCCAAACCTTTTTATTTAGTTCCAAAAGGTCCTGCAAACACCCATTTAATTGATATTCTCTTATTTTTAAAGGCTAGCGGCACCCCCGCCCCACCTCCCCACTACTGGAGCTCTGGCGGCCCTCACCGGAGCTCTTTTTTTTTTAGTGTTTTTGTGTGGTGAGGGACTTTTTGGAACAAAATAGAAAGGTTTGGAATAAACGTATATTAAAAAATATTTGAGGGACTATTTGATATATGCCCCAAAAAAAATCGGCACGCGATGTAAAAGATGACACGAACTTGTTATATTTGGTGTAAAACATCGATATATAAATTGGGCACGAGACAGATAATGAAGCCAGTGCTATTGCTCTATTATTTGAGTCGCTGCTGACAAAGTTCAGATCATTAAAAAATTGAAACCATATTCAAGCTCGAGAAAACAATATGAAAATGAAATTTTACCTTCCGTGAAAATTGTTCCATGCAGTATAGAAAGATCGGGTGCGAATGAAGAGGACTTTGGGCTTTCTTTTTACTGATACTACATGAGAGAGAGAAACAACATTATTATCCGGGTAGAGGGACACACTAGTAAATGAAATCTGTGTGATGTGATTTGAATCTCGCTAAAACAACTAAGAATACTAGTTGCAAACTCATCATATTTTTCCACTATCTCAATTTCCCCTCGTTATTGTCATAAATGCTAAGATGGAACTTCAATTACATTTTATGTCTATAATCAAACAAAGCTTGACCTTCATAATCATATTTTGAATTAACATAATAGTGAAATAACTAGCATGGAACCAGCGCGATGCGCAAGCGTTATATAGAAAAACAACTACATAAAATTTATTTAAAATAAAATTGACAGACATGTTAACCCAATTACAAAGAACATATGAGCTAAAAAAATATTAATTAAGGCATTTGATCAAACAAAGCGTACAATATATGAGCTCGCAAAAAAAAAAATCTCATTGCAATAAGATGGGAACAAAAAAAATTGGAGAATTATTTGGATGATAAACCCTTCAGCGAAATCTTTTTTCATCGTCATCTTGCCTCCTGTCAAATAAATTTTTTTTTTTTTTGGGGGGGGGGGGGAACAAAATGTATAGACCATTTAATTAGTAAAAGACAATCACATGAATTAAATCATTGCAAAATAAAATTAATTGAATAACTGTATAAAGAAAATCACATGAATTAAATCATTGCAAAATAAAATTAATCTAATAAACTATAAACAGAAAATATTACATAAAAATATTTATGATGTTAACATCTTATCACACACGGATATAAATATTTGAAATTTTTTTTAGGTGCTTCAACTCCTTTATTTTTTTCAATATTTTGTGAGTTATTAAAAAATAGTGTAGCACACAATCCAAAAAAAGAAAACAAACCATCTACAATCAGAACTAACTTGACAATATCTTGGCCGGTTCACTTGATCCAAAGATGGCTGATCCCAATACCATTATTCAAATGCAACAACATCAACAACTTCAAAATTCTGAGTTTTTTTTACAAACTCAATTAGACTCACAACACCACGACTAAAGCATCAAATCAAAAATAACAAAAAAACAATGTATAAACCTATCGTTGACATTTTATCAAACAGTGTACAAAACCTTATGAAGAATAGGTAAATATCTAAACAACACCATATTCAAACAAAAAACAATCAGGCTTCAACAATAGAAAACCCACCATTTTCTCTCTCTTACTCACCCATTTTTATGATGTCTCAACAATAGCTCCAAACTACCCATTTTATCTCTCTCTTATTTAGGAGTGTTCACAGTCCGGTCCGGTCTGGGTTGACATTATTATGGACCGGACCGAATTAATCGGTCCATGTTTATTAAGACCCGAAACCGGACATGATTAATCAATTTCGGTCCAAATAATGTTCGGGTTCGGTCCAATTCGGTTGGACATGGTTTGATTAAAAAAATTGAAAAAAAAATTATTCTTTTTTATTTTTTTCGGCTGTTTTTTTCATGTTAAAATTCTGCACTTTTTTGCAATAACTTTCTCGTTAACTTTCACATTTTGGCCTACTGTTTTTTGAGAAAATCCCAAATCATATAACAAAACAAATCCCAAATCATACTGGAAACCATATACAAACAAATCCCAACACATACTGAAAACCATATACAAACAAATCCCAAATCATTTAACAAATACAAACCAAATCGAAAACCATACAAACAAATCCCAAATCATTCTCTACACATTTATTACCAAATCGAAAAATCAATCTCAACACATACTGGAAAAACCAGATTGGAAACCATATTTTTTGGTCCGACCGACGAAGGAAGAAAAGCCAAAAAAAATAGGAAGAAACATACCGGCCGACGAAGGAGAAGAGAGATCAGCACCGCCGGGTAATGGCGGGGGTTCGTGCCTAACGGTGGAGAAGAGAGAGCAGCGCCGTCGGTGTCTTTGGAGAAGAGAGAGAGAGAGAGAGAGAAAATGAACGAGGGTAGTTTTTTTTTTAGACTCTCGTTCGATGAGCTGAGTTGTTTGTTATTGTATATTAACACTGGGTGTAAGCACGTGCCACGCATAAGTAAATAAAAATATGGATAAAAAAAATTAGATCAAGTAGATATTTTTTCACCATCATTTTTGAAACATTTGTTCAAACAATACACATACAATATGAAGATAAGAAAGAGGTAAAACAATATTAGAAGCATATCCGGTGTTCTATTTACATCATAATTACAAAGTTATAATACAGATAATAATAAAAATAATAAGAATTAAAATGAAAAATACAAAAACTAAGTTAAATGTAATCATTTAAAATGTCACAAACTATGAGAAATTGTTGCCTATTTAATTATAGACATCCAAACCATAAGAAAAGCCAAATCCTAACGGCACCCGAATATCACCGTAAGTTCGAACAATTTTCCGGTGATTGGTGGCATGATTTGATTTAATACAAAATTCTCACGTTTGGTTGTAGATGAATGTGTATGCGTGAGTATGGAATGAGGGTGCAACATGGTGCGTCGATTTAAGAATCGAAAAAAATAGGATTTGAGTGTGTCAGGCAATAAATAATAATATAAAATATAATATATACCCTGGCTTAATTTTGTATAGGCAATACATTATTTTTTGTAGAAACAACAATATTCATAAATCCCTAAAATAAAAATAATAAATATTGCAACAACCCTTGACAATGATACTGTCATCCAGAAAATACATTTATTTCCAAAAAACTTCTACTCGTTAATTTCACCAGTTATGAAATCTAGGCATGTCGTGCGTCAACTTTTCAAACCCCACTTCATATAAATCATAAAAAACTTTGCCAGTACCACGATTTGAGGTCGGAATATGATGAATGTTAATTTGCAATTGCACATTCATCTTAAACTTCCACACTCACAACAATGATTGTCAATGATAAATTTCCATCATTTTAACAAAAGTTAGAAAAATAACCCAGGAACATATGAATATATTGAAAAAGGAACCTATAAATTTATTATGCTAAAAAAAACTTAAAAGAAACAAAAGTTTCATAATAAAGTTGGGGTGTACTTCACCTTGTTTTTAAATTCTTAATTCAGTGTGATTGTGATGATACTACTGTAAAATACTATTGTAAAATACTACTATAAAATTCAACAAAACTAATCAAAGATTACATAATCCCCGCTCACGTGTCCATTTCTAAATTAATTATTCTCTATTCGTTCATAAACCCCGGCCCATTTCGATCTACCAACGTGTTCGTAACACATTCCACCATCACGCATAACCCTACCATCCTCATTGCCGATGATACATGTCCTTCATCTGTCGTTATGTAACTGTTCTCCATTATTATACCCCATTCTCATCTCTCTTCCATCACAAGTTCCAACCGAAGGATATCCCCATTTTTGTTTCCGACAACTTTGAATTTTCCTTTTCCTTTTTTTAACAGATACATATATTATTATATCATAAAAAATCATTAATCCGGGTTTCATTTGAAATTTAGTGTGTTTTCCTTTTTATTGTCCAGATACAGTGTCATCAGCGTCGTCATTTTGGTGCCACAGTTAAGTTACAACCGATTCGTGAGGGTTTGGAACGAAGACTCAACCGATTGCAACGGAGGCTTCGTTGAAGAAATCGAAATCTCTACCCCTCGTCGTCGTCGATTCCCAACTGTTTCAAATCCCCTAAATTCCAGCTTCGTTCTTCGTCGAAATCGAAGGAACGGACCGCCTTTTAATTCGGTGATTCTCCTTCATAAAACTTTACTGAATTGAATCCTAACCCACCCTTCAATCATATAAAGGGATCAGAACTTGGCATAAAACAAAGATCTTAAAAAATAAAACTCTTATAATAGGCTAAGAGAATTATGAAAACTTACCTGTAGATGAGAGAACAGAACACCAACGGAGGCAATAACCCCCTCGCCCTTCAATCATATAAAACTGAATAGTTGGTATCCCTCACCCTTCAATCATATAAAGGGAGGGGAAGAGAATTAGAGAGTGATGAAGAGAAGTTGGAAAGAGCGGCTTAATTAAGAGATTCAGAGCTGGGAAGGGAAAATGACACCCTGTAAACACCTCTCTAAAGAGAGAGAAGGTAGACTTTATTATAAAATGACACGTGGATATGCTTTTAGCAATTCAATATTAATTTCTTGTTAAGCATTTTAAAGTATACTAGTTGGAAATCGCGCGATGCGCGAGTTATACATTTGCGTATTCAAAATAAACGTAGCCATCGCTAATACCAAAAAATGATTAATGAAATAGATTAAAAACTTAGAGTATTTTTGCTCAGTAAAAAATATTGTATTTATTGTTGTTTGTAAGAAATTCCAAGCAATTCTTTATTTTTTATTTTTTTTTGAGGGGGGATCATTTAAGGTATTATCAGGCTGATAGTCGAAGAATTGTAAGATCAATTACTTGCGTGGTCAATGTCGTTACATGAATGTGACCCAAATAGGGGGTCATTTAAGGTGTTATGAGGTTGATAGTCGAAGAATTATAGATCAATTATTTGCGTGGTCAATGTCGTTATGTGAATGTGACCCAAAATATTCCATTTGTTCAGCCTTCTCATGTGAATGTTGTTTAAATTTAGTAGTTGCTTTCGTTATTCCAGAAGGGAAGTAGCATTTAGTTTGGTTTTTTTATTTTTATTATTTGGGTATGTGGACATCTCTTTAGCTCACATGGTATACACACAGAGAAGATTTCTTAACAACTGCATACATTTTTTAGAGCATTGGTGTAGCTAGAATGAGGGGTAAGGATTTTATGTAGTAATTTCGTAAACAAACACAAACAATGTACATTTTGTTTAGAGGAGAGTTTTATTATTTTCCTGTCTTCTTTTAGTCGTTATCATTCTAATATACTACGAACTCAACCTATAAACAAACACAAACTGATACATTGCACACACACTCAGATATAAACTCGTAGTAACGAACTTAGGTGTGGTTGATGGTTGTATGAAATAATTCTATAAAAATTGTAAATCTTTGATATTGAAAACATTAACTATATGTATTCTTCGCATACATAACTAAATAGTACAAGTTAAAACAACAAAGATCAAAAAGCATAAATTCCTACTATGACAGATTTGATTTATTAAGATAAATAGATTAAAAGAAAATTTATCAAAATAAGCAAAATTATTTATTGTTGTGGAATTTTTGTTGTAGTATATTTATTAGTTTTATAACTTAATTTTTTTAACACATTATGAAATAGATGAATAGAACTGAAGCAAATAGTCCACCATTTAAAATAGGGAACGACTATCTTAGTTGTTATATATTGTTGCAGTATATTTATCCAATTATCTTAGTTGTTCGGTTTGAACTCAGTTCTTATTTATATTACTCCATTTGTTATTATTCTTGTTAATTATGTAATTACTAATTTATTTATTTATGTCTCATGATTATAATGGTAAAATTGTTATATAACGTTGGCAAGATAACAAATACTAAATCAAATAAAGTCTAATATAAACTAAATACAGTATAGGGTCATAAATACCATCTCCCATAAGATATTTGGAGGAAGAAAACTTATTTCATATCAATTGTGTGGAGCAAGTGTTCACACCTTTTTTATTTCTACTAAGTGTTATTACAAATACTATGAAGTTTTTTATCTATTACCCAGTTTATTTTATCGTTTCTTCATATTGCAAAGGGCTTCGTTTATTTTTCATATGATACTGTATAACAAGTGCATTGCGTGGGCTTCCAACTAGTACTATTATAAAATGCTATACAAGGAATTAAATATTCTCAATTCTGAGAGTGTCCACATGGCATCTATTACGGAGAAAAAATTAACTCAATAATTCATCTCAAACGACGTCTTTATCTCACTATCTGAATCTGAACCGCTTCATTATCACATTATCTCTCCTCTATGGCATCCCCTTTTTATACGCGACCTAATTGATTCCATTTGCATAATTTTTTTTTCAATTCCCAATCTCACATCCCAAACTCCTCCACTCCCCCTCATCTTTGTTTTGTCTCGAATCCAGCAGCTACCACCACCATTGTTCCACCACGAAGGTAATCTCTGAAAACTATGTTGGTATATTGTCATTCTCTCTCTACATCTCTCTAATTAGGGTTTAGATTGTTGAGTTTGATTCTGATATTGAGTTATGTTCATATTAGGGTAATATTCATGTTTGTGGTTCATATTAGATTTGTATCCGATTGTTTGATTTTTGGGTTTTCTATCCGATTGTTTAATTTTTGGGTTTTGTGCCTGATTTAACGATTTTTATGTTTTAGTTTTCACACATATAGAAATCACAATCATTTCCTTTTGTAATGAAGAACCCTCTCGTAATAAAAACCTTTAACTCCATATGATTTATCTCCTTTTTCTAATTCTCTGCCATTTGGTTCTTGGTAAGCAAGATCTCAACTTTAATTTATTTATTTTTAATTTGAAAGCAATTGGGTACCGTCTTGGAGTTATTTTTCAGGCCGAGTCGAAGTTGGGGTTACTGTCGAGTTTGAGAAGGGAGACCAAAAGCTCCCAAGCCGACTTGATACCCTCTGATCAAAATCAGTACTCCACCCAAAAGTCTTAACATTATTATTCATTCATTTTTTTTAATGAATCGCGGTTTTAAAACATGTGGGACCAGGTTGACGTTAATATTTTGGTATTGACAACAATTTTATTTTATTTGTCTACCTCTGTAGTCGGTTAAAATTGAGAATGTGGATTTATGGATGATCCCATCAAGGAACACCTTTACATGTATGACATCTTAAAATATTTAATTTATTTTTTAATTTTTGATTTGTATATTGTTGTATTGCATATATTATTTTTTTTTAAATATACAAGTTCTTTTACTATCAAGATATTAGTTATCTCAAATGAATTCTATGATTTGAGCTAATCGGATCTCAGTTCTTCTGTAGTTTTAGGTATTAATCTAAAAACCATCTGCGCTTTTGTTCGTTGAACTAAGTTTTTTTTTCTTCGACCAGGTATATTGTTTTCGGAGCCGTGTGTTTGTTTTAAATAGAAAATCAATCTTTGTTTATTTTTTTAAAATCTGAACTGTTATAGTTTGATTCGTGTTTTTTTTATCTGCTTGATCTGATTTGGAAACAAGTTAAATCTGACATTTTAAAATAGAACTGATTTGTTCGTTTGTTTTCCAAACTGAAATTTTATTTTTTAAAACCCCATTTGCGGTTTATATATCTGAAGTTTTAAAAAAAATGGATTTGAAGAAGATAGCTACTAGAGTTAAGGAAAGGGCTTAGGAGATGTGTACGACTAAGTTGGCATGAAGGTCAATTCTTAGGTGTAACTTTCTTTTTGGGTATTTTGATTTGTGTTTTGTTCAAATGTTATCTGGAATTCAAGGAAAACTAGTTATTTTAAGCTCAAGAACCACCAACTTCGCCTCAATCCACCTTGAACCAGCGTAGAAGGATCGCCGGAAGAATCAAAGGATGAAACAAACAGAGTATGGCTTTCGATTTGATCTCAAAGGTTTGAAAAAGGTAATGAAGGCCACGACCAAAACACATTTATATAAGAGGGCGCTGGAAGCTGAAGCGTCGCCTTGGCCTGCCGCGGCAACATGTGAAGATGATCAATATTATTGGCACCGTAGTAAGGACCATATAATTCAGCCACAACCCCAACTCGCTACCTCTTGGCACTACGTCTTGGGGGCTTATTGATATGGCCAATATAGTCCCAACTGTTGCGGAGGTATTAGCCACATACCGCTGCCTGGGCACAGACAGGCTGCGGCACCATACAGTTATTGAGACTCGTACCAAGCTAGTCTTGGACAACATTTGTCACTGCCTGGGCTCAGACAGGCCGCGGCACCCCCTTAGTCCTTGGCCGCTGCCTGGAACCAAACAGGTCGCGGCACTCTACAGACTGGCTTCTACCTGGGTTCAAACAGACCGCAGCCCCTACTTAGACATTGGACGCTTGACAGTTGCCCAGCTTTTAGAAGGATACCTTACTTCTCCACCTCATCATATACCATGTGCCTCATGCACGTGATATACTACCACTACAACTCCTATATATAGAGATCCTCACCTCAATATTAGGGGGAAAAAATACTCGGCGGAGCCCTGCCAAACTCTCGACTCTCTCTCTCTAGAGACCACCACACTTGGGGGCTTCCATTCGCCGCAGCCATAGCCGGATCAACCTCAAGCAGGCCAGATCCTTGGTTGCTTGTCTTACCAGTTACATGTATTCTCCTCTCCTCTCTCCCTTGTACGCCTCTAATGGCATTGTAAGCATGTATTGTATTAAATACTTAATGAGAGTAAAGCACCAAAGTGGACGTAGGCTCACTTTTAATCTTGAAAATGATCTCTTTCTAGCCACTATTGACTATTCACTTTGCATTGTGGTTCCGTCGGCTTTCCACAATTAGGACTGTTACGGAACTTTCTCAACACTCGATGTAAAATATTCCTTAGTCCAAGTGTTTTCTCTCTCGTCATTAGTACTGTATATATTCGTTGTTTGTCTGTTTTGGAAGAGCATTTTTTTCTTCCCTATTGTGTGATATCACTTGAGTTACTTCTGACATGTTTTTTGTTATCTATCTATGTAGATTGTATTTATAAGTTCGGTGACCATTATGCATAAACCTTTGCGAGTGTAACAGATAATTTGTCATCATGTCCATGGGCATTCTACTAAAACAAATTCATATCAGCCTAATATCTCTTGGAGTAACACTAAATGAAAAGTAACACAAAAATATTCTTCTGGGATCGGATATAGGTGGTAAGAGAGGAATCATGCTTCCTAGTTACTAAAAACAGCTAGTTAGATTTTTCCTTCGAACAGGGGTTAAATGAATGTTTGACGTATATGTAACTTGAATTTGTATATCTTCCTTGTTTTACTTTTGGGAGTTCTAAGTTTATTTCATCATTTAACTTGTAAATTTTTTGGGTGAATTTCATAGACCTCCTGTGTTGTTAAAATTCATTCGTCTCCGCCCTTGTAGTCTTGTTTCAAATATTACGGATCTACCTAAATGCAGGGTTTTGAGGTTGTGCTACCAGATAAAGCAACGATGGAACATACTGTAATCCCTGCAATTGAAGCTTTAAGCAGAAAAGACTTGGAAGGTGCACGAAATCTGTTGAGAATTGCACTACAAGTTCTTCTGGTGAGGGCCGTGAACACTATAATCCTTGCCTCTGATGACATGAGGGAACTTTTGCCACGCGATGATCCTGTGCTACAGAAATGTGTCAATCCCATGGATGCATTAGCTAGGTCAACTATCAAGTTTGCTCAATCTGCTGAAAGAGGTGCATAAAGAAACGCCTAGAATATATTAAAAAAAACAGTTCATCATTCATCCAATTGGCAATTACAAAAACTTACAACTATTGAAATTGTTTACACTACATATATTTCTTCTCGTGTAAGAGAAATGTGAGTTAGAGAAGGGCCTAGTGAGTTAAATAGTGTTATTGAAGATTAGTAAGATATGATTTTTTTAGTTTGTGAAACTTACAATCAAGAAAGCAAATGTGTATGATTGTTGTATGTTCATACTTCTCATATATGGTATGATTGGGTGATGGTAATATACTTAATGCTTCCATCTTAAGCACTCATTGATGTCATTCAGCTTTCCAATAACATTATCTGTGAATAAAAATGAATTGGTAAGTAGCATTGGCTAAAGAGTTAACTATTGAAATAACCATTATGTTATATTATGAAAATATTTGCTGCTTTTATATTTTTTGACAGCAATAAAAGTTAATTATCACGGTTAAAGCTGGTAGATCTCATACTTCCAGTAATTTATTAAACCAATTGGATTAACAAATGATGCATCGATAAAAGAAACAGTGACATCCATGTGTCTTATATGTTACAAACTATGCAAAATGGATAAATTTTCACCACATAACCCAAATGCTGTGAATAGAAATCACACTTGCACCAGATCATCAGTACAGTGCAAATTTTAATTCAAACACACATTTGATCTCCTAAAATTTGATGCTTCTTATCACTGCAGAGTATTTGCTTCACAAGTCAGCGAAAAAAGACGTCTAGTTGCTAAAATTTACTGAAAGATGTCAATAATGAATGTAATTAGCACTCTGGACATGAGAACATAAAAATGAAAATAAAATACATAATACTTCATTTCCAAAACAGCTTGGGAACTTCAAAATTTTGACAAGCAAAAAAAATTGCTTACTCATAACAGGACTTCGTAAAATAGTTCTTCTAACAAGCTTCATTAAGAATACGATTCAAATTCTAAAAACACAAAAAACATTTTCTAATCTATGTACAAAAACATTTCCAATCTAAAGTTTAGATTCTAAACACACAAAAAGTGCAGTGGAGCTTTGGACTAGTACAGATAAGCATAGGTAACACATGTTTAGCTCCCCAACTTGACTGATGAGCCATGCATAACTACGCAAGGGGGATAGTGTCAACCCAATCAGCATAGATGCAACTGATCTTCTCAACTTCTGTCCACTTGAATAGCCACTTCTTACACTTCACTCGATGCTGCTTCTCAGTTTTCATCTCTGTTTTACTCAAGGATAACATCCTTAGCATGAGTCGCAAGAGTTTTTGAAGAGAAAAATCCCTATATTCCTGTGCACTGTGAGTTGCGGGCTTCTGAAGTTCTGTCAATCAAAATAACAAGCATTAGTGAATCAAATCAAGAGTGCTTTTATTTACTCCAACCTGAATCAAGCCATGCAAAATTTTTACTTCCTTTAGGTGAATGTGTTTAATTCATAAGTTACAACTTTCCTTGAAGTGTTTTACTTTCAAATGGTGACTTACTTTAAGATGGAGGGAATATGGAATAATAGATTAAGCTCTGGTAGATGCAAATGCAATGACCTTGACTTGTACAAGTTATTTGAGGATGGGTGGAAGGTTTTTAGTGTAGGGAAACAGTGTCTTCTAATCCTTTTTCAGTGAGTTTTGAAGGCTCAAAAAACTTTTTGCGAACTGAAAATGTCAATTTACCATAAATAGGTTCATACCTTTATATTGCCACATATTAATTGTCAACATAATGGATACTAAACTTAGGCAAAAGAACTCATACCTGATCTCAATATTGTGGTAAAAATCCTATCCTAAGTATATCGATTGTATTCTGCTTCGAGCTTTGGCTGTTAGACGCTAAAGGCAATAACTATATCCTATCTGACTAATATAGATATAAAGCAACGACTGTACACAATGAATTTTTTTTCATCTGAAAACCCAACAATCAAAATTTTCATCCACAAATAATGTTGTACCAATATATACAAAGATTGATTGATTCGTCTATATATATCATGTAGCCCACAATACAAAAGCAACTTCATCTCTTGCAGATTTATATAACTCAAGCCTCCTTATACTCTGCTACCTCCTCTCATTCAGTACTGGATCTTCGTCCAAAAATCTTGCAAGCTGCCAATCCTCGTTTCTGGCCAGTTGAATATAGAAATGATCAAGTAAAGACCACTTAGCTTCCTGAACTCGACAGTAAACCACAGCCTTCGGAATAGTATTTCTGAGAGTGCCCCTCAGTACTTTGAACCTATCCTCTGAAAGTGCCCCTCAGTGTATCTGTCTGCAGTATAGGTAGTTGAATTTCCTTCTTTGTCCACTTCCTGGTGCTGTTTGCGAAAGAAATAAACAGTCAGATATGAAGCTTCCATTTCCACCTATTCGTATAACTGTCTTTTTACTGTCATCACGAAACCTCTCTAATGCTTCAGTTGTAGCTCCTACTATGTCTGCTTCAAAGGTTGGAAATTGCTTCAAATCTTGAGTTTCTCTAATTGACTTCCTCACAAGCTCCTTCAAAACAAAGTGGATTGCGTCAACTGAAGCTTCAGCTGGGCCTCTGAAATAATTAAGAACACCTTCAATAAATGACCTTTTACAAAAAAATAAACAATGCAAGAAGTAACGAACTACATACAAGTATGTTTTTTTGTATGGCATTTCATGGAATAGAAGTTGTGGACATTGCTTGAATTAAAACCTACCAACACAGTGAATTCGTTCATACGAAATGAGATGCATTAGTTCTTAGTGAATAGAAAAAATGGCTGATAAAAGTAAATAAAATAAAAGACATAACTGCGTACCAATATAGTCAATGAGGCGCAACCCATCGGTAACACGACCAGTAGCGTTCTTGAAAAACGTTTGGCCGAAGGGAAGATCCATAAAGGGAGTAGTTGGTCCAACAGTGAGCTCGCGAATAAAATTACCGACATCCGATAAGGAGTCCCCAAACTGATATATATGATCAAAGTGGCAACTCTTTAATGTGTTATCGGAATTAGAAGACTCGCAAGAGATAATGGAGACTTGGGTAAAAAATAAGAAGAAAATAAAAGTTTTCTGTAACCGCGAGTAGATAAGCTTTTCATTTTGGTTTGGGGATAATGGAGACCGGTGTTTTTTTGTCATAGTTTCAAGACGTTAGCTGCTCCTGAAGAATATTGATGTATTTTGGAATATATCTTGTTAATCTCAAAAGTATGGCACATGCTATTGGAGAGCTTATTAATCTTAAAGGTATGGAACATGCTATTGGAGAATTCAAATACACTATATTAATTCAAATACACTCATTCTACTCCTCTTGACACGTGCTATTGGAGAGCTTATTAATAGTGTATTTGAATTAAACAAATAATGAAAACTCTCTCTTATCTATAAAATGTTAACAGATAAGTAATTTTTTATATACCCAGAGAATATACACTTCATATAATTCAGCCAACCCAAACAAATATTTTATTATCTATACCATTCATGAGTGTCCTGTTTTAGGTTTGTATCCTCTTTCTTTTTCTTGTAAAAGAACATGCTATCTTGGTGTGAAGATAAAGATATCATTTAAAAAAGTACATGATATCCACCTTGAATTATATAAACGATGTTGAACTTATTCTTTCATTTCAGGTAAAAGATAATGAAATAAATAACTAAAAAGTAAGAACAAGTTTAATTAAAATAAACTCAACCCTATGATCCTACACCAGAAGTTCACACACAATGTAAGGACCTGAAAACTATGAATGTTAATATATTATACTAAAACACATTGAGTCCCACCACCACATAGCTTCACCAAGAAAGGCAATACGCAACCGACACCACACAATAAAATAATCTAAAAATAAAACCTTAAAAACTATAATTACAAGAACTAAACCACAAACACATATAGTCTTACTCAATAATTAACTTCTACATATTCACAGCGCATAAGGCATTAAATAGGATGTCTAGTTGTTCTCTACATCTACCAGAAATGAGTTCCTGCATTCAGAGAAAACTACCAGGTAATGATTAAAATTAAATTCTAATATCAACTTCGTCAATCCCATTCACCATCAATTCTAATATTATAAATATTTTACCGAAATAATGACTTTCAAATGTAAAATCTTAATTTAGGACGAAGGGAGTATAAAATATAAGGGAAACAGTCGCTTTCAACATTATCGTGTAAAGATAGAGGTTGCTTTGCTATTTTAGCATATAACTTTTCTTATAGGCTCACGCCTTCTATTTGAAATTTAGCCCACACTCTATCAAAGATCAAACTATAGCAAGAAGAACTGCTTTTAAATTGATCAATCTGTTTTTCCAAAAATATTACCAGTAGCCTTGAGCAAGTATTTTCGAAGTAAGACCACTGAGGTTATTGAATAATAAATCCCTGTGCATTATTTAAAAAAAAAAACATCCATTTACACTATTTAAGGATAAAACACAATTGATATGCAATGGGAGACAAGCAAGAAGGCAAGACCTGTAAGGTTAGACACATTTCCAAGTATCTCTCCAAACAACATGCTTTTGCTAAGCCTCCTGAAAACTTATCACAGCAAAGGATTAGAATCACAAATAATTAGATCTTGTTTGTTCGAGGTAAAATATATTTCACCTTGGTGAAAGATAAAATGGCATCAGGTTCAAAAATATTTACATCATAGTAATCACAATTATCTCAAAAATAAGTGACAAATAGCTATTAAATAAGTTATCTCCACCCGGATTTGAACCGGTGATCACCACACAATATTCTGAATCTAAACTACTCACCCGTGTTATCGACTCTTCGTAAACCCAACGCAATTATAACCTTAAAAACTGTCATTTTCAAATAGCAACTATTAATATGGGAAATTAAACACAAAAATAGCAAAAAGAAGTTTTCTTTTGTCAAAAAGAATTATAAAACTGGTCCAAAATTAAATATTTGTAAAACCTCATATGAATAAAACAGAAATCAAAATACCCAAACAGGAAGTTACACCTAAGAATTGACCTTCATGCCAACTTAGTCGTACACATCTCCTAAGCCTTTTCCTTAACTCTAGCAGCTATCTTCTTCAAATCAATTTTTTTTTTAAACTTCAGATATATAAACCGCAAATCGGGTTTTAAATAATAAAATTTCAGTTTGGAAAAAAACGAACAAATCAGTTCTGTTTTAAAAATGTCAGATTTAACTTGTTTCCAAATCAGATCAAGCAGATAAAAAAAACACGGAACAAACTATAGCAGTTCAGATTTAAAAAAAATAAACACAGATTGATTTTCTATATAAAACAAACACACGGCTCCGAAAACAATATACCAGGTCGAAGAAAAAAAACTCAGTTCAACGAACAAAAACACAGATGGTTTTTAGATCAATACCTAAAATTCCAGAAGATCTGAGATCCGATTATCTCAAATCATAAAATTCATTTGAGATAACTAATATCTTGATAGTAAAAGAACATGTATATTTAAAAAAAATTAATATATGCAATACAACAATATACAAATCAAAAATTAAAAAATAAATTAAAGATTTTAAGATGTCATACATGTAAAGGTGTTCCTTAATGGGATCATCCATAAATCCACATTCTCAATTTCAACCAACTACAGAGGTAGACAAATAAAATAAAATAAAATTGCCGTCAATACCCAAATATTAACGTCAACCTGGTCCCACATGTTTTAAAACCGCGATTCATTAAAAAAAATGAATGAATAATAATGTTAAGACTTTTGGGTGGAGTACTGATTTTGATCCGAGGGTATCAAGTCGGCTTGGGAGTTTTTGGTCTCCCTTCTCAAACTCGGCAGTAACCCCAACTTCAACTCGGCCTGAAAAATAACTCCAAGACGGTACCCAAACTATTATTGAGTAAAACTTTTTGAATAAATCATGTTTGTGTTACCATTAACAAAATCCATTTATCAACTCCCCCATCAAACCCAATAACTATAATAACTCCGGATGGTACCCAAACCTATTATTGAGTAAAAAAAACTGGATTAAATCATGTTTACGTTAAAAGGTATGGCTTTGAGATATTTTGGGTGTGGGATTTCGCTATGGGAAATTACTCTAAATCTTGTATATTGAGCCCTAAATTAATTTTTATGTAGAAAAGAAATGGGTTGAAAATAGGAGGGTCACCTAATAGTGTTGTCAGTCCCAATTGCTTTCAAACTAAAAAAAAAAAAAAAATTTAAAGTTGAGATCTTGCTTACCAAGAACCAAATGGCAAAGAATTAGAGAAAGGAGATAAATCATATGGAGTTAAAGGTTTTTATTACCAGAGGGTTCTTCATTAAAGAAGGAAATGGTTGTGATTTCTGTATGTGTGAAAAATAAAACATAAAAATCGTTAAATCAGGCACAAAACCCAAAAATCAAACAATCAGATAGAAGACCCAAAAATGAACCATATATACAAATCCAATATGAACCAAAAACATGAATAATACCCTAATATGAACATAACTCAATATCATAATCAAACTCAGCAATCTAAACTCTAATTAGAGAGATGTAGAGGGAGAATGACAATACACCAACATAGTTTTCAGAGATTACCTTCGTGGTGGAACAATGGTGGTGGTAGCTGATGGATTCGAGACAAAACAAAGATGAGGGGGAGTGGAGGAGTTTGGGATGTGAGATTGGGGATTGAAAAAAAAATTATGCAAATGAAATCAATTAGGTCGCGTATAAAGAGGGGAGGTCATGGAGGAGAGAGATAATGTGATAATGAAGCGGTTCAGATTTAGATAGTGAGATAAAGACGTCGTTTGAGATGAATTATTGAGTTAATTTTTTCTCCGTAATAGATGCCACGTGGACACTCTCAGCATTGAGAATATTTAATTCCTTGTATGGCATTTTATAATAGTACTAGGTGTAAACCCGCGCATTGGCGTAATAAAGCTCTATCACCACACCACACATTTTTTAAATTTTTGATAAAGATTAAAAAAACTCTTCAAAACTTGAAGGAAAAAACAACTCTTGATGTTGATATCTTCCACATCCTCAACCTTTGTCCACAAAAAATATGTTATAATTAAGCATCAACAAAAACATTATTTAGGGGTAAGACGAACCAACTTATTTGAGCTCATCTAGTTTAGGATCAGTTTTGACATAAAATGACTATGTTGGCTGAATGAACTTTGCTAAAATCATATAATATAAAGTAGGATTGTTATGACATTTTCTATTCTTATTAATGTGGGTATTAATGAATTAATATGGTGATGACTAATTAGTAATGTACCATCTAAGAAGGTCCCAAGCTTTTGGGTGTTGGTGGCAACTAAGTTGCAAAGATCATCACCAGCCTGTACGGGGAAAATAAAGATGCATATGATCATAGTCGTACAACCACAGATGAGGACGGTGGAGAACCTCATATGAGCCATGTCTATTACTTCATCTCTGATACAGATACTAAGCAAAATGTCAATATGAATATCACCAGCCCGTAATCATATCTTGCCTTTATTCGGGGGAAAATTGTATAAATGTAACAACACCAACTGCAACACACACAAGTCACTTATTGTAATAAGAAACTTCAACAACACAAAAGGATATATAAAATTCAGAAAGATATCAGACTTCCTACCTATTATGAAAATGAAGAGACCTAGTAAAATGGGTGCACCCCGTTCTCCTGTGAGAGTTGCTAGGCGATGAGAACCAACAACCAAAAAAACAGCTGAAAATGTAGCAATCATCCTATTTAAAGCTTTTCCAAGTGTTGCTCCTGAAAATAGTATTAAAATTATTACATACATCTTATTATTAAGCAGTATGATGGACAACACAATACTGAATGTTGAACAAAAATAAGAATAAAAATACCCATAGCTCAGGTTTTTCTTTGAAGAAGACAGGAGGAAATACATGACCCTCTTTTGATAAATTTTGCAGCAGTTTCCAGCTTTTTCTCGATTGAATCCATCTCAAAATGGTATTTTCTTTCGCACAGTGGAATGTAGGAGGCCACATTTAGTAGCAATAAGGTCATATATTCGTGAGTTGATGTTGCATTTTGGGCATGAATGGTTTCATACTAATAGGTCAATAACATCAGGGACCTTCTGTTGTGCTGGTAAGAGGCATGCTCAAAGTTATACCATTAAGAGAAAAGAGGTATATCTTCAAAATGTGGATCTTCCCCCATATTGCCCAAAAATAAGAAGCCTTATCCAGTCCCTTTTCGAGAAAATCCAACTGGCTGTGAGGGCCGTCATAAAGCTTGCAGAAATGGAATTGAGAAGCCCCTTGAGCCTCCTAAATATGGACTACTCGTTCCTGAACTAATTCCAGTTTCTTATCAAGACTAATTTCTTGGAGAATTCTCATTAGACGACTTGCACAACTCTTGCAACTTGTTCCCATACATTCTTACAGCAAGTGCTCAGAAGTTCATGTGGCCCAGAGTGGTCACAACATTCAGGATTGCTATGGCCCAACCAGAGCCACAAGCAGAAGATCTCACTCATGGGTGAAGGGGTCCATTAATGACATACTTGTCCCTATCGATTCATACCATCTGTACGATCCATTTGTGCATGCAGGCAGGGGCTAAAGTTCCTGCTATGGTCCCAGAAATTGAGGAGTCTCTCTTTGCTTCCTCGCCAAAGATGTCCTTGTTTTAGCATTACTTATTATTGTCAACAGGATCAGGGGCAGTGATAAATTTGTCTTTTGTATGGAGCAAGCCAAAGGACTACCATCTTCTATTGTAACACAGATTGCCTTACAATACATTCCAATTTCTACATAAAAAAAGTGGTTATCTTACATCTACTTTTTTTAAATTATTTCAATGTCAATGATTAAAATAATGTTCTTATAATGGGTGGTTTATGTATAATTTTTTATAGGTATTAAACAACATGTAATGGTTCTCAAATTGCGCAATATCCAAGGCAACTTTCAAAACAATATGTGAGTGTTTAGGTTACTTCAGGAGCTAGTGTATCGACTAAGAGATAAATTTTGGTTCAGGTATGTATGCTGCCCCACGCGAGCTCAGGGCAATGCTGTCATGCACCTGTTCTGGCCAATGAGAGGTCAGGGCTGACTTCGTGTTTGCATTCCCAATTACAAGTAATACAATATTTTAGGAATTCTATTGCAATTGACCCTGAACGGTATTACAAATGATAAGGTAGTCAAAAAATTGTCATTTATTCATAGTCTTTCTTGTATATAGAAACCCAATAACCTAAACTACATATAATGTTATACTTAATAATTTGAAGTCTAAAATGGCATCTAAATACTGATAAACTCTTACTTGTGACGTGGCATGCGCGATCGGCTGGAATGGTGGTAAAAAGTTCAAATACAGAGACTCCATTTGCAAAGTCTGGTATCGGTCTCAATTTTTGGTTTTTTTCCTTCCCACATAGCGTAGATTGCCATAGATGAACTTATGGCAACAAACAACACTGCTAGAAGAATGGATACTGCTGAAGCGTGACCCAAAGATTCTGTATGCAATAAGCATTGGCAAAGTGAGTGAACTATTGAAAGCATTACTGAAAATATCAAGAAGTGGTGTAATTCTTAGAGCAGTTAAATGAATGAATAAATAACACAAATCTTTCCAGATATGAACACCACCAACCTTCCCAATACTTCTGTAAATTAAACTACCATCGACTTGATTAAAAGTCTCAAATGAAAAATATAATAAAAACTCATCAATCAAATTCACAATTTGTAAACTTCAGTTCCTACTCTATTGAGAGGGTAAAGTTGATGGTTCATTTTTCCCAATATATGATGATATTATATATTAAGAACAGAGATCTGGAGAGATAAGTGTTATTTCAAAAACTATAGAAGAAATTAATTATGTATCTAGCATGTTATGTCCAAGTTTGTGTCCCAAGTGCGTTGAAGTGATGTACTCTAAGTGTGGGAACAAAATTCTAATGCAGTTGGGATACACCCTAAGGACAAACTTGATACTCATAGCATTTTCTCACTTAGCATTCTCTGAAGGGTTTATTCATATTTATGCTAAAGGTCTAAACTATATTGACTGACCTACACGCCGCTGCAAGAGCAGAGGAAGCATAACAAAAAGCACAATAAAAGTAGTGCATATGCTCGCGAGTTCCACCAATGGATTCCAAACCACCCTTGTAGAATGCCCAAGTGCAATGTTCCTCCAGATTGACTTCCAGAGAGAACATCCCCTACCAACAGAAAATAAAATGGGTCATTTGGCAAAAAAGGCCAAAAAAACAAAAATAGTTTCTAGTCCCAACATATTTTCAAAAGTAATTTTTAGTTTCCATAGTGACATTAGCTGTGCAGTGGACAGCTGCAATAGTTTTCCCACATCAACGCCAGTGATGACGTGACGATCTGCATTTTCAAGCTACCCCGCTGGAAGAATTGCCGAAAAAATGCTGACAGGGCTGTCACATCATCATCGGCGCTGGCATGGGCAAATATCACTATTGAGTTACGGAGTATGAAAAAGCACCTTATATCAGGTTATATATCATATATGCTTATGTAAAAGTATAAAAAAAATACTTTGATTCACAAATCAAAGGAATCAATCATCAAACAATAAACTCTACAGTTTTATCTCACAAATGAGACAGAGAATATCCACACACCAGAAAAAAGAAAATGTTTAGAGGAACTTAGTTAAGCAAAGCTGCAAAATACCAATTATAATGAGGTAGATGATGAGAGCACCGAGGTTGGATATCAAGACACAAAGTTGTAATGCATGTGACCCAATCTTTCCAAAGGACTCAACCATGACACCCGCATAGCTATTAGATTCTCCGGAGTGGGTGTACCTTACTAAGAAGTCGACAGTGAGTTGGGCTAATAAGTCCATTATAACGATAACTATAAATCCTGGGATTATGCCTAGGACCTTAAGCATTGCTGGGAATGACATAATTCCAGCACCGATCATGCTGGTGCAGACGTTTAATACTGCACCAGAAGTTGAAGCACCAGCTGACCTTCTATGTCTATCTGATATTGGTAGTAGTAAGAGTGGAGTAACTGCTGCTGAGGCATCATTATTCTCTGCCTTCATGATAAGGTATTACAATATTGTCTACTTTGCATAGGGTATGTAGTCGTAATTTGGTTTGGGCCGG